>CM066240.1:2140957-2590492 GCA_033675125.1 Athetis lepigone
CCAGCGTCGCAAGAAACGCGAGGCGCGCGGCCGCTCGCGGCACCGCAGGCGGCCTCGCGGCGCCGCGGGCAGGCGCTGGCGGCCTCACGACCTTTTCAAGTATTTCAAGCGATACTGGTCTTTAAAGTATGTAGTTAAAATTTAAAATTATTTCACACTGAATGTGCTCGACGCGTCGCTGCCGGCCGCTGCCATTCCGGTGTGACTCGGGCCTTAGGGGAGTGAGAAGTCACTGAATGATTTCCCATTCACAAAAAAGCTCTATATTTTTGCGTATTAATTCCCTTACCATAGTCTCCGGAGTTGCGAAATGTTTATAATAGTTACCGTGACCCCGGAACATAAAGGGCAACCGAAGGAACATGAGTGGGTTTTAGTCAGTAAAATCTGACACGCCCTCCCGCCGCACCCAGGACGGGAGCAGTCATTTGATGATTTCCCACGCCCCAAAAAAAAAAGGAAGTATAAAAAAATACAAAAACCCAAAAAATCTTCTTTCAAAACATTTCTAAAACAAAACTCACCCAGTTACGCAAACCATAACATTAAAATAATTATCTTTATTTCCCTGAACAATGACAAACATAACAACGCAATAATAACTTGAAGAAACAATACTGCTTACACTCCAACATAATAAGGTGTGAAATATAACAGCCAAAGACTATTATCATTCATGACCCCTTACGTAACCTTTCACCAGTTTATTTTGACCCCCTGACTCTACTTCAAACCCCGTCTTTGAAGCAACTGTTTCTGGTTTTTCGGGGGTGGGTAGTTCAAGTCAAGTTGGTTACTCAGCTACCCTTGTCAGAAGAGAGAATAAAGTTGCGTTTCGGAGGCATGTTTCGGTGTTTCAGTGATTAAGACACTCTTAATGTAAGACTTGAATATTTTGGGTCAAAATGCTTATATTTTTTTGTTTAGGGGCTTACTGTTAAGTGCAAAAATGAAGTAAATTTATAAAGTAAAGGTTTTTTAAAAGTCACAATCCGTCGATTACATGGGTCATATCAAATTTTTTTTTATGGATAGTAAATCATAAAATTACTTCTCCTACCCTAAGCGGGCGGGAGAGCGTGTCAGACTTTTACTGACTAAAACCCACCCATATTCCTTTGGTTGTTCTTTATGTTCCGGGGCCGCGGTAATTATTAGAGCTATTCCGCAACCCCGATTGGCAACATCACCCTACAAGGCACCCAGTTCCATATGTGGAACACCGACTTTAATCGTTTCTATAGCTATAAAACTATTAATAACGACATCTCTTGACATCTTGATAAAAAAAAACTACTGACATTTAGCAATGTAGTAATATGAATATTTACCTACAGATGTCGTTCGTGTTTATGTTATAGTGCACTCGGTGTGAAATTTGAATGAAAGTGATACGTTAGTTGTTTATCTGAATTCAAAAATAAAAAAATAATAGTTATTGAACAGTTTTGACTCGAAAAAAATACTGTGTGTTATAACGAAGTGTATATTTTACAGAGGTAAGTTGTTTTTTATAATTACAATAGCAAAAGTATTAGTAAATCATATTTTTATGTGTGTTCCACATCTGGTACGTTAAGCTTTAGTGTGCGTTTTTACTTATACGTACCTACGATAACTTTCATTATAAATACTTTGATTTTGTTGTAGATAATGTCGCAAAGAAGATTGCGTGATGGAGCTATTGAGGATTTCTTGAATATTCCTTCTGGGAGTGAAGATGAACAAGGTTTTTCAACAAGTTCAACAAGATGAACAAGTTCAAATATCGTAGTACGCTTAGCTAGGTCCATACCAAAGAATCAAAATTACAAATTATTCTTTGATAATTATTATACATCGCCGGAGTTGATTGCTTTTTAGCCAAAGAGGGAATACAGTCACTGGGAACTGTCAACAAAGGTCGTTTAGGAAAAGACCTCAAAATACCTTCCCTAAAAGACCTAAAAAAGGAAAAGGTTCAGAGAGGTTATTCAGAGCAATGGGTAGCAAATTGTGATAATACAGATATTGTCACCGTTATGTGGTACGATAACAAACCAGTCGTTTTATCATCGTCTTTTGTGGGTCAAGAGCCAATAGAAACAGCAAGAAGATACTGCAAGAAACAGAAAAAGTATATACAAGTGGATTGCCCCCAAATAATCAAAACATATAACCAGCATATGGGTGGTGTGGACCTCCTAGATTCGTTCCTAGGGAAATATAAAATAAAAATTAGGACCAGAACATGGTACTTGAGGCTCTTTTATCATCTTCTTGATGTAACTCTTATCAACTGCTGGTTATTGTACAGAAGAGTCGGGGAGCAGCAGCATACGCCAACCCCAATGAAACAGAAGGACTTCAAATTTGAAGTAGGGAAAAGTTTATGCATGTGTGGGTTATCGATAAACAAAAAGAGAGGTAGACCAAGTTTATCTGATGAAATTGAAAATAAAAGGCAGAAGCCAAATACAGCAATCCTACCTCCTCGTGATGTTAGACGTAATGGATTTGAGCATTTTCCTGTTTGGGGTAAAAAAAGACAAAGATGCAAATATCCTGGTTGCAAAGGGAAAACATTCATATCTTGCGAGAAATGTCGCGTAGAACTTTGCCTGAATAAATATAATAATTGTTTTAGAACATTTCATCAATAAAAAGAATAAGAAATTTATAATATTAGTTATATGATTTTGTACATCATAAATTGCAATATATAAAAAAGTAAAATATATAATAATTATTAAATTTTGTATAAAATAATAAGTCACTAATTGAAAAAAAAATTCAAATTGGAAACTATTTCTAAAACAATTCAATTGTGCTAGTTTAATACCAAAAAATATAGTTAAGGCTCAGTGTACCGTATGTGGAACTGAAATAAAAACTTGATTTTTCCGTAAAATATGGTTTTATTTTTATTTTTATAAGTTTCCCCTATCTTCTGATCACTAAATACAAACAATATATTTTTGACGCGCACTAAAAAAAAATTGAGCCTTGTACATTAATTTATATCTAAAGTCAATAAATCTACCGGCGACACCGAACAGGTCTGATTTTAAAATTACCAAAGTATCCACAACTTAGAATTATAAAACCTCATCACTTATTTATTTAGTAAAGCACTGACCAAAATAATTTAACTGGTGTAAACTGTGCTGTGCAGTGGTTAACGGTTAAAGCAGTGTTGGACTTTTGTGCCTTAACCAAGACAGTATTTTTTTTTTAATGTTTTGAGTGTCATCTCAATTTAAAATGCATGTAAAGGTAAGTTCTTTTTTTTGCCCTATCCGGGCTTCATGTTGTAACTTACCTATACCTATTATTTGTAACAACTTTGTGCACATGAATGTAATAAAGACTTTTAGTTTTAGTTAGGTGGCAACCTCATAGGTTGCCTTCATCTGGATAAACGGAGGATTATTTGAGCTCTTAGCGGCTATATAAGTTACTTAATTACTAGCTTTCGTTTGACAGCAATACATTATGAGCATTCTGAAGCTTGAACCACAAAGAAAGACGAGACTTTTTTTTAAACTGCGACGTTCAAAGTTCAATGTTAAAAAAGTTAACCTTTCACCAGAATAATTTTATATTTCTGTCCAAATAAAAATAGCAGAAATCCCTATTTAAGAAAAATACCTTAATACTTCAATATTTTTTCATTTGAACTCGCCGACAACCGTGTGAGAATAACCAGCTTATTCCTCTGAACATTGAAAGATCAGAAAACCTCGCATTTTCTCACTTTAATCAAAAAAACGGCGCGTCAGTAATTTTTATTACAGAACACCTTCAAAACGAGAGAAAATAAACATCAGAATAATAACATCACCGTCAATATAATCAAATATCTGAGTACTTCCGCCAGTCTGCAAGGGGAAGCTGAAAATCGCTCCTGTAAATAACATTTTTAGGGTTACACCGTAAAATAGACGTCGTCTGAACACGTGTCGGCGCATGGGTTCCGTGGCGATGATGTAGGAGGCTAGATGTTTTGCTGGATAAGCTTTGATATGAAAGATAGTGAGATAGAAGAAATAGATGAGTGTGTCACTGACATTTTTTATTGATTTTGATTTTATCAAGGTTTGGTACCAACCTGGAAGACGGTTCTAAAATGTTCGGTGAAATTATTCGAAAAAGCTACATACTTAAAGGACAACCGATGGACCATGAGTGGGTTCTGACAGTAAGGAGCGAAAGAATTAATTTGATGATTTCCCATCTACAAAAAAATATAGTAAACAGTGATGTTAACAAAGCTTATTAATACAGATAGCCCTGTTAAACCAGTTACTTTAATGTTCAAAACTTAATTTTAATATTTCAAAGGAACAGAAAAAGATTATTACTCTTAAAAAGTACTTTCAGGAAAAGTTAAAGCTACCTTTGCTACTAATACCGAAACAAAATGTACAATGGCGGCACTTATCATCCCTTTCTATCACTCATTATAGGTACTGTGCGAGTGAAAACGCATTACAACCTCTCTTAGGTTAGTCGCCATCTTGCATTTATATCTCTAAAAGCGTGGGCATTTACGTTATCTCTTCATATCTTTCTACATCTATGTCCTCAGTCCATTTTATGAGCCCGTCTGCAACGACAGCCGGCTCTGTATTGATAAAAAGAAAACACCATTTATGCTTTATGTGCCCGCAAAATGCTTCTCATACAGTGTATTGCAATAAACAATCGTATAAAGCAAAAGCTATAAAGTTGGCAGTAGAAATGTAAAATTTGCATTTGGACAAACAATAATAATCATGCCTGTTTTTAGCGAAATGGTAGGCAGAGGTGTATTTTAGAAGGCTTTTGATCGTCAAAAAGTTTACGATTTAATTAAAAAAGAAACATCCACGTTACCATTGAACTCGCACAGAAAGGGTTTCATTTTTATATATTATTCTGCAATTATTTAACTGGAATTAGTTAACTGGGAGATCAAGAATGGCGAAAATTGCCCCGATGGGGTGCTTGGACAGAAAACCTCCTCGTGTGCCCAAAATTGGCCCGATAGAAGATAAACAGGCAAAGGAATAATTTGAAGGTTCAATTTTTTTTATTTACCAGACCAACGAGAAAGCTAGACCAGAAAATATAAATTTATGACAAAACATCACCAACAAAACTCATCAAAATACTCGACAAAAATAAATAAGTTCTAACAAAATTATCCCCGCCTATATTAAAACTCTTGACTCCGAAATATTTATTCAAAAGTAAATTCTGCTGCGAACAAAATAAGCTTTATTATTTTTTCTCCTAGCTTGTTTATTCAAAGTGAAGTGGCAATATAAACAGGTGTACTTAACAACCAATATGATTTGAGTTACTACATAATATTCCTGCAGGGCTCTTGAAGGTAGACGGCCCTATATTGCGTCTCAGACGGCACCAAGTACCTATATTTGGAGAAGACGCCGAGCTCAAGTGTAGTAGGTGTATCTACCTCGTTGTGAAAACAATTAGGTATAGCGAAAAATTATTAAGCTCTGTTTCAGAAGATAAAGGCTAGGATGAAAATAATGGTTCTTAGAATGTTAGTCGATGAAATGACTGGGCAAGAAAAATTGGAGAGCTTGTGATATATAATTTTCTTCGTTTTTCTATAGCCTCATCTGTTTATTAACTGCAGAACAATCAAAACACACTCACTCATAACCGCCAACACATGCACCCACTCTCCCATAACACACTTCGTGTAAGCGTATTCTTTAGTTTCTTACTTATTATGACACACACACACACACACACGCACACACACACTCACATCACACGCACATGCACCACACAATCAAACGCACGGCAATCATACACAGCACAACCAACTCACTCGCTGCGGGAGGAAGACCTGGAGTCCTGAAATACAGGGTTGCCCTAGTTTAGGCCCCAGTTCACTCCATTTTTGTAACAAAAATAATGTATGTATCTGGTTATGATTTATGTGGAGAAATAAACATTTTTTACTTTTTTTACTTTACTTATATAACGTACTAGTTGTCCCCGCGGTTTTACGCGGTTTTTCCCGTGGAATTCTTTGGGTGAACCTATCCCATGTCCGTTTACCTTTCAACGACCAACCGACAGCCGGCAGTCGGGCTGCTATTGTCTTTCTATTGTGTCTCAAATTACGTGTGTTCGAAGGATTAAGGTTATGGACTATCTCTGTACCTAATTTCATATTAATCGGTTCAGTAGTTTTGGCGCGAAAGCGAAACAGACAGACACAATTTATTATAATTATTAGCATGACTTGACTTCTTACATACTATTATTTTTTTTCTCTTTAATGGTTGTTATTACTTTTACAAGTAAGTTTGTGATGAGATTTTGCGAAAAAGAAAAGTTTTAAAATGTGCAAAATAAAAGTAGTAACAGATAGCCCCAATCAACAAACAACCAAAGTCTTACGAAATTATTTTTTTTTAGTTTTTTTTTAATGTTTTTGTCTTAACTACCGCTTCCGAGAAAAAACTAGCTTTCCTATTAAAAGAAAAACATTAAAGTAAACACAGACATTAAGAAAACATCCCTGTTTACACAATAAAGTCGCGAAACATCCCCAACATCCCTAAATTGAAGTCAAAAACACGTTTTTAACAAAAAAGAGAAAATCTTTAAAAGCAACTTGCTTTCAGAGGATTAACCGGAAGTGGCGTACTTTGTGTAGTTGACGCCCCCCGCCGCTAGGTGGCGCCGGAAATGAATGTCTGTTTGTCTTCCTCTATCACCTGATTTTTCTTTTATGTGTTTTTTTTAGAATCTTTTGGCGTGGGCGCTTCCTGGTAGTTTTTAGATTGGATGATTTTTAGAAGTATAAAAAATGTTTGTGTCTATTTTTGAATCCGACCGAAAATATTTTTTGTTTTTTTTTCCACCTAGATAATACCTGCAGTTTCATCCACCTTATGTTAGGTCTTTGATTACTGCTTCACTCTAGTGGGTCATAGCGTAATATTATGTAAGTTAAGTGTTATTTTGATACATGTACAGGCTCTATTACTGTCAAGTTTTAACAAAAACCGATTAATACTTTTAGTCACAATAACTTTCACATTTGTAATTTTAGTAGAAAGATAAAGTGAAAATCGATTGAGATTTAAAAATTTCATACAAAAAAAATAATTATAGTGTTTATATTCTTGCGAGTTGAATCAAAAACCTGCCCACGAACAATTAATACCTATTTTATTTAACACAATTAAACCTTCGAACATATGTGATTCGAGACACAATAGAAAGACAATAGCAGCGCGACAGCCAGCTGTCGCTTGGTCGTCGAAAGGTTAACTTATTTAGCACCAATTAATAAATTAAATTATTAGTATATCGTACTATTTAAATATTTTTAATAGTTAATCTTCCCAACCAACCAACACCATAACTCTTCTATTCACATCAACTTCCTTTTACATTTTCAAAAAAAAATACATAAGTTCTCCAGCTCACTGAAAATTCAGTTCCAAATAAAAAAAGGTAACATTTCAAAGCATGGGATAAAAAGCCATTGAAATTGCTCAATGCATCGGAAAGACTTCGATAACTTTACCCCATCGCGGTTAGGGTGTCCACCCTAGTCCCGACATATGGACACGCCATGCATAATCGCGTTCACCATGCGACGGTGAAAAATTGCGGGATAATGTAGATTTGAATTTTAAGTCTTGTGGTTCCGTGCGTTTTATTTTATTTATGGATTTTTTTGGTGAATTTATGGCGATATAATTTAATAGTTTTTCGGAAGTTGGTTTTAAATTATTTGTTATTTACAGGTTATTTTGTATACGGGACGTTCTTCTTTTTTATCGACAATCTGTCCGGCAAATTTTAATATTTGATAAAAAAATAAACTTGTGATTTATTTAGTGAAATGTGATTTAAATTATTGCCTCATTATTGTAGCTTACAAAAACATGTAATGCAGCGAAGTATTAAATGTAATTTTCGTTTTATTTTAAATTTCGTAGGAATGGTATGAAAAAAAATAACACCTCAGTCACAAAAATATTTATTTTTTTATGTCTCATTTTAAATCAGAACTTCAGTTTCTTATTAATTTCTTATCAAGAATATACACATTTACTATTATCTAGCTCAATTAGACGGATTTTTTTGTAAAATCATTTTTTTTTAAGTTATCCATTACCACTCTGTCACATTTTTGCCTCATAGGACATAAAACTTTTTAATATTGTAAAAGTCGCCTAATAAAGTCGCCTAAAAATCTAATGAACACCTTTATTATTTAGCATATAATACTAGAAAACGTTATTTTTATAAATACTAACAATAAAGTGGTTCATAACTTACTTTGAACTAAAATTTTAAGGGGGACAAATTGTGACAGCGTGGTTAACTAAGTGACGGAGTGGTAAACAATGTTTATTTTTTTATGTTCTTTTGGTGTCATATCCTTAACTAACCTTTTGCGAGCATGATATCTCCTAAATCTTTACGTTTTACTTCTGCAACAAGTTCAGGGTTGAGCTTTCTTTTTTCACGACACCGTCGCTGTCTTTCAGCCGCAGATAATGCCTTTTTTTCATTTACTTGATGGTAATACCTTAAATTAACAAAATAGTTGACGATAGAATAACTAACATAAAAAAACTAGCAATCATCTATAATGGATATTAACTAAGGCTCTAAGTTCCATACAAACATGACCACTCCGTCACGAGTTATACCACTCCGTCACACATTTTCGTGACAGAGGTGCTACGTGACAGAGGTGTAAAATAGTAGTGTTCGAGATATTCAGCGTTTTCCTAATTATAATTTACGCTTAAAACTGAGTATATATGAAATATTTATCATAAATTAATCAAATAACATTAAAACCCCGAAATTAGAATAGCATTTGGAAGTCGTAACTTACGTGACAGAGCGGTCGCTAAATAAACACACGCACCTCCTTTTTACTGTTTGCAAGCGACTGACTGGTATTGCCGGGGCGTAGGAACGTATAGTGCGAGTGCGTGGTGAAGAGGGACTCTTCTCGAGCCTAGTGACCAAGGTCAAAGTTTCTAACGCACAATATTTTGTACCATAAAATGAGTGACAGAAGGTAGCAACTAAAATCATATACATCGGGAGACAGCCAATAAAATATTTTTTTATTTAATAATAAAAACACTAAAAATTATTTATTCTTATTAATGTAATAAAAAAGGTTAAGTAGTTTAGTAAATGTTCTTGGATAGAAACTTTTAATGTGTTTTTTTTTTACGAGAGCAGTTTGTTTACATTACTAGTCATAGAGGGACACACTTTATTTGTGTGTATAACACCTCCGTCACGCTTTTTGTATACTATGTCACACTGATTTTTTTTTAAATAATTATGAGTAAAATCTAGTTTTGAGGATATTATAATTATTGCATTGTCCAGTGTATTTTTATAATAAAAAAAATAAGTAATTTAGTATTTATGAGCAAATTTTTATTTTTTTTGTGGAGGAGACAAGTCATTGTCGGTAAAAAAGAAGAACGACCCATACATTATATATCGTTAAGCAATGATTCTGTTAGTTTATGGAAAACTTGCGCTTGCTTAGCACGGCTGTTGTAAATCTTAGCATTTCTAGATATTATAATTATGAAATTAAACTTTTGATGTGAAACATCTATAGCCGCACGTAAAACAAATTTCTGGCGTGGCGACGCATGCCGTGGCGACGCGTCGCCACTCTATATGATGGTGTATATATACAGTCACAGTCTTGTGTACTGTGTGGCGAAGATGTAATGTCGATGTTTCACATCTGCCAGGCGTCCCGTGACGGCTCACTTTTTTTTTATGAATCACTCTGTTAGTGAAAATCGTATAAAAATCGAATGCTTCATGACATCAACCAAAGCTGTCGGTTCAATCTATGTTGTATTTTGTTATTTTACATTTATTGTATTAAACAAATTGTATTTGAACGTTATCAAACCCACCGAATACCTAAATAATCTCCCCCGTTTCGACATATATATTTAGTACAATAGCTGTTTTATAAATACATTTTGGAAATGTCTTTCAGTACCTCTCTCAATCTTCATTAACTCGTTCATAAGACGGTTCTGTCCGTCCTCAAGGGACACCGTCGTGAAAATACCTTACCTCCTGAACAATTTTGTTTTTTTACTTTGCCCAAGCTTGAAAAATTGTAATGTTTTGTTTTGTATGTTTTGTGTGGTTTGGTTGTCATTGTTTAAACACAAAATTTTATATTATATTAATATTCAGTAACAACAATTCAAATTATTTCCATCAAAAACGTACTCATATTTAATGTTATTTTTAGATAAAATAGGTCAAAATTAAATTTAAAAAATACTTGTTAAATTTAGGTTAGGTTTTTGCAGAATTAAATCTTACCATGGTTAGATTGAAAATAATGGCTTTAAAAGTAACTGTATAAATAAAATATTTATACTTATGCATAAAAACAGTAACTAGAATTATTTTGGTGACTATTTAATTCGTATATTGATATGTTTTTAACCTTTCAACGACCAAGCGACAGCCGGCTGTCGGGCTGCTATTGTCTTTCTATTGTGTCTCAAGTCACCTGTGTTCGCAGGTTTAGGAAATAAATATCAAATTCCTATTTAATTTACCTCATTTTTTCTACTGGGTAAGCTTGCTCCATCGTAGGCTCCGTCTATGCCCTAGGGCTAGTCTGGGACCAAGAGCAAGCCCATAACAATAATAAAAAAAAAACCGTTGCTACTAAACACATCCCAAACACCACTAAAGCACCAGTCTGCGTGACACGGAACCCTTTTAGCACGTCACGCCTCATCACGGTTCACGTCATCGGCATTCAATTAGCCACGGGCGATACAGCGGAACCCTAAGCAGGGGCATGACGTCACGGCTCGTCATTGACATGTTTGTATATTATTGAATTTATGTTGATTTGCATCTGACCCCTGTGGGTGGAAAGAATTTTGAATTTGATAAGCTATTTGTGTTTATTTGAAGTCGTGGCCACATTTTACGACCATAATCCGTACTTAATATTATAAATGCGAAAGTAACTCTGTCTGTCTGTCTGTCTTTTTGTCTGTCTTTCTGTCTGTCTGTCTGTCTGTCTGTTTGTCTCTTCTTCAAGCCTAAACCACTGAACCGATTTGAATAAAATTTGGTCTCCAGATATAGTCTGGGACCCGAGAAAGATAGTTTTCATCCCCGAAATCCCCCGAGAACGGGCACTATTATTCCACGCGGCAAAAGCTAGTCCATACTAATATTATAAATGGGAAAGTGTGTCTGTCTGTCTGTCTGTTTGTCTTTCTTTCACGGCAAAACGGAGCGACGGATTGACGTGATTTTTTAAGTGGAGATAGTTGAAGGGATGGAGAGTAACATAGGCTACTTTTTGTCTCTTTCTAACGCGAGCGAAGCCGCGGGCAGAAGTTAGTACCCTATAATTATTAATATGATGTCGCACCATAAGATATACGTATACATTTTTTTTTAGTTTTTTTTGGTGAGTGGGAAATCATCCAATGACTGCTCCCGTCCTGGGTGCGGCGGGAGGGCGTGTCAGACTCTTACTGACTAAAACCCACTCATGTTCCTTCGATTGCCCTTTATGTTCCAGGGTCACGGTAACTATTATAAACATTCCGCAACCCCGACAGGCGTTGGCCCTGTTGGGCCCCTTCCTGTGCTGACTCCTTCTCTTTGAGGCGCGCGTAGAACACAAACGCGCCGTCGACGCGGTCCTGGTGCCAGCCGGCCGGCGAGCTACCCATCGCTTGCCATCCGCAGAACCTCGCCTACGGTGGCCGGTAGTCGTCTTGCGACTCTCGACGTCTTCGCTCAGCCGCTTCCTTCACCAGCATAACTGTTTCGCAGAAGGAGGCGACGGCATCCCATTCCGTCTCGCCCCGCAGCATGGCCTGAACCAGCGCCGGGCGCGAGAGGTCACCGCCGCCGATCGCCTCTACGAGGACACGTCGATGCTCCGCCCATGCGCGGCACACCTCCACCGTGTGCTCGACCGTGTCCTCCAGGCGACCGTTGCTGCAGTGGTGACACCCAGGCGTCGCTTCCGCCTGAATCCGACACAGGAACCTCCCGAACTGACCATGTCCGGTGAGGACCTGTGTCAGGCGAAACGTGAGAGCGCCGTGGCGCCTCTCCAGCCACTCCTCAAAGAGGGGTCTTACCGCCGCTATTACGGCGTGCCCAAGATAGAGATACGTATACATTGGGTTAGAACTTTAAAAACTGCACACGAATACATAAACAACATAATCCATACTAATATTATAAATGGGAAAGTGTGTCTGTCTGTCTGTATGTTTGTCTTTCTTTCACGGCAAAACGGAGCGACAAATTGACGTGATTTTTTACATGGAGATAGTTGAAAGGATGGAGAGTAACATAGGCTACTTTTTGTCTCTTTCTAACGCGAGCGAAGCCGCGGGCAAAAGCTAGTTAGTTATAATTTTAAATTTGATCGCATTTTTGACATATTATAAAACATATTAGGTCAACAGACGATACATTATTAAGTGCAACCTTTTCAGTTTGGCAACTGACGTCAACTGTAACCAAAACAGTAAAGGTATGTGTTTATTTGCTTGTTCAGTAACATCCCGTGCCTCAGTAAGCACGAATGCCGTTTGTCGTCATTCGTAGAACATTGACAGATTTTTACAATCAGTCAGTGCTTTTATACTCTTTCATTAGATAAATCGTAAAAGGAAGTACATATTCAAAGTACGCAACTAGTAATATTATGCAATTAATATTTTATAGCTAGCCATTAATTATTAAACATTAGCGTTTATTTTTGGTACAAAATACATAGTAATTCAAAACACCTTAATTAGTAGAAACACCTACAGTATTTTCACAGACACCACGCCTAGTCTCTGAACTTTAGGATATTTATTAGTTTATTATTAGTTTTGTTTATAGGTTTTTTTTCTATCAACAAACTTAGATGCTTCATTTAAGTTGGTTGAATTTATAACTCTAAAAATCTCTGAAGCTTTAGGGTTTATTCGTTGGCATTGCTTTGAATTTTATTTTCATTTCTGCCTTTCTACGAATTTAGAAGAACAACAGTGTTTCACATGGATTATTGCTTATTAATCCTTCACAGCTCGTAATTACTAACACAATCTTGGTTAAAATGATTGTCAGACTGAGATTTTATCTTCTGTCTACCCGAATGAAAGTTCGAAAGATCTAACAATTCTCACCGGAACCAACGCCTGTTTGAGGCTCGGTCTGTCAGTTATTATCTTAGACCAGCTCTCGTAGATCGTAGCGTGATATTATGGTATCTAACGCATAAAAGACTCTCAATTTGGATCAGTACTTCTAAAGATTAGAGCGTTCAAACAGCCAAACTCTCCTTCAAAGCTTTATGAATGAATTGAAAAAGTCACATTGGTAGATACTAAATTAAGGTATAATAATAAAACAAAATGTGCATTTCACGTTTTACAAAACTATTTAAATTGTCATTAAAACACAATTTCAATAAAAATAACACTCCAAAATTACCCAAAAAAGCAAATAAAAAATATTCAACCTTGTAAACAAGTAATCCTGCATACCTACCTAATACATACATAATAAAACCAGGTAAGGCCTCGAATTTCGAGCCCAAAATCATCCAATCACGGGTACCTATCAATTAAATTAAGTCCTAAACAAGCAGAGAATCAGGCAAATCGTTAGGTTGGCTTAGAAGTAGGGATGGGCACTCCGGGATGTTCCGGGATATTATAACCACGCTTTGATTTCAGGCCTCGGATAAATGAGGTTTTCCGGGAACAGCGGATGTAGAGGACTTATCTTTGGGTCCTTTGAATATCTACTTGAAATTCGCTTTGGAAATGACTTGGAATAGATGGATGTATCGTATAGTGTTTAAATAAGAATGTTTGCTGATTTTTTTAAGATGTTTAATTAAAACAGCTGTATTTTAATTAATATTAAAATAGCAGTGTCTTAGACAAACAATCTTCATAAATAACTTGACTATGAAATCATCTTATAATGATACCAAGAACGGTGCTCTCACTCTATGCGCTCTCCAGCAATTAACTAAACAAATATAAATTAAATAAAATAAAGTTTATAAAATTCGCAACTGCAACTAGACAAAAGAGTTGATAACTTCGAAACGACTGAACCGATTTTGATAAAACATACGTGAAAACAATCGCTAGTTTAAGAGCTATAGACAGATACATAATGGTCAAACTTATAGCAACCATCTTTATATTTTAGGGATTAATTTCTTTTATTATGAATTAAAAATGGAGAACACATAAAATGAAATAAAAAATGACATTATTCGCTTTTAACCTTTCAACGACCAAGCGACAGCCGGCTGTCGCCCTGCTATTGTCTTTTTATTGTGTCTCGAATCACGTATGTTCGGAAGTTTAAACACGGAATCGGGACTCACAGTCAGTCCCGCGAATAGCATCACTATCATTGTTAGTACTTCGCTACAGTTTGCCCAATCCCGTACAATTGGGGTTTATCTTTGCGGCGACTTAATTGGTCCACCATGTTTGCCTCAGAGATTTGCATGGCCAAAGTAGTTGTGGCGTATTTTGTATTGTGTTAATTTTGACACTTTTAAATGGAAAATCTAGCGTATTTTTAGTGAAACTATACAGTGTGATAAATACTTATGCCCTTACCTTAATCACTGTGTAAAGTTATGCAATGAATAAAGCCTGTGTAACTCATAACTGAATGCAGCGTTTATTAGTAAGGCGCTTAAAGTTGAATGCGAGTCGCTTAGGTTACAAGTGCAGTTTTACAAGAGAAACAAGGGTGTGCTTAGAAGTCAAAATAAAGGACAAGCCTGTCAATTTGATTGGCTTGCTAGTTTAGCTGTCAAACTCAAAGTCAAAAACAAAAAAAAATCTTTTTGTCCAATCCAAAAACTTGTTAAATATGGAGTAGAATGGGCAAGAAACTCTTTACTTACTGTTTTATAAAATAATAAAGTTACAATATTATTTGTACAATGAATATAATGATTAAACCATTTCCGTTAAAATACATGTACATAACCAAAAAAAGCTGACCTGTTAGGTCAGTCTACAGGTTAGTGATCTTGAGTGCTAAGCCGAGAGTTGAGAGAGTGTGTTGCTCGAAGGTTAGCATAAACTCTGACGCCACACCAAGCTCGGCAAAACGGCAAACATTTCAAGTGCCAGTGTACCCACACAGACACGCATTCATTTAGAAAGTCTTTAGATTAGCAAGATAGTTCAGGGTTACAAAAATCCTGATCTCAATATTTATTATGTATTTTTTAATTAAAGGAATGGAGTGATGCCTTTGCCCAGGAGTGAGGAAGAACGAGCTGACAAAAAAATAATAATATTATGTATTAGTTCTTATTGCTTCAGCATTTTGTAATACCAAAAAGGTACTAAGTACACCGTTCACGAATATGGCGCGTGAATTGCTGAATAATAAGAGATAACGCCCTTAATTTGACTAGGTACTTTATAAATCTGCTGCTAAGAAATTATTACTTGCAAACAAAACCTAAAGCTAAATTACCCCTTATTGCGTAAGACTTAAGTCATAAATTCTGGCAAAGTGTGTTTGTGACTCCTTTGGGAAATAGGGCAATGTAATATTATGTAGCTGTAATTACCTCGAACTATGTACTAGCACAGAGATCTCAACCTCGTATAACAATACGCTCTGCCTACCCTGTATTGTGGAGGTGTAAAGACTTAAAGCTTTATCGAGCACCCAATAACACTAAGTACACTAGATAGACCTCCCGAAATAGACTGAGTAGCGTTTAGATGCGCCAGTGACTTGAACGAGTAGCTGTGGTAGAGTAATCAGACAGCTAAGTACCTTTATTGTTAAGTAACTTTACAGGTTGTGTTTGTTCTGTCGGGCTACTATTGTCTTTCTATTGTCTCGGTTTCTCGAATCACGGATGTTCGAAGGAATAATCAAGGTTAAATTCTCAGATTTTTTGTATGAGTACTACTACTCCTGTCTTTAGTGACCACCCCGCTCCCGTGATTTTATATGACCTTTACGGGTCATAAAAATATTGATGAAAACACTATATTTTCTTTGTAGATCAAAATGAATTATTTAAATCCGACTAGCAGTTATTTTACATAGAGTAGCTTGTTCAAACGAATAAAAGCAAAATAAAAAAATATCACTGGCTTTATTGTATTAGCAAGGACAAAATACTAAACGTTACTCAGCTTGTTTTTAGGTTCACTAGCAGAGGATGCCAGGCATCTCCTTTGTATCTCTGTGCATAAATTATTGCAAGTAAATAATACCTGCACCTATTAATATTCCAACTCTCTTAGTACTTACGTTCAAACGCAGCATAGTTCATCAAAGTGATTATTGAAACAGTTATGTATATAGGTAAACTTTTGTTATATACTCGGTATGAGCACTTTCATATAAAACGTAGGTAAATTGGTATTATCGATTTTCTCGAGAAGCACCTACAACTTTATCAGAGCATTCATTATGAGGCGAATTAGTAACGAACGATTTCATAAGCACGGTGCTCCTTTGTATCAATCTCACTCAGTGAATTTTGATTAAGATCAATCCGTACATCAGCACATTCTATCAAAAACTTTGACGTTTTAGCCTGAAGTGAAGTGTCATGCTTACTTCAAACCAACTCACCAGGTGAGTTTATAGAATATCTCACTGAAATCGCCAATTTGCCTTGAGCAAGAGAGGGGATCAATTCTCGTGCCTTCTCTGCATGAAAAGAGGCCTTTGCCCTGTAGAGGGATTATTTACTATCATAGTTCTCTAGTTATAATGAGAGAACCTTAAACTTATTCATAGTGTGTATCTGGAAAGAACGAAACTCTTGCCTTCTAATACCACACGGTTCTTTCTGCTTGCAAGCGTCAGAGGCACACTATTTACATGGTGCATCTCATATGGTCTACCGACGAAGAGCCCCAAGTTTCCTCCTTACTGTGGTCAGAGATCCTCGTGAGCTTAATGAATTTAGGTGAAACCACTATCAGCAAAATGTTTTTTTTTTAAAGTATGCCAGAAGTAAACCGTTCATCTGTATTCTATCTTCAGTTGTCGCTCGAAACAGAATCTCCCTGCAACTAAACTAAAACTTATTTTTTCCATATTACACCTATCCTTCCACCAATTCTTGCGACATGTCTCGACGTGTTAACGTGACGCGGACGTGACGTGAATGCGGACGGTGCGGTGCTTGTTAAGACTTGTTTTAGTATCATTAACGTTTGATGCGAAAATTTGCCATAAACTGACAGTTGAAACTTGTGATGAGTTTGAGTCTGGGCTCAAGAAAAGGTAGGTGGACCGGAGATGCAAAGACTTTGGTTATGTACTTAAGTATTTTTGTGTGTCAGTGTGCACTCACCCTTAGACCTGGGGTATAAGCCTAGCATGTGTAAGACAGATATTTGAGACACATAAAAATATTTGTTCCTCCGGGGTTGCGGAATGTTTATAATAGTTACCGTGACCCCGGAACATAAAGGGCAACCGAAGGACCATGGGTTTTAGTCAGTAAAAGTCTGACACGCCCCCCCGCCGCACCCAGGACGGGAGCAGTCATTGGACGATTTCCCACTCCCAAAAAAAAAAAGATAATTATTTGTTCCGTCCAGAGAAGGAAATTAAAAGGCACGGCAGCCAATCAGTGCACCGATCGACATCATGGAATATCGATTGAAGACTGTACAAAAAACCGCCTTAACTGTGTCAATCGACTCTAATTGGACAAAGACTTCTCTGACATTGGTGCTGATACTCTCGCTCACAAACTAAACGAAATTTAAGTTAAGTGCAACTTTTTCGTTTTATTTCATTACAAAGGACAGAAGATACATGTTTTCTCTTGTCAAATTAGACAGCGCCTGAAATAAATAGTTTTGCGGGGCTATGTAATTAGTTTTTAAGATTTTTTTAAGAGAAAATAAAAGCATTCATTCATCAATTGTTATTGGAATTCGGCCGTTTTTGTTAAATAAGTAAATAAATCATTCATTCATAAATCGACGTGTTTTTAGCGGCCATATTTTAATCGCGTCAATTTTTTTTTAGAGTGTGGGTAATCGTCAAATGACTTCTCCCGTCCTGGTGTCTGACTTTTACTGACAGAAAAAGTGGAACATGAGAGGAACCCACTCATGTCCCTTCTGTTGTCCTTTATGTTCCGGGGTCACGGTAACTATTATAACTATTCCGCAACCTCGGCAGGCATTGGCCCTACTGGGCCCCTTCTCGTGCTGACTGCTCTTTGAGGCGCGCGTGGAACAAAACGCGCCGTCGCGACGCGGGCCTGGTCCTAGCCGGGCGGCGAGCTACCCATCACTCGCCGTCCGCAAATCCGCGCGTCTAAATTATATATGGAGTATGGAGTGACTTAATTTAATAGCACTAAACTAATATTTTATCTTCTGTCCTTTTCTTAATGAAATGGAAAGAAAAAAGATATACTGACTGAACTTAAATTTACTTTAGTTTGTGAATTAGGGTATCGGCACCAATGTGTTCTTCTCCTAAAGGAAAATTTACCATATGATTAACTAGATTATGCGGAAATACTCACCAAGTATAAAGCTAATATAAAGGAATACTCAAACGTCACTCAAGTCCTTATTTTTCCCTTTAGAATGACAAAGACAGCTAGAGATTTGAGAGCGTCTCAGAATTGAGTGACGTTCGATTATTCGGCCATAAGTCTACCATCAAGCTAATTGCCAATCGAATTAAAATTATAAGGAAAGGATGCCAATACTTTGTACTCCTCTGTTAATTGAGATTTGTAAAGCAGCTACTTACAATAATTATTTATTAGCTCATTTACTTGATGGATTCGTAGGCGTACCTTTCTAAGACTTGCGTAGGACAAAATGTAACTTAAGGTTAAAGACTTTATAGAAACATTTTATTAATAGGTATTTAGAAAGAATTCGTGATAAATGACATTGACATTGAATTAGATAAGGAAATTCACTGTGAAAAACTTTGTACAGATTTCTTTGAAATATCTTGTAGCGTGTTCGAAAGAAAAGGTGATGAAAAGAGGCATACCGGGGTTGCGGAATGTTTATAATAGTTACCGTGACCCTGGATCATAAAGGGCAATCGAAGGAACATGAGTGGGTTTTAGTCAGTAAGAGTTTGACACGCCCTCCCCCCGCACCCAGGACGGGAGCAGTCATTGGATGATTTCCCACTCACCAAAAAAAAAAGGCTTTGATGTTGGTATTAGTACATTTATAAAAACCAATAATGTGATTGGGCTTGAAGGTATTTTTGCAAATCGAAATGCATGTAAAACTGCTAATCCTGTTTTTAATATTTTCCATGTCATGTCGGTTTGCCATCTTATCGTACATTGGTGTACAAGAAGTCAGGTACACTCCGCACCTATGTTTGTGGTCACATTTGCGCATTATAATATCTTCCGGGTTAATATCTGTCGCTCTCTCTCTCTCCTCTCTAAGTGTAATATGTTCGTGTTATAATTGTATATTACCAGTCATCGCGGACGCTAGTCGTCACAACACAGTAAAACGCATGAAATCCAACAACCTTCTGCAATTTAATACGCAGTAACTGAATTGTAGAGGTCTGATAGGCTAGCGTTTCATGTAAAGCAACCAGTAAGATTGGCAATTACTTTAATCTGGTTTGGAAGACGCTATCAAGCAGTTCATGTACTACCAAAACAAGTAACATCAAACACAGACTCAAATAAAAATATTTACTGAAGTGTCTATCAACTCCTACAGAATATAAACGCAAATAATTCTATAATATCAAGCCTAACACACAGTTAACATCTCATGATTATCTTAAACCCTTGATAAAACCAGACCCTTTATTCTTACGGCCAGTCCTCACTAAGGAGGTTACAGGCTGAAAAGGGTCCAGACACAGACATGTGTTCCTAACAATATTATGTTGTTCTGTAACAAGGTTATCTGTGGAAGGCCTCTTGGTATAAAGTAGATGTAGTTTTGGTGTTTTATGAGTACTTTTCATTGTAGACAGTGGTGCCGATTCTCTTGTTCACAAACTAACGTAAATTTAAGTTAAGTGCATCTTTCTCTTTCCATTTCTTAAAGAAAAGGACAGAAGATACATTTTAGTTTAATCCTGTCAAATTTGACAGCGCCTGATGAAAATTGACGTATATTTAGACGCCATGTTTTTAAATTACGTCTAAATTATCTATGGAGTGTCTAAATTTGACAGGACTTAACTGATATTTGATCTTCTGTCCTTTTCTTAATTAAAAGGAAAGAGAAAGATGCACTTAACTTAAATTTACGTTAGTTTGTGCACAAGAGAATCGGCACCATTAGGTGGTTTTATATTGCACTTTCTTCAAAGAGCGAGTATGTGTGCTGTTCTGTATAGTTACGCAAAAATTATTATAACTGACTTAAAAAAAAAGGAGGTAGTTTTTCAATTCGACCGTATTATATGCTTTTCTTTTTTTAAACTAAAAACACAAAAATAACTAAAATTTAGGAAATCGGTGGCTTCTCTTCTGCCAATTAATTTGTGTTGCCACAGACTTCCGAAATTTTTGTTATTTTTGTGTTTTTAGTTTTTGAAGGCGGTTATTATTTTTTTTGAAAAAAAGTTTTTTATTTCTGTCTTGTTGACTTGTAAAGAGACTATGAGCCTTGATTTGGTTTCAACATTTTTTCCCAGAAATAATAGGTTAGAAAATGCCTCCACATAGTTAAAAAAGTAATGAAGTATAAGTGTACTTAATATCCTATTTATATAATAAATAATTTTATTTCAATTTAAATTCTCCAGTGATTTTATTCTTCCTGAGATTATTTCATACAGATGCAAGAAAAAGCGCATGGCAGCTGTAATTATAAAAAAATGCCTATAATTGAAAACAGTTATAGACAGCTATCCATACTAATATTATAAATGGGAAAGTGTGTCTGTCTGTCGGTCTGTCTGTCTGTCTGTCTGTATGTTTGTCTTTCTTTCACGGCAAAATGGAGCGACGTATTGACGTGATTTTTTAAGTGGAGATAGTTGAAGGGATGGAGAGTAACATAGGCTACTTTTGTCTCTTTGTAACGCGAGCGAAGCCGCGGGCAAAAGCTAGTAAAATATAATTATGATGTCAATTTAGACAAAAAAGCCCACATAATAGAATACTAAAACCTTTACTGACGCTGTATGCTTTAACTGGCTTATAAAACTTTTAGAATAATAACTAGTTCAGTATTTGGATTAATTTAATTAAATCCAACGTGCGGCTAAAGTTATCAGTTAGATACAGTTGAATACTAACTTCAGATTTAATTACAAAATTATACTAAATTGTTATGATTACCCTGGTTAGCTGATGTTAGGGCAAGTTTTATCAATTAAACGACGATGAAATTCATGTTGCAAGATCAGAGACAATCTACGTCTTCACTCAAATAAATCTTCACTTATTTCAACTTTTCAGTCACAGTTTTTAATCAATCAATTCAATATCTACCTGTACTGTTTACCAAATTATTTTTTAACACACGTTCACTCACACTTCACAATCAATCAACCAACCAAATCAATCAGTGTGAGCTAGTAAATTGAATTATTAAAAATATTTTTTTTATTATTAAATAAAACCTGTTATTTTTAAGGATTGGAAATCATCAAATGACTTGAATGACGGGAGGGTTTGTCAGATTTTTACTGACTAAAACCCACCCTTGTTCCTTCTGTTGCCATTTATCAGTTGCCAACTTTACATACACATGTATGACTTAAAAAAATGAAACTCAAAATTAATTTCACAATTTTTTTTTACACATAACGTAAAATACACTTCTGTGCGGGCTGAAAGCCTTGGGCATTTTCTACCAGGTGATACAGAGACAACACATATCTATGTAGTTATTATGATTTCGGCAACATCACTGATTTCATGAAACCAAAGATCAACATACTCCAAATTACAATACACTCACACAAACAGTGTCTTTGAAATTCAATATCAAATGGAGCTTTACTGATAACTGATCAGACGCAATACCATAATATAATTAACACAAATTAATTAACACACACAACCAATACATAGCACTAATACCTTTCTTTGTTCAACATCAAAGCAAAACTGAGCTTAAAGCAATAATTAACAATGACAACTGCACGCCAATCTCACCTTTATCTTAAACACACAAAGACTACAGTTCCATACACACAGTCAATTGTATAATCATTACATAGTGCTTATAGGAAATCACGCATGTTACTTTGACAAAATAGTTGGAGTGGTAAAGTAGAGGAAATTGATCCTTATTGGATCGTGTTAAGGTTGGGCGCGATAGCAAATTAGATTTGATGGTCGTATGGTAGTCATTTAATGATGTCGTGAACGGTGTGCTTTGATCTGTTTTATGGTGTGTGGTGTAAGGGAAAATGGCTTTTTATTTTTACTTTTTTTTACCTGCAATTTATTTTATTTGGCATGCTCAGTAACGAAGGAAAAAGTGAAGGCTATTGGAATCTAATCCATCCATACTAATATTATAAATGGGAAAGTGTGTCTGTCTGTCTGTATGTTTGTCTTTCTTTCACGGCAAAACGGAGTGACGAATTTACGTGATTTTTTAAGTGGAGATAGTTGAAGGGATGGAGAGTAACATAGGCAACTTTTTGTCTCTTACTAACTTTTAAACTTTCGCGTTTCATGTTAACACATATTATCACAACGGGTATTAACGCGAAAAGTGATTATAAATACCTTGGAAGGCTTGACGTTTCGACCTGGTTGCACAGGTCGTGGTCGCAAGCAGACTGAGGATGCGATGTCACAGCTCCCTGCATTCGGGCGATGAATCTTCATCTACCCCCTTATTATCACTTTCTACCATATTAGGCCGTCTACACACTACGCTGACTGTATCCACAGATGAGTTAACCGACTTTGCAGAAAAACGAGGTTGTGTTATGCGAATCACTGGATTCCACGTCGATGACAATTTAAAGCCATCCTCCCGATTGAAATTCTTTGGGCATTTCTTTATTTCAACCGCTTCACGCACAAGTCTTGTATAGTAGTGGCGATCAGTGTAGAGAATTTGCGGTCGGTGGATACAGTCAGCGTAGTGTGTAGACGGCCTAATATGGTAGAAAGTGATAATAAGGGGGTAGATGAAGATTCATCGCCCGAATGCAGGGAGCTGTGACATCGCATCCTCAGTCTGCTTGCGACCACGACCTGTGCAACCAGGTCGAAACGTCAAGCCTTCCAAGGTATTTATAATCACTTTTCGCGTTAATACCCGTTGTGATAATATGTGTTTTTGTCTCTTTTTAACGCGAGCGTAGCCGCAGGCAAAAGCTAGTGTTTTTATATACCTAACTTTTTCATGATGGAATACTCAAGCGTCACTCAATTTTAACACGCTCTCAAATCTGTTGCTGTCCTTACATTATGCCTCTAGTGTGACAAAGACCTTTAGTTAGCCATTAGTTGGCCTTTAGTTAGTAAAGAAAAGTTAAGAAAATGTAACCAAGACTTTGTAAAACATGATATTTTTAAAAGCGTGTCCGTGGAGTTTCTTGCCTGTTCTTCTCCATAGAGATCTACGTTTTGGAACAGGCAATTAACGTCACTTTTCTTTTCTGACTAACAGACCGACTCTTTGACAATTCATAAGTACCTGTAAATGGTCTAAGTGAAATAAATGCTTTGAATTTCGAATTTTGAAGTTACACTAAATCGTAGTATTTTAACAGTCGGTAAGAGTGGTAAAAATGAACTGAATGAAAGACTGTTTTACCGTGTTAACTTTGTTGTGGAGGTCTGATAGTAACTTCAAGTAAAACTGTGATATTTAAACTAGACCCAGTTTGAAAGCCGACCCTAACATAATAAGAAAAATCTAAGAAGATGAAGACTTTTCATTTTATCTATTTCTAAAACAAATTTTATTTTATTTTCTTTTTCATCTTGCACCACACATCCTTCCCATGGCGAAACTTATCCGCTACCAATAGTTGCGGCCTATCAAAGGGACGCAACTTCGGCCAACTTCGGCAACTTTCGTTAACTCTCGACTCAGTAACGAGATTTTTTTCAGATTAGTTCGGTTTCGTTCAATAATGAGTAGCTGTAATCAGAAGCTGAACTTTTTTAATTTGCCAAAAGTTTCTTATAGGTTTTTTTTTTATAAATTTATGATCTTATTACGTTAAAGATGTCTTTTGAAGAGACACGACTTTGAATATTGGTTTTCGAACAGTTTTATGGCGCTGAAGGAAAGTTGCAGCTGTGAGGGACTTTAAAGACATCTCTACATACAAAGAAAATTACCTCTCGGACGCAAGGCGCTTGAGGTGTTTACGCTTACGTACAAACGGTGTTCGTAAGGCCCTTAAGAGCTAATGGGGCATTTTTACATTCCAGGCGAAATATACATTGTTTTACGGATAATTTGATATTATTTACACCACAACAAATTGATTTTTAGTAGTCTAATTCAGTAGTTACTAAACTTTATGATTGTAGGCACCATTAATTTTCAAATCTGTGGTAAACAAAAACAAACTGTTTAAATCTAAAAATTCAAATTAATCGATATATTGGTTGGAATATCACAATTAATATTTTTTTAAAAATAATCCGCAGACTTTAGCGGAAATGAGGACCATGACTAGTCCTTAAATAATAGCAAATTCTCGATGCGAGTACCTCAAGTTTATAACCCCTGGTCTAATTAAACTAAAATATTTTGACTGTGACTAACATCCCACAGACTGCATAAATCACACAACATAATTACACAGACATTGGTGCCGATTCTCTTGTGCACAAACTATCGTAAATTTAAGTTAAGTGCATCTTTCTCTTTCCATTTCTTAAAGAAAAGGACAGAAGATACATTTTAGTTTAATCCTGTCAAATTAGACAGCGCCTGATGAAAATTGACGTATATTTAGACGCCATGTTTTTAAATTGCGTCTAAATTATCTATGGAGTGTCTAAATTTGACAGGACTTAACTAATATTTGATCTTCTGTCCTTTTCTTAATTAAAAGGAAAGAGAAAGATGCACTTAACTTAAATTTACGATAGTTTGTGCACAAGAGAATCGGCACCACTGTCTAAACAAATTTGAATAACAACACCCCCGGTGTATGAATAACACCCTATTCAATCTGTAAAATAGCTTTAGAAAATTGTTCAAAATCTGAACACGGGAATGCACCAGGGTTACCCCTGATACCTACTTGTCTGCAAAAGATAGTATCCTCAAGTGTCGCCGCTGAGACTCAATGCAATCTATATGCAAATATGCTTTCCATCCAATTAGAAATGACTTATTTTGTACGCACTCGGTGGAGAAAACGCGGCGTTTTTGCGGCGGTTTTATTCGGTATATGGAAAGTTGTTTTTATTTAAGACTAGCTTTTACTGGCACTACGAATATGTAACAAAAGATAAAAGTTTAATTATATTACAATCCGCTATGAAAAAAATGCACAGGCAGAAAACTACTGCGTGTAATTTTTTGTAAATGTTCTACAATTTCATTTTTCTGCTTGCTTTTAGAAAAAATATCACAAGGAAAATTTGTACCTATTAAAATAACGATTTACATATTTTGTCAAATAAACAAACACTGCTCTAAATAAAAAATCTAAAAAAATATTAGAACAAAAACAACAACATTCTCACATTTTGCAGTTCACGATATACTTACCAATAATGATGTCCTAAACAATATCCGAAAATTCGAACCGCAGCTGTTACAAAAACAAGTGCGTATTCTAACTTTCCAAGTCCCACTCGTAACGATAGATTATTGCATTGTCGCGTCATTTGCAACTGGTAACACCTATTTGCTTACGGGGTTTCTTGATAAAGGAATATGGGGTCGACACCCGAGTTATGTTAATGGAATCTGGTCAAAGTGTTGATGCTTCTAATATCTTAGGAAAGAGGGTAGGTAGCTTTAATTAAAATTGTTGTGTTTCCATCTCTTTCTAACAGTCTTCGTTTCCTTCTTCCGGTTGAAGATACTTTTATCAATTTTATTCACAACTATTGGGCCTAGTTGGTGAACGATAATACGATTTTATGGCAAACTAGCTTTAGACCACGGCTTCGCCCGCGTGGAGGTCGAAAAATATTTTATGTCCTTTTCAGGCTATGAACTATCTCTGGACTACATTTTATTTCAATCCGTTCAGTGGTTTAGCTGTGAAAGCTTAAAAGACAAACATACAGTCAGAGTTACTTTCGTATTTATGATATTAGTGACAATTGTTGATTTCCAATGTGAGGGTCATTGCAACAACACACAAATAACATTCAACATTGGGAATCTTTAATATATAAAAAAAAAGTTTTCATATGCGACGACGATATAGATAATTGGTAGGCAAAAATCTCTTAAAATTTTCTTTTGGTGGAATAAAAATTTGAATGTTGTTTTTCAGTGAATATAAACGAAAATTAATTTTATGTCACTACAAACCTATTCCCAAAAGTTTAGAAAAAAATAAATATCAAAATAACATTTATATCGATAACACGGCAGAGGTAAAAGCCTCTTCTAATACCTAATTCGGACGATCATCAAAGGAAGGATCCCTGAATATTTTCAGTATTTCGAAAAGCAAATCTCCGTTCTCTAATTTAAATGTACCTCGGTGTCCGGCCACGCTTAGTCGGATCTTACAAATTGGATATAGTCCTTTTTATGAACCGCACCGCTTTCCAAAGCGGTTTCAACCGGATGAAAGTGGAATTTTCGTTTAGGGTCTCTGTACGCGAGACATCGAAAGTAAAACGCCTTTTTTTATTTTCTATACTCTGACTTTAGTTGCTGCTTTTAAAAGCAAATCTAGATAACTGAAAAAATATATTCTTAATAGATTTAAACCGAGGAAGGAGCAACACTTTATTTCGCTGAAAGCTAAACAATTTTTATGAAACTAGCCGGTTTTTGTTACTGCATCAAGAGATAGATTCCAAAGAAGCATAATTTACCCGTTTTTGAATTTGTTTAATGCTAAATCAAATAGGTACAAAAGGTTTGAGATCGGTTATTGATTTATACCACAATGACATTTACATGTAGGCAACAATGACTTACAGAAATTTTGCAGCACGTTGATCAGCAAAAGGTTCTTTTTTAATGTTATTGAATTGTAATCATTACCACTTACACATTGTCACCCATACACTTGTTATTCCAGAGACAAAGTTAAAATGTCTCCTGAACCATGGTGTAATTACACCGGCAAAAATACTCAATCCTTACTATTTCCGTACTAATATTATAAATGCGAAAGTAACTCTGTCTGTCTGTCTGTCTCTTGTTCACTCATAAACCACTGAACTGATTTAAATGAAATTTAGTACAGATATAGTCTGGGACCTGAGAAAGGACATAGGATAGTTTTCAAGCCGGAAATCCCCCGGGAACTTTAATTCCACGCGGACGAAGTCGCGGGCAAAAGCTAGTACTCAATATCTTTAATGCTCACATTTGATCATCATCTCAAATTTGATCGTTTTTTTTAGTAAACTAAAATCGCAGTTTTTATTGATGAAGAAATGTCTTCAGCAATAAACCTGAAAAATAAAGTCGTATAAATCGCTTCGCGTGCAGAAATCCTTAACCCAAATCGTATTCAGTAGTCAAGTGCACGAGCCTTAGCGTATCCGAAGTGCGTCTAATTCGGATAAATTTCGTACTGTTTCGGTTAATTTAACCGGCTGGAGCCCATCCTTATGATATTTTGTTCCAATGCTCAGCTGCGGAATTCAGATGGGTTTGATCCGTGTTCACTTCAGTTGAGCTTTTTGTTTGAATAATTTAATATGTAAATTCGTGATTATCTACTGTGGTTAAAATTTGTTGGACCCTTTAAGGTAGACTGTCGTTAGGAATTTGGCTCGTTTGCCTGCGTTAGATTAGGAAAAAACCGGTCAAGTGAAAATTGGAATACACACCGAAGTTTCTATAATGTTCGTTCGTTCCGTTCGTGTTTTTTGTGTTATTACAACAAACCAATCAAAAAATTGTGGGATCAATAATGAACAATGACACAATTTTGTTCACTTTTAAATGTCGTTAGAATGAAAGCATTTGCTAATACAACGAGTATTGGCAAATGCGTTTATTCTAACGACATTCTAGCTCACCAAACAATGTAATAATTATACTAAATTACTAGCTTTTGCCCGCGGCTTCGCTCGCGTTAGAAAGAGACAAAAAGTAGCCTATGTTACTCTCCATCCCTTCAACTATCTCCCCTAAAAAAATCACGTCAATTCGTCGCTCCGTTTTGCCGTGAAAGAAAGACAAACATACACATAACATATTAGTATGGATTTAATTGTGTAAATCTTGTTTCTTGTCACTATGCTACCCGATTAGCAACAAACTATAAAAAAAACGTAAAAAAAATAGATTTTTAACTGTCCTGTATCTTTCACCTCAATGCACCCCAACAACCTAACTTCCACGATCTTCCTTACTGGTACAAACATAACTCTACACTTAACACTTCCCCCAAAAACTATTCCATGTCTCTATCTCTCCGAATCTCCAGAATTGCTTACTGCAAGAGATTCCAAACGAGGCTTATCATGGTGTATTTTTTCAAACGATCACCTGCTGAGCGGTGAGACGGGCGTAATCGCGAATAAGCGCTCGATCGAGCGAAGTGAGCGAAATGAACCACTGTGGGAGACAAAAGTGCCGCGAGGAGACAGAAATGCTAGATGAGGCAATTACGGAATATAGGACCGAAGGTGTTTTTATTGTTAAGTGTAAACTAGCTTTTGTCCGCGTTGAATAATAGTTCCCGTTCCTGGAGGATTTCTGGGATGAAAACTATCCTATGTCCTTTCTCGGGTTCCAGACTATATCTGTACCAAATTTCATTCAAATCGGTTCAGTGGTTTAGGCTTGATGAAGAGGCAGACAGAGTTATTAATTAAATAGAATAGATTTCATATTTATATGAACTAGCTTTTTCCAGTCAACAAGAAGTCAGATCTTAATTAATAAAAACACGCAGTCTGTCCGCCTATATCAATTTGTTTTTTACAAAACAAAGTACAGGTAGTTTTGACAAGATAACAAAAGTTTAAAACACTTCAAAAAAAGAATCTTATCAATTTTATGATCACGGCAAAACGGAGCGACGAACTGACGTGATTTTTGACGGACAAACAGACAATAATAATAATAAATAATAATAATTGTTTATTTGTACAAAAAACACATACTTTTAGTACACAAGGCAATAAATAAATGTTGTAGACAGTCACACACACATACACTTTCCCATTTATAATATCAGTATGGATATTATGTTTATGTCCCGTTGGTCCCGGATGTCATTTGTAGAACTTTGGGATAGTCAGAAGACAGAAAGTCTGGCCAGTCTAGCCAAGAAGTATCGTCTCGCCTAATAACTGGGTTTTTAAGGCTTGAGCAGTCGCTTTACGTAAAACACTGGTATCCAGCTAAATCCGGTTAGGCAAGAAGCCGACCCCAACGCAATTGGGAAAAAGCTAGGGAAGTGATGATTATGTTTATGAACAATTTAGTTCTTGAGGATTATGTATTATTAAAATTTATAAAAGAAATCTATTTATCGATGGTAATTAACGTACTTACGGCCAAAATTACTAAAGCTGGAACGACGTAAGGAGATGCACTAAAAACGTTTTTTTTATTTATCCCGTAACAATATAAACGTAGGGAATAAATTAATGTTTATAAGAAAATGGGCGAATAAAACCGCAGGGAACAGCAAGCTGACTGTAATTGAAAAACTTTGTTCTTTTTAATACCAATCAAAGCTCTACCGAGACCAAATAAGCCAAAAGACAAATTGACCAAGAAAAAGAAAAACCACGATACGAGTCCAAAAACAGTGCAAGAACAGCCACATTACAACTAAGCGTGGTAAAAAATATTTCACCATTTCCAGCAAATTTCTACATCTTTGCGTTCCTTGTGGGCTGGATCGGAAATCACTTGGTCGACATTTGTGTCTTGAGTGTCGTGATATACCCCTGTGTGCTTCCATGTCTTCACGCATTTCTAGCTTTAAAGAGCGGAATATAGAGCTTTATTTGATTTGCTTTAAGATTATTGAATTTGTATGGTTTTTTGGTGTTTTGTCCTTGACAAGAGGTAGAATAGAGTGAAAGATGTTAGGCTGTGTGGCGGATTGAATATTGCTTTTTATTAAAAAGTGGATATTTGGATACATATTTGCCTAATGTTGTCTATTAAAATTGGCGAATTCACTGCGCCTTTCTTTTGTATAAAAAAAAAATCCCACACAGTTGTATCGAACGTAAAAATGTTGTTATTTATCTGACTATAGAATCGAGTTTTTAGTGGTTTCTGCTGTAGTATATTTTCGGCTAGCTATGCTTTCCCAGTTTCATTTTATCCTAGGATTTAGATACAGTTTTTTTTTAAGAGATTTTGCTACAGAAAAAAATATTTTGAGAAACCGTATTAATTATTATTGCTTAAAATTCACTTTAGGTAAATATGCAACCGAATGTCCGATCTCCAGCCATTTTTTTTGGTGAGTGGGAAATCATCAAATTACTTCTCCCGTCCTGGGCGGGGTGGGAGGACTATTTAGACTATTACTGACTAAATATTAACGATCAGCTGGTAGTATTATAACCAAAATAGATCTACAATTGTATGTCTAAATCTCCCACGATATATGTGGTGTGCCGACTAGGCCAAATTTGATCAAATGATTCATTTTTATGATCACAAGCGATCTCTATATAGGTACTACTATTTTCATTTATTTTTGTCACTTTAGTACCTTGTAACGTCATTTTACGTCCAATCTGATAGGCATGATGAAGGCTCTGTAATGAAAACATTTATTGTACCTTTAAAATTTCTCTTAGGGTCCGGTCACATTGAAGCGGGAGGTACGCAGTAGTGTTTTGTTCGTTTTGGTCATTTATTCATACAAATACCTCTTTCAAAACCTAATTATTACTTAGTTACTTTAGCGTTATTTGTACATATTTAAAAAATACCAGCACAAGTTATTACCATGAGTTCAAGCGGGCATCAGACCATCAAAGTTCGAATTAACAAATCTAATAATTACTTATTAAATTAAATAAATAAATATATTGGGACAACTCACACACGGCCATCCGATCCCAAACTAGGCAGAGCTCTGTATTATGGTTACCAGACAAAGATAACTGATACATATTTATATAATTTATGAATACTTATTATAGACAAATTACACCCTGACACAGAACAATCAATCGTGCTCATCACACAAAGTTTGTTATAAAAATAAATTTTATGAAGAAAAATAAACTTGTGAGGAAAATTCAGTACAATTTTCCTCACAAGTTTGTAAAGCGTCGTGTGACACGTGTAAGCATTTTGTCATTATACTCTCGGCTCCATTATAATACTAAGGTGATTGGTTACCATAGACTCTGCCTATTTTGGAATTAAAAACTGTGTGTGAGCAGTACCAAAGATATTTTTTTTTAATCCTGGTACAACTCACACACGTCTTTTTGACCCCAAACTAGGTAGAACCTTTACTATGGTAAATAGTAACCTTTTATAATATTCGGTAATTAATTGAATAAATAATTAATTATTTAATTTTTCCACACTGTAAAGAAACCTGGGTTTAAAATTAATATAAGTCTGAAATCGTCAATCCGCCTTGAGCGTCATGGTGGTCAATGCCCGTGCCTTCTTTGTATGAGAAGAGGCTTTTGACCTGCAGTAGGACAGTTAAGGCTGGTATTATTCTTATTTTCCACACCAGTGCAAGCCCATGATTTTGCAAGCAGTAACGTTGTATCGGTTTATGGAGCTCCTTTAGATTAAAGTTGAGCTCACGATGCTTTTTGAGGCAGGTTTATCCAAACTGTTACTGGCACTATTCACAAAACGCTAGCCCGGATGTTATGCTAGCGTTTGTGCAGTTTTGTGCAGTTGCACAAAAATATTGAATATTCAAAAAAGACGTTTATCCCATTAGTTTCATTTCTTCTCAGAGGTAGTCAGATTGTAAGATCCTACTTGCGTAATAAACAATTTAATTTAATTTCAGTGTGTCCACACCTTTAAAAGATAAAAGATAAGTGAAGAATGTTCAATTTCAACTGTTTATCGACTTTGCTAGATGACTTTGAGTTATTTAAAACGTTTAGTAATTAAACAAGAAGTTTCCTATCAGTTTGGGGGAACGAACAATGAGAAGACTTTAATTAAATAAGTATTGGCTTTTTGAAAGTAACGCTTTAAAATTGATTCGGAATATTTAGGTTTAAGGTCCGTTTTGCAGGAAATTAACAAATTGTTGATTGAGTTTTATTGAATACAAGATGGCAGCTCGTTTCGTTGCATAGGTATATTTGTTTATTGTAAAGGTTTGAACAAAATAAATGGATGCAGTTTTTGATGAATGCTTAAATAAAAATAAGAAATATTGGTTTCATTTAATGATTATGTTATATGTAAAGGCATATAAAATGACTAATTGACTTACTGTTGCTATCAACGCACAATCTAAACCGCTGGTCCTGGAGACATAAAACTTGAAAGGTGTGTTCTTTGTAAAGGGAAGGTATCCACTAAGAAAAGATATTTGGAAATTCCAAGGCTAAAGAGGTAAAATAGGGGATGAAAATTTCGGCCGCGGGCGAAAGCTAGTATATTATAAACACATGTGAGTGGCACGTCATAAGTTTACCATCACGTGCTACTCCATAGCGTTTCCCGATAGTATTACATTACATAAAGATTCTTGTCTATTCTTCTCGACATGAAACTACACTTGGGCTGTGCGTCTAGATAGTTGTTGCAGAGCAACCTCTTTTTTGATACTATATTATTTTTGTATCTTTTTTTGAATCAGTTTTAAATTAGAAGAAAGCTTGTCATATTTTGTCTGTCGTTGTCTAGTGTTGTCATAGCTACATTACAGTTTATAATTTCCACTAATTGTTAATATTCGTCTTTATTCAATAAATATCATAGTTCTCTGTTCTCAGGCTTTCAATCATCCGCACCACAAATCATACAGTCCACTCATCGTTTACATTTTGGTCCTTCGACGGTAAAATTTATTTTCATTTTCGTTTCATCTCGTAAGCTCACGTAAATTTTTCATTTGCTGTAGTAATATTTTTTCATCGTTACCATGAACACACGTAGCAAAAGTAAAGCCATATCCTCTGAAATCATAGCACCTCATACCTCATCGCCACCTTCATTAGTAGAACAATCATCTAATGTTCATCCTGGTGACGACGACGTCGCGAGTAGCATGCGCTCGGCACGTACCAATTCGGACGCTTCGTCAACGCTGAGAGCGCGGAAGGCCGCTGCGGAAGCTGCCTTCAAGCGCCGTCAATATAATAATTTGAAGGCGCTCGCTGAAGCACAACAACTTGCGCAACAGCAACTCTCACAACAGCTTGCGGAGGTTGAGGAAGCAGAATTTCGTGCTGAGATGGAGCAGATTCAGGCGGAGGAGGGTAGTATACGGAGCAAACGGAGTGTTTCAAGCCAAAAAAGAACAGAAAATTAGGTAACAAATATGAATAATTCTAATAGTGGAAAGGAGAATGAAAATGTTACAACTGAGGTCTCACAGCCTGTCCATCTCGAGACAATGGACACTCAGGCTGCTGCTGCTTTAATAGTAGAAAACCATAATTTAAGACAGGTAGGTTTCATTCCTCAAACGCCTGGGCTGGCCGCAACGGTGCTGCCACCCTCTTTCGAGGGCCTTGAGGGACAACACCACACAGTGCCTTGTCATAATGAGTTTTCTCCATTGCTATTAAAAGCAATTGCAGACACTGCCGCCGCAGCTAAGTCTCTGGCAACGGCACAAAACAGACCACAAAAATTAAAAATTGATCTTTTTGCATTTGCTGGAAATGCATCACAGTGGCTTCAATTTAAAAAATTATTTAATTGTACTAAAATATCCTACACCCCCACAGAGAACGTCGCGCGCTTACAGTGCGCGCTCCGTGGTCCCGCACGTGAAGCTGTCGCGTCGCTGCTCGTCTCCGCTGAGGATCCTGACGAGATCATGTGTGCACTCGAGCGAAGTTTTGCAAGCCCGGAGTTAATAGTTTTGGGTGAGGTACAGGTACTGAGGCAATTACCACGTGTAGGTATTGACCTCAAAGAACTTGGTGTAGTCGCCAACACAGTTCGGAATAGTTTATCTACGATTAAATTACTTAACCATTGTGAGTATCTTCACTCACCTGAGCTTTATCATGTAATTTTAGGAAAGTTGAATCCTTTATTAAAAATGAGATGGTCTGACTACGCATCAGAACAAACAAGCCCTTTTACTTCTAAACTTAAAGTGATGTCTGATTTTCTAATTCGCGAACATGAGCGCTTTGTGAAATTTGCTTTGTCGCCGGAGTTAAGTCTGTCACTACAATCACACGTAACTTCGTCCATTAATAAAGTAAACAAACGCGATAACATTCATTCTGTATCTCACAATAATAGCACGGATAAAACGGAATGCGTATTTTGTAAAAAAAACCACAACGTCAAAAATTGCGACAAAATAAAGTTACTCTCAGTGGATGAACGATGGACTTGGTTACGTGAAAATAAGGTTTGCTACAGATGTTTAAGTCGTAAATCTCATCAATGGAAGTCTTGTAAAGTTAATCCTTGTGGGGTCGATGGTTGTTCTTTTCGCCACCATCCTCTTTTACATGGCAGGCAGGGTACGTTCGAGACATCGCGTGCACTCGGAACACAGTCGTTCAACAACGCTGTGTGTGATAACGCGTCTCAAAGTGTCGCTCCTTCTACGTCATCCTCTGGAGCCGCCATGCTGAACACAGCTGAGGAAAAGGTAACGTTGAATATCGGTATTCAGCGCGATCATAAAGCATCGTCTTCACCAACGCATACGTTTTTAAAAATTGTACCTGTCGTTGTATCTGGCCCTGCAGGCGATATCGACACATACGCTTTGCTCGATGACGGCAGTACTGCCACGCTGATTGATTCCAGCATCGCCTATAGTGTCGGAATTAACGGACCTGAAGAATTAATTACAGTGAATTGCGTTGGCGGACTCAGTAAAAGTACAAAGATTCGTCATGTCAATTTTCATATTAAGGGTAGGTACACAAATGAAACTTTTTTGGTTAACAACGCAAGATCTATTGATTCTCTTTCTTTAGGGTCACAAACAATTAATAAAAACTCTGTGTCATGCTATAGACATTTGTCGGACCTAGTTGAGGTTTTGTCACATGTCGACGCCACTCCAATGGTACTCATCGGTGCTGACCACTGGCACTTGTTAATTAACCAGGAGGTTCGGAAAGGTAGCCGAAATGAACCAGTGGCTTGCTTGACAGCATTAGGCTGGGTACTTTATGGGTCGTCGACAAGTAGAACCAAAATTATCAACTTTGTGAATCACGTAAATATCAAAGACCCACAGTTAGATTCTTTAGAGTTTCTTATTAAAGAACAATATAAGCTCGAGGCTATAGGGATTTGTAAAAAAGAAACTTTACACAATAAAGAAGACCGACGTGCAATTGAAATTTTAGAGTCGACAGTTAGGCGCTTGTCCTCCGGACGTTTTGAGATAGGTTTGCCTTGGAGGGAAAATATAACAAGCGTCCCAGGTAGTCATTCACAAGCTTTTTCTCGTTTTTTAAGTCTTGAGCGTCGCATGAGTCGGGAAACTGAGTTCGCACAGGCGTACTGCACATTTATGAAAAACATGTTACACAAAGAGTACGCGGAGGAATGCGACCCTAGTACTTTTCATGACCAACTTAAAAATAGCAAATTAAATGGTATTAGGTGGTATTTGCCACATTTTGGCGTATTTCACCCACAAAAGCGTAAGCTGCGTGTCGTTCATGATGCCGCTGCTATAAATGAGGGCGTCAGTCTGAACTCTATGCTGCTTCCTGGTCCTGATTTACTTCAGTCACTGTTAGGTATTTTATTTCGATTTCGGGAGGGTCGTGTTGCACTTATAGCAGACATTAAAGAGATGTTCCCACAATTTAGAATTCGGAAAGAAGACCGGGATGCTTTGCGGTATCTGTGGAGGCCTGAAGGAAATTCAACGACCAGGAAGCAACCCATTAAAGAGTTCAGAATGACTGCTGTCATTTTCGGTGCATGCTGTAGTCCTTTTATCGCTCAATATTTAAAAAACAAGAATGCTAAAGAATTCTTAGAATTATACCCAGAAGCTGTCAACGCAATCCTGAGGGATCATTACATGGACGATTATCTGGGATCTCATGAAGATGTATTTTCAGCTGCCAAGGTTGCCGCCGATATAATCACGGTCCATAATGCTGCTTGTCTGGAGATGAGGGGGTGGATTTCCAATGATCAGACGGCGTTAAATCTAGTACCCGCAGAATTGCGAGCTGTCCAGCCTTTGGAAGTCGACCTTGGCTCTTATTCCAGCAGTATTAAGGCGTTAGGCATATCATGGCACCCTACCTCTGATTCATTAGGTTTTCGAAACGTGTTAGAGAAATCTATACCGAGAACTCTGACAAAACGAAAGGTTCTTTCTTTTTTGATGCGTGTATACGACCCTTTAGGTTTGCTAGGGCCGATTATAGTAAAAGGTCGTATACTTTTTCAACAAACGTGGAGATCCAATATCGATTGGGATACAGAATTTTCACACTCAGAAGCCTCAAGGTGGAATGAATGGTTCCAAGCAGTAGCCGAGGTCGCTGCTTTAAAGATTCCACGTTGGTACGCGTCTTGCTTGAACTCTGAGCCTTTGCACCGCGAACTGCATATCTTTGCCGACGCCAGTGAGCAAGCATATGCTTGTGTGGCATATTGGCGTCTCTTATATGAAGATGGTTCAATAAGACTCGCTCTGATTTCAAGTAAAGCAAGGGTATCTCCTTTAAAACCAACATCTATTCCCCGCTTGGAACTGCAGGCCGCTTTGATCGCTTCGCGCTTAGCTTTGGCTATCAAGGACAGTCATATCAAAAAGCCATCACGCACTTTCTTTTGGACTGATTCCACGACTGTCCTAGGATGGCTAAGAAGTGATGCACGCACGTTCAAGCCATTTGTTGCTCACAGAATTGGTGAAATTATTGAAATTTCTAACGTTTCAGACTGGCGATGGGTGGCATCTGACTTGAACGTTGCTGACGACGCGACACGTGCGCGCAATTTCATTTTAACTTCGTCGAGCCGTTGGTTCACGGGACCTCCATTTCTTTTAAAGTTCCCAGAGGACTGGCCCGTAGAGCCAGCAAGAATCACACCAGTTCGGGAGGAGTTAAAGCCTAGCGAATTGGTGGGACTCCTCGATTTGACTCCAACTCCAGAAAACTTGCCAAGTCCGGTAACTGCTGATTTCGCACGCTTCAGCTGTTGGCTTCGCCTTATACGGGCTTCAGCGCGAATTATTCAGGCCGCTCAATTATTTAAAGTCGGTTGTGGCAATATCGGTCACCTACGTCATTCAAACACTCGCCGTAATAATCACGCGACATCCCTTTGTCGACGAGACGTAGCGTCCACCACTCTAATACCTCTTACAGCGGACCTACTAAAAGCAGCGGAAAGGCAAATTTTTCTAAGAGTTCAACTCGACAGTTTCAGAAATGAATATTGCTGCCTATTGCGATCCGAGTCAGTTTCAAAGAAAAGCCGCCTTGCTAAGTTTTCACCCACAATGGAGGATAGACTACTTCGGTTGGCCGGCAGAATTGGTAACGTGAGGGAGGTACAACCAGAAGTTCGAAGACCAATTCTACTCGACGGAAAGCATCCAGTAGTAAGGCTCCTTGTGGAACATTATCATCGGAGAACCGCCGCACATGGTAACAACGAATTGGTTGTCAACGAGCTTCGACAAAAATACTGGATACTGCACCTGCGACCCACAGTAAGAAGTGTTGCGAGCAAATGCGCATTTTGTCGTTTTCGAAGAAGCCTTCCAGCGATTCCGGTGACAGGAGACTTGCCTCCGCAGAGAATGGCACATCATCAACGGCCCTTCACTTTTACTGGCGTTGACTACTTCGGACCTCTTAACGTCACCATTGGCAGAAGGCATGAAAAACGTTATGTGGCTCTTTACACCTGTCTAACCACTCGAGCTGTTCACCTGGAGGTTGTCCACAATCTTTCCGCTGATTCTGCGATCATGAGTCTCCGAAGATTTATCGCACGAAGAGGGGTACCTGACACGATCTTTTCTGATAATGGAACTGCTTTCGTAGGAGCCAATCGGCTTTTAAAGGAATTCTATCAAAGCGACGTACAAAACTTCGCGGCGAACAGAGGCATTACTTGGCGCTTTATACCTCCAGCTGCACCTACGTTTGGCGGATGCTGGGAGCGGATGGTTCGCTCAATTAAGACTGCTTTAGGGGCCACGCTTCACGAAAGAGCTCCCAAGGAGGAAATTTTGATAACGCTCCTACTTGAAGCTGAAGCTATCGTGAACTCCCATCCACTAACGCATGTTTCTGTTAACCCGGATGACCAGGAGACCTTAACGCCTTTCCACTTTTTAATTGGATCATCATCTACACAAGCCCTCCCGGCCACACTTTCAGATGGAGACCTCTGTGGGCGAGTCGAGTACCGCAAGGCTTTGCGCCTCGCAGATCATTTCTGGAACAGATGGGTCCGTGAAGTTCTGCCAACATTACAGCCTCGCTTACCAGGAGACCGAACCATAAGACATGAGGTGGATGACATCGTAATCATCGCCGATGAAACCTTACCACGGGGAAGCTGGCCGCGTGGACGTATCTCCGCAGTGTACCCAGGAAAAGATGGTGTTGTTAGGGTGGTGGACGTTGCTACAGCTGCTGGCACATTGCGCCGCCCCTGCCGTAAAGTTATCCGTCTCAATCCTTGACTGTGCATTTCTGCACAAGGGGCGGGAATGTTGCAGAGCAACCTCTTTTTGTGGTATTTGCCACATTTTGGCGTATTTCACCCACAAAAGCGTAAGCTGCGTGTCGTTCATGATGCCGCTGCTATAAATGAGGGCGTCAGTCTGAACTCTATGCTGCTTCCTGGTCCTGATTTACTTCAGTCACTGTTAGGTATTTTATTTCGATTTCGGGAGGGTTGTGTTGCACTTATAGCAGACATTAAAGAGATGTTCCCACAATTTAGAATTCGGAAAGAAGACCGGGATGCTTTGCGGTATCTGTGGAGGCCTGAAGGAAATTCAACGACCAGGAAGCAACCCATTAAAGAGTTCAGAATGACTGCTGTCATTTTCGGTGCATGCTGTAGTCCTTTTATCGCTCAATATTTAAAAAACAAGAATGCTAAAGAATTCTTAGAATTATACCCAGAAGCTGTCAACGCAATCCTGAGGGATCATTACATGGACGATTATCTGGGATCTCATGAAGATGTATTTTCAGCTGCCAAGGTTGCCGCCGATATAATCACGGTCCATAATGCTGCTTGTCTGGAGATGAGGGGGTGGATTTCCAATGATCAGACGGCGTTAAATCTAGTACCCGCAGAATTGCGAGCTGTCCAGCCTTTGGAAGTCGACCTTGGCTCTTATTCCAGCAGTATTAAGGCGTTAGGCATATCATGGCACCCTACCTCTGATTCATTAGGTTTTCGAAACGTGTTAGAGAAATCTATACCGAGAACTCTGACAAAACGAAAGGTTCTTTCTTTTTTGATGCGTGTATACGACCCTTTAGGTTTGCTAGGGCCGATTATAGTAAAAGGTCGTATACTTTTTCAACAAACGTGGAGATCCAATATCGATTGGGATACAGAATTTTCACACTCAGAAGCCTCAAGGTGGAATGAATGGTTCCAAGCAGTAGCCGAGGTCGCTGCTTTAAAGATTCCACGTTGGTACGCGTCTTGCTTGAACTCTGAGCCTTTGCACCGCGAACTGCATATCTTTGCCGACGCCAGTGAGCAAGCATATGCTTGTGTGGCATATTGGCGTCTCTTATATGAAGATGGTTCAATAAGACTCGCTCTGATTTCAAGTAAAGCAAGGGTATCTCCTTTAAAACCAACATCTATTCCCCGCTTGGAACTGCAGGCCGCTTTGATCGCTTCGCGCTTAGCTTTGGCTATCAAGGACAGTCATATCAAAAAGCCATCACGCACTTTCTTTTGGACTGATTCCACGACTGTCCTAGGATGGCTAAGAAGTGATGCACGCACGTTCAAGCCATTTGTTGCTCACAGAATTGGTGAAATTATTGAAATTTCTAACGTTTCAGACTGGCGATGGGTGGCATCTGACTTGAACGTTGCTGACGACGCGACACGTGCGCGCAATTTCATTTTAACTTCGTCGAGCCGTTGGTTCACGGGACCTCCATTTCTTTTAAAGTTCCCAGAGGACTGGCCCGTAGAGCCAGCAAGAATCACACCAGTTCGGGAGGAGTTAAAGCCTAGCGAATTGGTGGGACTCCTCGATTTGACTCCAACTCCAGAAAACTTGCCAAGTCCGGTAACTGCTGATTTCGCACGCTTCAGCTGTTGGCTTCGCCTTATACGGGCTTCAGCGCGAATTATTCAGGCCGCTCAATTATTTAAAGTCGGTTGTGGCAATATCGGTCACCTACGTCATTCAAACACTCGCCGTAATAATCACGCGACATCCCTTTGTCGACGAGACGTAGCGTCCACCACTCTAATACCTCTTACAGCGGACCTACTAAAAGCAGCGGAAAGGCAAATTTTTCTAAGAGTTCAACTCGACAGTTTCAGAAATGAATATTGCTGCCTATTGCGATCCGAGTCAGTTTCAAAGAAAAGCCGCCTTGCTAAGTTTTCACCCACAATGGAGGATAGACTACTTCGGTTGGCCGGCAGAATTGGTAACGTGAGGGAGGTACAACCAGAAGTTCGAAGACCAATTCTACTCGACGGAAAGCATCCAGTAGTAAGGCTCCTTGTGGAACATTATCATCGGAGAACCGCCGCACATGGTAACAACGAATTGGTTGTCAACGAGCTTCGACAAAAATACTGGATACTGCACCTGCGACCCACAGTAAGAAGTGTTGCGAGCAAATGCGCATTTTGTCGTTTTCGAAGAAGCCTTCCAGCGATTCCGGTGACAGGAGACTTGCCTCCGCAGAGAATGGCACATCATCAACGGCCCTTCACTTTTACTGGCGTTGACTACTTCGGACCTCTTAACGTCACCATTGGCAGAAGGCATGAAAAACGTTATGTGGCTCTTTACACCTGTCTAACCACTCGAGCTGTTCACCTGGAGGTTGTCCACAATCTTTCCGCTGATTCTGCGATCATGAGTCTCCGAAGATTTATCGCACGAAGAGGGGTACCTGACACGATCTTTTCTGATAATGGAACTGCTTTCGTAGGAGCCAATCGGCTTTTAAAGGAATTCTATCAAAGCGACGTACAAAACTTCGCGGCGAACAGAGGCATTACTTGGCGCTTTATACCTCCAGCTGCACCTACGTTTGGCGGATGCTGGGAGCGGATGGTTCGCTCAATTAAGACTGCTTTAGGGCCACGCTTCACGAAAGAGCTCCCAAGGAGGAAATTTTGATAACGCTCCTACTTGAAGCTGAAGCTATAGTGAACTCCCATCCACTAACGCATGTTTCTGTTAACCCGGATGACCAGGAGACCTTAACGCCTTTCCACTTTTTAATTGGATCATCATCTACACAAGCTCTCCCGGCCACGCTTTCAGATGGAGACCTCTGTGGGCGAGTCGAGTACCGCAAGGCTTTGCGCCTCGCAGATCATTTCTGGAACAGATGGGTCCGTGAAGTTCTGCCAACATTACAGCCTCGCTTACCAGGAGATCGAACCATAAGACATGAGGTGGATGACATCGTAATCATCGCCGATGAAACCTTACCACGGGGAAGCTGGCCGCGTGGACGTATCTCCGCAGTGTACCCAGGAAAAGATGGTGTTGTTAGGGTGGTGGACGTTGCTACAGCTGCTGGCACATTGCGCCGCCCCTGCCGTAAAGTTATCCGTCTCATTCCTTGACTGTGCATTTCTGCACAAGGGGCGGGAATGTTGCAGAGCAACCTCTTTTATACTTACGACACTTACCTACCTTTACTATAACTTTACGGCAGGGGCGGCGCAATGTGCCAGCAGCTGTAGCAACGTCCACCACCCTAACAACACCATCTTTTCCTGGGTACACTGCGGAGATACGTCCACGCGGCCAGCTTCCCCGTGGTAAGGTTTCATCGGCGATGATTACGATGTCATCCACTTCATGTCTTATGGTTCGGTCTCCTGGTAAGCGAGGCTGTAATGTTGGCAGAACTTCACGGACCCATCTGTTCCAGAAATGATCTGCGAGGCGCAAAGCCTTGCGGTACTCGACTCGCCCACAGAGGTCTCCATCTGAAAGTGTGGCCGGGAGGGCTTGTGTAGATGATGATCCAATTAAAAAGTGGAAAGGCGTTAAGGTCTCCTGGTCATCCGGGTTAACAGAAACATGCGTTAGTGGATGGGAGTTCACGATAGCTTCAGCTTCAAGTAGGAGCGTTATCAAAATTTCCTCCTTGGGAGCTCTTTCGTGAAGCGTGGCCCCTAAAGCAGTCTTAATTGAGCGAACCATCCGCTCCCAGCATCCGCCAAACGTAGGTGCAGCTGGAGGTATAAAGCGCCAAGTAATGCCTCTGTTCGCCGCAAAGTTTTGTACGTCGCTTTGATAGAATTCCTTTAAAAGCCGATTGGGTCCTACGAAAGCAGTTCCATTATCAGAAAAGATCGTGTCAGGTACCCCTCTTCGTGCGATAAATCTTCGGAGACTCATGATCGCAGAATCAGCGGAAAGATTGTGGACAACCTCCAGGTGAACAGCTCGAGTGGTTAGACAGGTGTAAAGAGCCACATAACGTTTTTCATGCCTTCTGCCAATGGTGACGTTAAGAGGTCCGAAGTAGTCAACGCCAGTAAAAGTGAAGGGCCGTTGATGATGTGCCATTCTCTGCGGAGGCAAGTCTCCTGTCACCGGAATCGCTGGAAGGCTTCTTCGAAAACGACAAAATGCGCATTTGCTCGCAACACTTCTTACTGTGGGTCGCAGGTGCAGTATCCAGTATTTTTGTCGAAGCTCGTTGACAACCAATTCGTTGTTACCATGTGCGGCGGTTCTCCGATGATAATGTTCCACAAGAAGCTTTACTACTGGATGCTTTCCGTCGAGTAGAATTGGTCTTCGAACTTCTGGTTGTACCTCCCTCACGTTACCAATTCTGCCGGCCAACCGAAGTAGTCTATCTTCCATTGTGGGTGATAACTTAGCAAGGCGGCTTTTCTTTGAAACTGACTCGGATCGCAATAGGCAGCAATATTCATTTCTGAAACTGTCGAGTTGAACTCTAAGAAAAATTTGCCTTTCCGCTGCTTTTAGTAGGTCCGCTGTAAGAGGTATTAGAGTGGTGGACGCTACGTCTCGTCGACAAAGGGATGTCGCGTGATTATTACGGCAAGTGTTTGAATGACGTAGGTGACCGATATTGCCATAACCGACTTTAAATAATTGAGCGGCCTGAATAATTCGCGCTGAAGCCCGTATAAGGCGAAGCCAACAGCTGAAGCGTGCGAAATCAGCAGTTACCGGACTTGGCAAGTTTTCTGGAGTTGGAGTCAAATCGAGGAGTCCCACCAATTCGCTAGGCTTTAACTCCTCCCGAACTGGTGTGATTCTTGCTGGCTCTACGGGCCAGTCCTCTGGGAACTTTAAAAGAAATGGAGGTCCCGTGAACCAACGGCTCGACGAAGTTAAAATGAAATTGCGCGCACGTGTCGCGTCGTCAGCAACGTTCAAGTCAGATGCCACCCATCGCCAGTCTGAAACGTTAGAAATTTCAATAATTTCACCAATTCTGTGAGCAACAAATGGCTTGAACGTGCGTGCATCACTTCTTAGCCATCCTAGGACAGTCGTGGAATCAGTCCAAAAGAAAGTGCGTGATGGCTTTTTGATATGACTGTCCTTGATAGCCAAAGCTAAGCGCGAAGCGATCAAAGCGGCCTGCAGTTCCAAGCGGGGAATAGATGTTGGTTTTAAAGGAGATACCCTTGCTTTACTTGAAATCAGAGCGAGTCTTATTGAACCATCTTCATATAAGAGACGCCAATATGCCACACAAGCATATGCTTGCTCACTGGCGTCGGCAAAGATATGCAGTTCGCGGTGCAAAGGCTCAGAGTTCAAGCAAGACGCGTACCAACGTGGAATCTTTAAAGCAGCTGCTACTGCTTGGAACCATTCATTCCACCTTGAGGCTTCTGAGTGTGAAAATTCTGTATCCCAATCGATATTGGATCTCCACGTTTGTTGAAAAAGTATACGACCTTTTACTATAATCGGCCCTAGCAAACCTAAAGGGTCGTATACACGCATCAAAAAAGAAAGAACCTTTCGTTTTGTCAGAGTTCTCGGTATAGATTTCTCTAACACGTTTCGAAAACCTAATGAATCAGAGGTAGGGTGCCATGATATGCCTAACGCCTTAATACTGCTGGAATAAGAGCCAAGGTCGACTTCCAAAGGCTGGACAGCTCGCAATTCTGCGGGTACTAGATTTAACGCCGTCTGATCATTGGAAATCCACCCCCTCATCTCCAGACAAGCAGCATTATGGACCGTGATTATATCGGCGGCAACCTTGGCAGCTGAAAATACATCTTCATGAGATCCCAGATAATCGTCCATGTAATGATCCCTCAGGATTGCGTTGACAGCTTCTGGGTATAATTCTAAGAATTCTTTAGCATTCTTGTTTTTTAAATATTGAGCGATAAAAGGACTACAGCATGCACCGAAAATGACAGCAGTCATTCTGAACTCTTTAATGGGTTGCTTCCTGGTCGTTGAATTTCCTTCAGGCCTCCACAGATACCGCAAAGCATCCCGGTCTTCTTTCCGAATTCTAAATTGTGGGAACATCTCTTTAATGTCTGCTATAAGTGCAACACGACCCTCCCGAAATCGAAATAAAATACCTAACAGTGACTGAAGTAAATCAGGACCAGGAAGCAGCATAGAGTTCAGACTGACGCCCTCAATAGCAGCGGCATCATGAACGACACGCAGCTTACGCTTTTGTGGGTGAAATACGCCAAAATGTGGCAAATACCACCTAATACCATTTAATTTTCTATTTTTAATTTGGTCATGAAAAGAACTAGGGTCGCATTCCTCCGCGTACTCTTTGTGTAACATGTTTTTCATAAATGTGCAGTACGCCTGTGCGAACTCAGTTTCCCGACTCATGCGACGCTCAAGACTTAAAAAACGAGAAAAAGCTTGTGAATGACTACCTGGGACGCTTGTTATATTTTCCCTCCAAGGCAAACCTATCTCAAAACGTCCGGAGGACAAGCGCCTAACTGTCGACTCTAAAATTTCAATTGCACGTCGGTCTTCTTTATTGTGTAAAGTTTCTTTTTTACAAATCCCTATAGCCTCGAGCTTATATTGTTCTTTAATAAGAAACTCTAAAGAATCTAACTGTGGGTCTTTGATATTTACGTGATTCACAAAGTTGATAATTTTGGTTCTACTTGTCGACGACCCATAAAGTACCCAGCCTAATGCTGTCAAGCAAGCCACTGGTTCATTTCGGCTACCTTTCCGAACCTCCTGGTTAATTAACAAGTGCCAGTGGTCAGCACCGATGAGTACCATTGGAGTGGCGTCGACATGTGACAAAACCTCAACTAGGTCCGACAAATGTCTATAGCATGACACAGAGTTTTTATTAATTGTTTGTGACCGTAAAGAAAGAGAATCAATAGATCTTGCGTTGTTAACCAAAAAAGTTTCATTTGTGTACCTACCCTTAATATGAAAATTGACATGACGAATCTTTGTACTTTTACTGAGTCCGCCAACGCAATTCACTGTAATTAATTCTTCAGGTCCGGTAATTCCGACACTATAGGCGATGCTGGAATCAATCAGCGTGGCAGTACTGCCGTCATCGAGCAAAGCGTATGTGTCGATATCGCCTGCAGGGCCAGATACAACGACAGGTACAATTTTTAAAAACGTATGCGTTGGTGAAGACGATGCTTTATGATCGCGCTGAATACCGATATTCAACGTTACCTTTTCCTCAGCTGTGTTCAGCATGGCGGCTCCAGAGGATTAAATAACTAGCTGTCCTCTGCGGTTTCACCCGCATTTTTCGTTACTGCTCCGCTCCCGTGGGTCGTAGCGTGATGGTATATAGGTCGTAGCCTATAGCATTCCTCGATAAATGGGCTATCTAACACGGAAAGAATTTTTCAAATCGGACCAGTAGTTCCAGAGATTACCCCCTACATACAAACTTACAAACCTACAAACTTACAAACTTACAAATTTTACCTCTTTATAATATTAGTATAGACTAGTATAGATAACGTTCAAATCGATGCACAATTGGCAAAAAAGTGTAAAAATCATACAAAACTCCGTTAAATTGCGCTGTTAGTAATATCATGGTTAGGCTTAGCCTCAGTATTTTTTATGAATGTAAATATTGTTCGCTAAATATACACTTCGATAAACGTCATTATTTGAATTTATTTAGTTTAATTATAAGAAAAAAAAACATCGGACAAATAGATAACCTCGTCGTTTTTCATGTCGTTTGAAATCAATAATAAACTAATAAAAAAAAATAAAAAAAATAACAGAGAAAATATCCACTTATTCTCACTCCATTATGTTAACGTTTTAGAGTAAAACATTATTTTGCAAGTGACGAAATTACTTCAAAAACCTTTGATGTTTCCATTTAATAATATTGATTCAGTTTCAAATATAAAGGGTTTGAGTAAATGGCGCCAATAATAATTTACCTATTCAATATTTCCTCGTGCGAAGTCAATCTATTGTGAAAATTGTTCTTAATAGAAATTTTAAACTTGGTTTAGAAAGGATTTGATTGAATTTGGATTTCTCAGTATTTTAATAACTTGTACAAAGACTTTGTGCAAGAGTCAATTTGATTTTTGTTTTAATAAATTATTAATGAATGTCGTCGGTTTGAAGTATAGCAATGCTTGTGCTCTTAAATTTTGAGTTTTTCTGACAGATTCGATGCCAGAGATTCAATCCGATGTCGGATACAATGCTTATGTACCCTTCAACAGAAACTTAGAACGCTGCTATGCTTCAGAAGAAATGATGGTACAATTACCTACCTCACCTTCAAAATTAGCTGGTTCTAAGGTGTCGGGTAATTGTGGCAATAATGTATTACTATCAATGTATTAATATCATTAGACGAACTCTTTCACAAAGAGTTTAAAACAGCTCCATATGAGGATTTAGAAAATAACTATTATTTTATTAGATGGTGCTTAGCTTTTCCAGCGTTGTTTTCATCCCTGTAGAATTTTGGAATAAAATCTATCCTATTATGTTCTTTCTCAGGCTATGTTATCTCTGTACCAAATTTCATTTAAATCGTTTCAATAGTTTGACCATGAAAGACAGAAAAAACGGACACAGACTTTTCCATTTACAATATTAGTATGGATTGATAAGTTCTTTGTTTATCTGCCAATATCTCGCGGTGGAAGTACATTAGACGCTACACTGAAACTACCTCATAACTGTAGCTGTGACGTACGTCTAGTTGCACAAACTCTATGCTTGTGACAGCGCCTAATATAATTAATAGAGAGTTGTGCGCTTGGCTCCACCCCTGATGTACAGCCGGTGGTGGGTTCATATTGTGACCAGTTGGTTTACCTATCAGGTATTTCAGTGCTATACCAAATGCAATTGAAACCACGGGGACTGTTAATCGACCCATAAAGACACAAAAAACCAATTCATCATCATCTCCCTAGCCGGATTCAGCTGGATACCAGTGTTTTTGACACAGAAAACTAATTCTAGTAGCTAAATTAAGTTCAAATTCTAGACAGTCTACGCTTGTCTGCTGTTGTATTTCAAAAGAACCTCTTACAAACAAAACAAAAAATAAAGATAAAGTTTATAGAAAAAAAAGAAGAATGATACGAAGAAGAAAGAAGTGAGTGATAACATGATGTTTAACAGAATAACTTGTAAATTTACAAACAAAACTAAAAAAAGATAAAGTTTATAGAAAAAAAAGAAGAATGACACGAAGAAGAAGTGAGTGATAACATGATGGTTAACAGAATAACTTGTAAAAGAAAAATACGTTACGCTGGCCCCAAAAAAGCTGACATAAGAGCAGGAAGACGGTAATAAAATATTTCTTACCATTATCATCACAATCCAGATCCCCATCAAAAAGCTCCCAAGATCTTCCAACTCCACTTCACGACGTCACCATTCTTATCAGCCCACGAAGCTTATCAAAATCGACCGAAACGCCAACTCATCGCAATAAACAAAAGGTAATCGTCCCTTAACATCCCCATCGGCTATCGACAGGTTATACCTGGGTATTACCGTTCACCGCGATCAGCTAAATGACGTCATTAGCACAAATAGGCTAATTTTCAGCGAGAACTTATTGTTATGGATTAGTTACAATGGTGTTAAATTGCTTAATTAGTTCCTGAATGTTGAGGGAAGGTTTTAGTGAGCTTTTGGGTTTTTTTTTATTTTGCTTTTAGGTTTTGAGGCGTTTTCTTGTATTTTTTTTATTTTGGCAAGAATATTTTTGACTTGAAATGTACGGTGAGAATTTTTTAATGGACCGTCATATGATAGTTTTAATTACTTTATGAAGTCACAAGTCTAGCCACAGTTTCATCTTGGTGATTATTAATAATTATTATTGTAATTGTGGTTGATTTAAGGCATATAAAACATAATTTTTAAGATAAGAATGCTAATATACTCATAATGGATAAAAGTGTTATATATTATTAAGACTAGCTGTCCCCCGCGGTTTCACCCGTGTTATATCAGATTTTTGGTTACTAAAAAAGAAGATATAAGTCTATGTCTCCTGGTAGCTAAGGTCCTAAGCTACCTCCCCACCAATTTTCAGCCAAATCGGTTCTGCCGTTCCTGAGTTATAAAATGTGTAACTAACACGACTTTCTTATATATAACTAGCTTTTGCCCGCGACTTCGTCCGCGTGGAATAATAGTTCCCGTTTCCGGGGAATTTCCGGGATGAAAACTATCCTATGTCCTTTTTCGGGTCAAAGACTATGTCTGTACCAAATTTCATTCAAAATTGGTTTAGTAGTTTAGGCGTGAAGAAGAGACAGACATTAACTGTGGAACTATCTTGAGCGTACACAAAAAGATTATTGGGGTTGTATAAGCGTGAAAGAGCTACATTGACCATGGTAAAAGCATCCAAAACATATCCAATGGCGTTTTTTTTATGGATAGGAAATCATCTAATGACTTCTCCCGCCCCTGAAGAGGGAAGGAGGGTCAGGCTTTTACTGACTAAAATCCAATAATGTCCCTTCGGTTACCCTTATATATTCCGGGGCCGCGGTAACTCTAGAAGCATCGACACGCCGTCGACACGGGTCTGGTCCTAGTCGGGCGGCGAGCTACCTACCGCTCGCCTTCCAGTGGCCATCATCTTGTGACTCTCGACAACTAAGCCTGGGTCTCTGCCCGGGGCGTGAAGCTTGACGCTGCCTCACGCGCCCCACCGCTTTCGTCTCCAGGTTGTCTGCTTCGCAGGAGGCGACGGCTTCCTATTCAGTCTCGCCCAGAAGCATGGCCTGAACCAGTGCCGATCGCCTCTGCAACGACACGGTGGTGGTCCGCCCAAGCGGGGCCTACCTCCACCGTATGCTACACCGTATCACGCAGGCGTCACTTCCGCCCGAATCTGACATAGGAACCTCCCGAAATGTCCGTGTGCGGTGAGGAGGATCATCATCTCCCTAGCCTTTTCCCAACTATGTCGGCTTACAGCCGAACCGGATTCAGCTGGATACCAGTGTTTTACGTGAAGCGTCTGCCTATCAGACCTCCACAACCCAGTACGAATGACAACCGGCGGGGTTATTACCTATGAAACAGCAATGAGCAATATTTGCGCAGTGATCGCGCGATCACCGCGCGATCGTCAAAAAAAATCGTATTATGTATGAACCGATTGCTAATCGCTCGCTGATTGTTCTAATGCACTTATTGCTAAGATGACGATAAAGTAGCAATCGCTGGAACTAATTAAATATCACCTTTAATAAAAAAAACTTAACTTTGCTCTTAAAAACCATACTATATACGAAACCACCAAACGAAAAATGCATATTTTAGTTAACTGATTGCTCCACAGAGGCAGCACTATCGCTAGTTTGCTATTTGACGTGACGTATTTTGAATTTGACGTTTGAGCAGCAAATTTTGCTAAATTATCGCGATCGCTCGGCTATTGCAAGATACGTAATCCCAGTGCGGGGCTTAACATGCTTTCCGAGGCACGGGATGTCAGTGATGTACTATAGAAAGTACATATGAATTGAAAAAGTCACATTGGTGCTTGCCCAGATTCGAACCCGTAACCTCTTACACGCGCCTATATGACGACCCAGATGTGTTATTCTGATGTATAAGCTACGAATATCTTGCAAAGCCATCGGCCAATATTCTTTATTGTACACCAATAGGACAAAAACAGTAAAGGACAATACAAACAAATATGCAAGAGTACAATAGGCGGCCTTTTTCGCTAAAAAGCAGTTTCTATTACATACTATCATTTATATTGCTTGCTGCGGAGTAATTTTAAAACTGTGAATATCTTCAAAGGTATTTTTTGAAATTATAAATGACTTCCGCACAATGAAAATTACGCTAGATTTTGCGTTTTAGTAATTTTATATTATCTCCGGAACTATATGACCAATTGACATATTGTAAATGGCAAATCTTATCTGTATGATGTCCTTGTGATACTGAAATAATTTGTTGCGGAATGTTATGTTTATAACAGTTACCGTGACCCTGGAACACAAAGGGCAATCGAAGGAACATGAGTGGGTTTTAGTCAGTAAGAGTCTGACACGCCCTCCCGCCGCACCCAGGACGGGAGCAGTCATTGGATGATTTCCCACTCACCAAAAAAAAAAATACTGAAATAATTTATTGTCATAAGGATTAATATTTTGTTGCTCAAATAATAAACCAAATGTAAGTATGCCGAAAAATCATTTTTTTATGCAATAAAAGAAGTATAAAAGATAAAATACAAAAGATAGAGATACGGTATCGCGGACTTTTTTGTAGAAATATTAAAATTAAGACAAACTAAGTTGCCATACATTGTTTTTAATTTTAAGCAACTGTTTAGGCAGCGCACGCAAATAATTATGTTTTATGAGGTAATTTTTTTCCGACTTGCTAGACAAAAGTTGCAATAGCTCGGTTAATATACATGTTATAAAAATAATTTATAGCCTATAGCACTCAGGTATAATGTAGCTTTCTGCCAGTGAAAAAATTTTTGGAATTGGTTCATTAGTTCCAGAGATTACCCTAAACATACAAACTTACAAACTTACAAACATACAAACTTACAAACTTACAAATTTTACCTCTTTATAATACACACATCAAAAGTGTCTAGGGATATTTTAATTAAACCTAAACAACTAAAATTCTATTAACTTTTTGTCAAGACACCTACACATTAAAATAAACCTTGTTTAATAGCCTATCTAATCTGATAATAAACATTTGAATAAAGTTAAATTTAAAAAAAAACTTAGAATAAGAGGAAAAACTCAGACAAAATTTCAATCTTAACTTTATTTTTGAAACATCAAAACCTAAACAAAAAAACTATTTTTTTTTTACAAAAATTGTTGAAAACAAAATTATTAATCCGTGGATCCACTTAAGACTCTCCTGACACATCTGCAGCGGTTCTGCATACTCAAAATAAGGTGTCAATATCCTGTTGTGGAATACTGTCCCAAGTCCTTTTAAGATGCAAGAAAAGCTGGTTTTCTCAATATGTTCAGAGAAATTCCTAAGAGCTCTTCTCAGAAGCATATCTCAGGCATGCTCAATTGGATTTAAGTCAGGGTATTGTGCAGGCCAGTCTAAAGCTTGGATATCATGCTGTTGTAACCAACTTGTGACGATACGCGCTGTATGTGGACGGGCAATGTCGTGCATTAGCTGGAAATTTTGTCCCATTTGTTGTCTGTGGGGCAAGATTACAGGCTCTAGCACCTCATCTCGGTATTTTAGAGCAGTCATATTGCCTTGTAACCAAAACGAGGTCCGTTCTACCACCGAGACGAATTCCTGCCTAAACCATAATCGTGCCACCTTGATATGCATGAACTTGTTGTAGGTGCTGCAGTCGATTCCAACGCCAAGGTTCTCTCCAAGCGCGTACTCTTCGCGAATCAGGATGAAATCTAAACCTGGATTTATCAGTGAAAAGCACAAGTGACCATTGAGAATGGTTCCAGTTTTCGTGTGCAATTGCCTCTCCTTAGCGCTGGTACCCCAAGTTGCCTACAAGTACGTAGGTTGACTTCATGCAGTCGTCTTCTCAAAGTTTGACCGCTTACCAGCAAACCATACTCTCTCTGTAACCTTTGAACCAATTGCATTGCCGTTACATTTGATTGACTTCGTGCAGCATTTACTATGAATCGGTCCTGTACATGTGTTTTAATGCGTTGAGGTCCTCGGTGCCGTTCCACCACTTCCCCCGTGACACGATAACATGACAAAGCCTGGATATAGCGCTCTGACTGGTCCTCATGGCTTCAGAAACCGCAATTTGGGACAGTATTCCACAACAGGATATTGACACCCTTGTTTTGAGTATACAGAACCGCTGCAGATGTGTCTGGAGAGTCTTAGGTGGATCCACGGATTATTAATTTTAAGTTTTCAACAATTTTTATTAAAAAAATAGTTGTTTTGTTAGCGTTTGATGTTTCAAAAATAAAGTTTAGATTGAAATTTTGTCTGAGTTTTTCCTCTTCTTCTAAGTTTTTTTTTTTAATTTAAATTTATCTAAAAGTTTATTGTCAGATTAGATAGGCTATTAAACAAGGTTTATTTAAATGTGTAGGTGTCTTAACAAAAAGTTAATAGAATTTTAGTTGTTTAGATTTAATTGAAATATCCCTAGACACTTTTGATGTGTGTATTAGTATAGATGTACTTTGTCAAGTTGATCTTGAGCATACATCGCTGAAAAGGAAAACAGTGACAAAACCTCGACTTATGAATAGAAGTCCAAAATACCCTATTTGCCTTGAGTAAGGGTAGTGATCAATTCTCATCTTCTGTATGCCTTAGATATATGAAAATATTTATTCACTAGCTTTTGCCCGCGACTTCGTCCGCGTGGAATAATAGTTCCCGTTTCCGGGGGATTTCCGGAATGAAAACTATCCTATGTCCTTTCTCGGGTCCCAGACTATGTCTGTAACAAATTTCATTCAAAATTGGTTTAGTAGTTTAAGCGTGAAAAAGAGCATTTATAATATTAATACGGATTAACTGTGGAACCATCTTGAGCGTACACAAAAAGATTATTGGGGTTGTATAAGCGTGAAAGAGCTACATTGACCATGGTAAAAGCATCCAAATCATATTCAATGGCGTTTTTTTTTTGATGGATAGGAAATCATCAAATGATTTCTTCCGCCCCTGAAGAGGGAAGGAGGGTCAGACTTTTACTGACTAAAATCCAATAATGTCCCTTCGGTTACCCTTATATATTCCGGGGCCGCGGTAACTATTAGAAGCATCGACACGCCGTCGACACGGGTCTGGTCCTAGTCGGGCGGCGAGCTACCTACCGCTCGCCTTCCGCAGGCCCACGCCTCCAGTGGCCATCATCTTGTGACTCTCGACAACTAAGCCTGGGTCTCTGTCCGGGGCGTGAAGCTTGACGCTGCCTCACGCGCCCCACCGCTTTTGTCTCCAGTGTGTCTGCTTCGCAGGAGGCGACGGCTTCCTATTCAGTCTCGTCCCGGAGCATGGCCTGAACCAGCGCCGATCGCCTCTGCAACGACACGATGGTGGTTCGCCCAAGCGGGGCCTACCTCCACCGTATGCTACACCGTGTCACGCAGGCGTCACTTCCGCCCGAATCCGACATAGGAACCTCCCGAAATGTTCGTGTGCGATGAGGAGGATCATCATCTCCCTAGCCTTTTCCCAATTATGTTAGGGTCGGCTTACAGCCGAACCGGATTCAGCTGGATACCAGTGTTTGACGTGAAGCGTCTGCCTATCAGACCTCCACAACCCAGTAACTGGGCGACGATACCCTTTGGTTCGACTGGTCAGACTTTCTGGCTTCTGAATACCCCTAGCGTCAAAGTTCTACGAATGACAACCGGGGCTTAACATGCTTTCTGAGGCACGGGACGTCAGTGATGTCCAAGATAAACTATAGAAAGTACATATGAATTGAAAAAGTCACATTGGTACTTGCCCGGATTCGAACCCGTAACCTCTTACACGCGCCTTTATGACGACCCAGATGTGTTATTCTGATGTATAAGCTACGAATATCTTTCAAAGCCATCGGCCTATATTCTTTATTGTACACCAATAGGACAAAAACAGTAAAGGACAATACAAACAAATATGCAAGAGTACAATAGGCAGCCTTTTTTCGCTAAAAAGCAGTTTCTATTACATACTATCATTTATATTGCTTGCTGTGGAGTAATTTTAAAACTGTGAATATCTTCAAAGGTATTTTTTGAAATTATGAATGACTACCGCACAATGAAAATTTCGCTAGGGGCATTTTGCGTTTTAGTAATTTTATAATTTCTCCGGAACTATATGACCAATTGACATACTGTAAATGGCAAATCTTATCTGTATGATGTCCTTGTGATACTGAAATAATTTATTGTCATAAGAATTAATATTTTGTTGCTCAAAGAATCAACCAAATGTAAGTATGCCGAAAAATCATTTTTTTAATGCAATAAAAGAAGTATAAAAGATAAAATATAAAAGATAGAGATATGGTATCGCGGACTTTTTTGTAGAAATAATTAAGACAAACCAAGTTGCCATACATTGTTTTTAATTTTAAGCAACTGTTAAGGCAGCGCACGCAATTAATTCTGTTTTATGAGGTAATTTTTTCCGACTTGCTAGACAAAAGTTGCGATAGCTTGGTTAATATACATGTTATAAAAATAATTTATAGCCTATAGCACTCAGGAATAATGTAGCTTTCTGCCAGTGAAAAAATTTTTGGATTTGGTTCATTACTTCCAGAGATTACCCCAAACATACAAACTTACAAACTTACAAACATACAAACTTACAAACTTACAAATTTTACCTCTTTATAATATTAGAAGAAGAAGAAGAAGATTATAGGTAATATTTTTTTTATTAACACAACCGTAAAATTGCAATGTTCTAACCACAGACAAGTTTTAAATGTTTTATTGTTATCTACACTAAACGAATGTAAAAATCTATTATACATCCTTATATATAAATTTTAGCAATACATGTAAAACTAGAAAATATTGGTAATTATTTTCTTGATCAAATCAAAAAGGCCCAAGTGGAGCCCACCATCCCTCATGTAGTACAAAATGACAAACTTCGCAAAGCGACAGCAAATAGGTATTTGTTGACTGAATTCGGAAGTGAGTTCCGAAGATGTGTTGGACGACAAGTTAGGCGACAAGTTGACGAACTTTCTGGACTTGATTTTGATCGACTATGATCATTATTATTATTGAAATAGAGAAAAAAGTGAGATAGTCCAGAGTTACAGATCACCTGGTTCGTTCATAGACATGTTATTTTAACAAAGCTTTTTTGGGTTAAGAAGAAAAATAAAAGTTTGAAAAAAAAAAAAACTCAACTGCAATTGCCACCAACCTCCTTTCGGCAGTAGGGTTAAAAGGAAAAAATACTTTAGTTTGCACATAAACTTGAAATAAAAAAAGTCTATATTAATATTAAAAATTATATTATTACTGTATTCATATTATATTACCTGTCATACACGAAAAGCCATTCCCTAGCATTTTTTTAAATGTATTCAATAATGGTAATCTGTGAACAGCACTGTGGGCTATTATTATTTAAGTAAATATGTTATTATGTTGTAATATCACATAGTGTAGCTGTTTGTTGTTCCTTTTTTAATAAAATAAAATAAAAATTAAACCTCGACCTCGACGTATTAATCACTAGCCTCTATCCCCGATTTCATTCGCTTGGATGTCTAGTTGGCAGCCCCTAGACAAGAATGAGAATTTCTGGTGTCGGATCCTAAAGTGCCATAATCGTATCTTTAGAATGAAAGTGATTTAACTCAAAATTCCTGCAATATTAAATTTCATACTTTTTACAAAGACTTTATGGCTCATTTTCTAACAATTACATTTTTTGACTTGGTCACTGTCGTTTTAAAGATGCAATATGTCTAACCAGAATTCAACCCCTACCCTGAAGTGACGGGAATAGTTTCAAAAAAGCCTCTTTGTTCAGCAGCTGGCCTATGATGGTATCTTTTGTTCATACATATATTGGTAAAGGAAAACATCGTGAGCAAACCTAGACTTAATTAATATGAGAATGAAATCGCCAATCCGCTTTAAGCAAGCGTGATGATTACTGCTTACTGCTAGTGCCTTCTCTCATGAGAAGAGGCCTTTGTCACGACAAAGGCCTCTTCTCTGTGGGACAATAATAGGCTGGCAATTTCACATATATATACATATTTTAGAAATATTGAATTTTCAAACTAAGAACATTTCGTCGAAATCCAATAACATCGACAGATATTAAAAGCAAAGTAATATTCCGAACATGACGTAACTCACATCTTTAGGTACGTGTTTCACATTAATCGATTAAGACAATTTTATTAGAAACTCAGTGAGAGCAAAGTGCTCAGTTAAGGGTTCTCAAAAACCGGGACAGCACGTTATACAGGGGTGTACAAGTACGTTAATTCCCGAAATAACTTGTCGACACAACCGCTCCCTTTGCACTAGGGTTACCATGATAAAAGATTGTTTGGGATAGATCAGTGAAAGTACTTTAGCTATATAAGTTGCTTTCAATATGTGCTAGGCAATTCACGTAAAACACTGGTATCCAGTTGAATTCGGATAGGCTGGAAGCCGACCCCATCAGAATTGGGAAAAAGACTACTGAGATGATTATGTAGTTATCAAAACGACGTTGTCATAGAAGCTCTCAGTTTGTTTTTTGTTATTAACAAAAGTATAGTCAGATAAAAAAAGTTGTTTCAATAAAAATATTACTGACTTTATTTTGATGAAAAATACAGACATATCTTCTAAACCCTAAAAAAAGATGCAAACTGCTTGTAGAGCTTGAATAACAAACAAAGCAGCATCATTTCTTGTGTTGTGCCCACCAAGCTTATCTTCGATATTACTTCTATACCCAAACACGTTGACGTTTGACGTCTTTCGAAAAGCAATAGAAACAACATTAAGACAAAAAAAACGTGTCAGGTTTTTTTGTCTTGATGCTACTTAAATTACTGCGTGTGCATATTTTTGTAGGCGAGAGGTCGGTGCCCTATCCTACAACCATGGCAATAATCGACATTTACACAGAGAAAGTTGCAAACAAATAGCCAAAAATTCCTCCACAGACCAGTTTGTATATTAACTTGGTCACCCTATCCGCGACTAAGTTTCAATTAAGCCTTCCCCTCTCATTCGACGCTCCACCTAAGCCTTGCGCGGCAGGCGCCTACAAATAGATTACAGGATTTATACCGCGATTGTTTAGGCTAGAAGATAAATTTCGATAGAAGCCCTTTGTTCCAGGAAAATTTAGTATTAAAATTTGATTGGAACGTTTTTTGGGGATTATTTTGGGAGACGTTGACGCGTTGAGCTGGTATTTAAAAAAACAAAGATGTTTTAACCTGTAGTGGTAGGGAATTAATTAATGTTTCTATTTTGGATCTAAATATGCGGGGTGTAAGTTCCATCAAATTCAGAAACATTTCAAATCAAATCAAATTAAATTTATTTCAGGCTGCATAGGCCCATATATAAATACCTTAATCTAACATATATACAATAATAATTAATTTGTTAGTAAAAATAAAACTTAAATCTATGTTAGTAACACTTCCCTACGTTGCACTCGAGTCTTTATGCATTCCGGTGGCACTTGTCCGCGGAAGCGACGGAACACCACGTTCTGTGGCCAAAAGCCAACATTAAAAACTAAATTTCAGTTAAGATGAAGATAATTTTATTATTTAAGCGAATCATAATTATTATTATTATGTTGACTTGTTGTGTCATAAATAATGGTTTATGAAATTGCTACCAATTATGCTACCTTTTAAATATAATATCGGTTGTCATTCCACCCATACTATCGTAAGTATAGGGTCCCAGGAATAGAAGGGCTCTTTGTGAAGGGAAATATTAGTACCGTTCACCATACAAGTCTATTTTTACGGCAAAAGCACGTTACTGCGTTTCGGTTTGAAAGACACCGCCATATCTTTGCGGACAAATCTGTCCATGACAACAAGTGTAAAATAACAAATGAAATAAAAAACCACCCCAACGTTATTAAACGATCGAAAACAAGTCATTCGAGACACAATAGGAAGACAATAGCAGCCCGATAGCCGGCGGTCGGTTGGTCGTTGAAAGGTTAAGATCACAATTTCAGCTATCAAAAAAGTTGATAACTTCAAAACCCTGGAACCAATTTTGATGAGATCTTACTAAGTACCTACCTAGATATAATCTACTTTGAAATAAAAAATAACTGAATTCATTTTAGACCACCTGCTTAACAGCTACGGTTCAACAGTCAGACAGACACACACACATCAAACTTATAACACTCCTCATTTTGCGTCTGAGGTTGAAAATCAAAAAATGACAAAAAACTGATATACATTTTCGCAAATTACACCAATAAATTGATAATTTTAAAGTGAATATTTTAAAAAGTATACAAGATTTGTTATGCACCATTACGTTAAAGCATTTTCAAATAAAATCAAGGCAGGCACGGCTCTTAGTGCTCAAACTGAGTTAGCGCGGCATACAAAGTCCCCGTAAGCCTAGTTTTATTAGAGTCTAGACGTAGACTTTATTGGATCCTGCTCAATGGTAGGCCTCGAGCGGGCTTGTATGGAGTTCTATTGAGTGCGCTTTTATATAGGAATAATGTTTTTATTTAGTTTTAGTTTTTTAAACTGTATTACGTCCTTAGAGTATCTGAAAGTTGTCTTATTTGTTAACTCTGTGATTTTTTTAGTTTACGGCTTCTAAATACTGTCGAATATTTGGACTTAATTTACATTATTATATTGAAATTGAATAGGGATTTTGACTAAAGTATGACATTCTGTTTAGTCCGTCTGTTAGACAGTTCAAAAATACGGACACATATTTTTTGCTTGATCAAATTAATAACAAAATACAGATAAAGAGCATCAAAGTTCCGGAGGGGGGGCTTGTGACGTCACTTCTCAGTAAAAATTGTACAAAGACGTGACGTTTCACGAAACTTCAACGCACTGTATTGTCGTCATTTTCTGTTTACGAGAAAAAAGGAAAAATACGTGTCCCAAATTTTTTGATTAACTAACTGACGGACTAATTACATTTTTTTTTGTCGTCTCGCCTATTCTCCCTATGATTTTTTTGGTTAAAATTCAATAGTAAGACAGTTGACGCTATATTTTTTATTTAAAAACAAACGGAAACTGTAGTACTAAATTATTTCGAAGGACACTTTTATTCACGTTATAAGCTAGTTGCTACCTTTCTATAACAAAGTCAGTCTAAATACTGCACCGTTCTACACAAAAGCGACGAACACCGAAACCCTATAGTATCAGGCAATATTCTCTGAAATCTCTCCGTAAATGCAGGCTGAGGCAAAATATAGTTACATCGCAGGCCCTCGTGAAAGGAGGCACCTAATTCAATGTGACCCTCACAGCCCATGGTCACAATATCAAAATCCTATTAAAGGAGGGAGAGTATTAGGATTTTGGCGGGAATATTGCGGTAATATTGGGAGTGGTCGATCGGAGTTTGATAAAATATTGAAGGTTGGTTTTTTTTTATTTTATTGTAGAAAGAAAGGAATACTGTTTATTTGTATTAAAGACTCTTATAAATATATTCTACTCTTTCTGGTGTACAAAAATTTTATTATATCTCTAATTTTTTTATAGACCAGAGAATAATGTTATTATAACGTTACAAGAATAATAATAATAACTTAGGACAACTCACACACGGTCATCTGATCCCAAGCTAAGCAGAGCTTGTATTATGGTACCCAGACAACTGATATACATACTTATATACTTTATAAATACATATATCCTATAGATAAATTTCACCCAAACACAGAACAAACAATCATGCTCATCACACAAAGTTTGTCCTGGGTGGTAATCGAACCCACGACCTCCGGCTTAGCAGTCAGGGTCACTCACCACTAGACCAATAGGCCCGTCAAAAGAAGATATAATTATAACAAGATTATTTTAACTACTCTCTAAAATAAACCCATTTAATATTATATTTCGTCGTCACTTCGTCAGCACGTATTATGATTGTCAAATAATTCCTCCTAAAAGGCAGGTCCGATTTAAATATTGTATAGTTCAATGATTTGGAAGAACATTACTGCAATCGAAATGTTGTCTAGATATTTTCAGATTCACTAGATTATACAAAATGAGAATTTAACGTTTTAAAACAAAACCACAAAACGATCGTCCCTCCGAATAAACACCGTCCAACTGGCTGCAAAACTCACTGAAAGTAGTACAAAGCCCAAGCGTACCATTGTATGGGGATCCAATAACGGATCCACGCCGCACACTGGATCCACGGCACTACCCGATCTAGTTACACTTGCGAGGTAGGAAGGATGATGGGAAAACCGGACAAGTGTGAGTCGGGACACGCGGACTGTAGGGCTTCGATATTTATTTTTTGAAAGACTATCACTTGATAACTTGTAAAGCTTGGTTAACTGTGGTAGTTTTCTTTTTAGATGCATTGTATTATTATGTACACTGAAAAAAATGTTCGGTCCTATCACGAATTTTTGTTGATTTTACCAAACTTCTTAAGTTGGCGTTAAACAACAAAACAACGACAACTTAAGAAGTTGTAGAACCGCTGCAGATGTGTCAGGAGAGTCTTAGGTGGATCCACGGATTATTAATTTTAGGTTTTAAAAAAAATTGATGTTTTGAAAAATTAACAAAACATAGGCGTAATCTACCAAATAAATTTGGTAACGCCAACTTAAGAAGTATGGTTAAATCAACAAAAAATCGTGATAGGACCGAATATCTTTTTCAGTGAGTGCAGACTGTTGTGATTTTTCACGCATTTCAAAAAGGCCCTGCCCTGCCCTTCTAGCAGCTAAATGGGGAGCTTGTCTCTCACAAAAACGGAATCTTTGCAGCTGAATATTCGGCAAAGAATTTCTGATATCATAACTTAAAGTATGTTTTACCTATCCTCAGTTTTTAAAGGTCTTTTTAACGACAGTTTACATAATGAGACAGACAAAAAACATTTCTTCTTTCTTCCTACCTTTTTTTTTTGGTGAGTGGGAAATCATCAAATGACTGCTCCCGTCTTGGGTGCGGCGGGAGGGCGTGTCAGACTTTTACTGACTGAAACCCACTTATGTTGCTTCGATTGCCCTTAATGTTCCAGGGTAACTATACCTACTTACATTTTTCTTTTTGTTGTTATTACCACTATGTTGAGAATTATTTTCGATGGATGGCATTTTTGATTGACATTCAGTCAGAGAGACATGGCCAAACTATACAAATTTCTTGTTGACCACATAGGATATGCAACCAGTTTTTTGTTTTAAAATTATTATTTGGAATTGACAACTTTCTGACTGACTCCTATACAATTCAAAATAATTTATTTCAATGAAATATTTTTATTTTTACTCCGAGATTCTGTAGCAACCAATCACTGAAAACGTCAATAAATAACACCAATTTATTTTGTTTTACATGTTCGTGTAAACCGATATTCAAATTCGAATATTTTATTTGTAAAAGACCGAATGATATTCGATATGACTCGTTTTGTTTACTCGATTCCCTCTTGTATAGAAACTTAAGAATCGACGAGATTATCCGATGTCGAACGTTGAGCGAGTACTTTCGCTTTAAACAAACAACGTGGCTTCGGTGAAAATTGGATTTTGTTTTGTTGTTTTTTTTTAATGTAATTGGTACTTATCGTAAGTTTGATGACGGTACAGTTTTGATTTTATTCATTGTCATAGTCATTTATTCAACAACAAGAAACTTGTATCTGAATTTAACAAAATAAATTAAGTTAAATTAATTCAACTGCAATGAAAAGCAAAAGGACAAGACATGATGTGTATAAGCCGGTTCATTAAAGAAAGGAATCTTAAATGGCGGCATGTACTTATGTTGACAGATAGTACAGTCTGCATACAAAATTTAAAGTTGAAGGTTTTTTTTTCAAATCGAAAATATTATGAAAAATTTTCATGGTTTTCATCGGAAACAGTGCCTACTTTTACCACAATAACAAACAGGTAACAACGGAAAAATAACAGAAAACTATAACAAGATACTCGTAAAAAGGAGCACTGAGCGCGTCAAGGCAGCGTGGAAGCAAATCAAGACAATTTTTTTATGTTGATGGTACGCGCGCGAGTGAGTATAGACGGCACTAGTGTGCGAGCGAGAGAACATGATAAGCGCCGCCATTTTAGATTCATTTCTTTAATGAACCAGGTTATACATAATATACTACGCTTGGCAGTACTAGCTGTGATGCAAGGAAATAAAAGGTCTTTTATTTTTTGGGGATGATAAACCATCAAATGACTTCTCCCGCCCTGGGAGGGCGGGAGAAGTCATTTGATCGGTCATTTGGTCGGTCCGACTTTTACTGAATAAAACCCATTCTTGTTTCTTCGGTTGCCTTTTATGTTCCGGGGCCGCGGTAACTATTAGAACTATTCCGCAACCTTGAGTTAAAAGGCCTTACACTACAGTACTGTCATTCAAAGTGGCAACGCTGGTATTTACATCTTCTACGTTACTGCGGGTGTAGTACTTTTGTTTAATTTAGTGATCAGTAAAAAAATATATGCCTCTCTTATCCGTACTAATATTATAAATGCGAAAGTAGCTCTGCCTGTCTGTCTGTCTGTCTGTCTCTTCTTCACGCCTAAACTATTGAACCTATTTAAATGTAATTTGGTACAGATATAGTCTGGGACCCGAGAAAGGAAATCCCCCGGGAACGGGAACTATTATTCCACGCGGACGAAGTCGCGGGCAAAAGCTGGTTTTATTATAAACAATGTTGCTGTTAAAAGTACTTGTATTTTAATTTTTTAAGTACTTGTGTTCCAACGTGAGTTTTTTGGTTTTTCAAATTTGAGATAAAACAAAAGAATATATTTATGGATCCAATGACAAAAATATTGATGTGTTACCGAAAATTATTCCTAATTCAGTGTAACCACTATTTAAACTAGATTTAACTCAAAACTGAAGATAGTTTAGACCGAATTTGGCACACTATCCCAAAAGCCTTTACAAAAACATCCTCGCATTGACCTACATTCCTTTATAAATAAAACATTTCCCCACTAACATTATTATTCAAGGTACAAACACGGCACTTGATGGATGGTCGTCACCCGTATCCAGCATTCTATCTTCATAAATTGTTCAAAACGCAATCAATCTGAGCAGAACCCTTATTTATTGTTCTAGTGAACGGGCCTTGAACCTTAGTGTTTGGTTTTATTTTGAAGTAGAAAATGTGGACAATCTTTGTTGGGATTTTTCTACGAGCTATAGTTGGCACATACGTCACTTAGCTCGTAGGATTGAGAAGCTAGAGTGGCAGTGGGCAGAGCACTAAAAATTCGATAGACAGTAAATTCAGTAAATTCAGAACAAAAAAATACACACATCGCTTTAAGTACTATTTAATATTTTAATTAAAAGGATGGTGAGCGACATGCTATTTAAGCTGCTATTGAATTAACAATAGCAGCTTGAATAGCATGTCGCTCACCATCCATTTCGCCCAGGGATGTGTTAGATATAGGTAATCCTATATCTAACACATCCCTGGGCGAGATGGGCGTATAGTTCTAAGAGGTAGCTGTGTTTCTGTAAATATTTATGTAGTTATGATGTTTACGTCTAAGTCTTTTCAGTAAACCAAGAGATACCGTCTGCCTCAGTACACCCATGCCCCAGTTTTATATAATTATTTTGGATTAAAATATATTTTATGTCAAATAGTGTTCTACAAGTTTTTTGAAAAAAATGAAAATCCAAATAAATTCATTGTAAATATATGTAGTGTACATTAATAAACATGTTATTCTATCGTTCTTTGTCGCCTTTCATAAAACCACTAAAGGGTGCTATTCTTCTGTCCAGACAACACGTGTATAATACTTTTCCCTCGTACACAGAAACTGTCAACCTTTGTATAAGATTACAAAGAGTCTAAATAATACGATATTACCTACATCTAGACGAAAACAACATCCTCTCTCAAAGCAAACAAAAGAAAACTTAGAAAAAAAAATATCTGCAAAAAGAAAAATTTCACCAAAAGTTTTTCTGGCATACGAAACTTAACTAAGCCTTACAAAAAATAGACGTAAAAAATGTTATGAAAAACGAATGATTTATAATAGGCCTCCTTAAAAATTTACGAAACCAAGACACCGATTTATTATATCCGAATGTAAGAGTTAGGAATTTTTAGAACAGGCTAAAAAATTGTAGGAATAACTGTTCATTTCGATGATTTAGATGTAATTGCAAAACCAATTTGTATGTTATTTAGTTTTATGATTGGCGTCAATGTAGGTATTCATTTTCCTATTTTTTTGAGGTCAAGAATTCATATGTACTTTCTAAAGTTTATCTTAGACATCACTGACATCCCATGCCTCGGAAAGCACGTAAAGCCGTTGGTCCCGGTTGTCATTCAAAGAAAAATTACAGTGGTTTCGGCTAGTCAAAAGTCAAAAAGTCTAACCAAGAGTTACCGTGTCGCCCAGTAACTGGGTTGTAGAGTTCTAAAAGGCAGCTGCTTCACGCACTGGTAGATGATCATCATTGGATGGCCAACAAGCAGATGTCAATACACGTTTCACAATACACAACAACAAAGCAAAGATGCGACAAACAAAGGTCAGACAGACATACCTTATTGGGCAATTTAAACCCAAAAGTTGGAGATGGTTGTTCTTAATGTTTTTTTTAATGGTAATTGAATCAATTTCGACTATTCTGCCAGTGACCGCTGGGAGAGAAAATAAAAGGTCGCCTCTACAACATTCTGAACTCTAAGTTTTATATTTCCTACCCTCCTAATTTAAACGTCGCTTAATATAAATCCCCTCATGAATTTGTTTTCGAAGGAAGAATTTGTGTATTTTGTTTTTGGGCAAATATAAATAATATTTAATGTCGCGACATCAAAAAATATATTATTTTGGTATCGGTATGAATAATATTATAAAGCTGCCTCAAATTGATATTATATTAGGATGATTTACCAAGAAGTGTTAAAAATCATTCTTTTTTTTTAACCCCCGACGCAAAAAGAGGGGTGTTATAAGTTTGACGTGTCTGTCTGTCTGTCTGTCTGTCTGTCTGTCTGTCTGTGGCATCATAGCTCCCGAACGAATGAACCGATTTCAATTTAGTTTTTTTTGTATTACAGGTGTTTTACGGGCGAGTGTTCTTAGACATGTTTGATGAAAATTGATTGAGCCGTTTAAAAGTTATGGGGGGTTAAAGTGGGGAAGAAAAACCGAATGTCTGCAAATATGCTCAAGTGGGGTATCAAATGAAAGGTTATGACTCGTACATCACAAAAAACAACAACTTTTATAAGTTTGACGTGTCTGTCTGTCTGTGAGTGTGTCTGTGTGTCTGTGGCATCATAGCTCCCGAACGAATGAACCGATTTAAATTTAGTTTTTTTTGTATTACAGGTGTTTTACGGGCGAGTGTTCTTAGGCATGTTTGATTAAAATTGATTGAGCCGTTTAAAAGTTATGGGGGGTTAAAGTGGGGAAGAAAAACCGAATGTCTGCAAATATGCTCAAGTGGTGTATCTAGTGAAAGGTTATGACTTGTACATCACAAAAAACAACAACTTTAATAAGTTTGACGTGTTTGTCTGTGTGTCTGTGGCATCATAGCTCCCGAACGGATGAAACGATTTCAATAAAAAAAATTTTTACTATTAAAGGTTACATTACGCATGCACACACGCACACACACACACATACGCACACACTCGCGCACACACGCACACACACATGCACACACACACACATTTACATATTTATGTCACATACCTACCAGAAACCCACACACCCTCTCTCAGGACAGGACTCTCTTCTTACTTTTCATTTTTATATTATTCAATTTTAATTACTGTATTGTTTTTATCGATAAATTAACAGAGTATATCTCGCAACCGTTGGCATTAATTTTATTATTTATATCTCGAGGGAAATAGCACTGATAACCGTAATACAGGCTTTGCCTAGCGCGGTTACAGAAGCTACATCCATTTGCTAGAAAATAATACAACATTGCTACCTGTAACATTGTACGAAGTGTTTTGTGGAAATAAAGAAATTATTATTATTATTATTACTTACGTGCGGGTGTTCTTAGACATGTTTGATGATAAAAATCATTTGAGCCGTTTCAAATTTGTGGGGGGTGAAAGTGGGGAAGAATTACCGAATGTCTATAAATATGCTCGAGTGGGGTCTCAAATGAAAGCGCATTACGTGTACATTACAAAATAATATGTTAATGGAAAATCGTTTGTGCTGTGAAAAGCTCTGGGTGTAAGGCCCGAGTCACACCGGAATGGCAGCGGCGCGGCGAGCACCTTCAGTGTGAAATAATTTTAAACTTTAACTACATACTTAAAAGACTGTATCGCTTGATAAGCTTAAAAAGATCGCGAGGCAGCCAGCGGGGTCCACCCTTTATAGCAGAACTTTTTACGTCATAATTTTATTTTGCATAGCAACGAATAGCATAAACCTCTATAATCGTTATCTCTAAAATCGTTTGGCATACACTCATTTACCATACACCGAAACCCATAATTTTGTAAGTCAGAATCATCTTTAGGCATAAATTTTATATCCATAATAATCAATAAGTATAACCATCACATCGTAGAAAGTTCAAAACCAGAATCATCTTTTGCCATATATTTTATATCCATAATAATCAAAAGAAGAACCATCATATCGCAGAAAATTCACAGCAAGAATTATCTTTTGGCATGCATTTCATATCTTATTTTGGCATGCAGCAAGCATGCAGCAAGCATGCAGCAAGCATGCAGCAAGCATGCAGCAAGCATGCAGCAAGCATGCAGCAAGCATGCAGCAAGCATGCAAGCATGCAAGCATGCAGCAAGCATGCAAGCATGCAACAAGCATGCATCATGCAGCAGGCATGCAACATGCAGCAGGCATGCAACATGCAGCAAGCATGCAACATGCAGCAGGCATGCATGGCTTCTGTCACGGCTCCGGCGCTGCGGGGCTCCTGCGGCCCCACGCGAGCTAATCGTCGCAGATGGTTTTACGCCCACCACCGCAGCTTCGGCTTGCTGGCCGGCTTCGCCGGCCAGCCTCAGCCGCGGCGGTGTGCGGTAAAACCACCTGCTCCTCAGCTCGCGGGCCGCCTCGCCCCTCCGCGCCTTCGCGGGTTTAAATTACACTCTAGGGGTAGGGCAGACAAGACTACGTGAAGTCGGTTTTCCAGCGATTCATTTCAGTCACTCACTTTTGTAGCACACCATAGTGATTTTTTAAAACAATATTTTTTCTTTCAATATGACTAATAAATTATTTCTATTGAAATTCTGTGATCTTCGTAGTATGCTAAGTCAAATTATGCCAAATAATCGGCGCTCTAAATAAACGTTATGCTAAACGAAATTGTGCAAAATTGTAACTCTGACAAAGGTAATTATTCCCAATACAATTCTGCCATCTTAAAAGTATCCCATTTAAAATACGGACATAAAAACATTAGGCCAAAAAACAATTATGTTAAATATTTTCTATACCTTAACAATGTTCGTTTAAAAAAGTTTCTGCCAAGTGAGTTATGCCAAATAGGTTTCGGAGAAACAAGTTTCTGCCAGATAGAGGGCACCCCTGCCAGCGGCCGTCAGCGGCCGCCCGCCTCTTGTTTCTGGCGACGCTGGCGGCCGCTGGCGGCGTCGCGGCGCCGCGGGCGGTCGCTGCCGGCCGCTGCCATTCCGGTGTGACTCGGGCCTAAAAGTAGGGAATACACCCAAAGCCTTCAAATATTGTGAGAGGAAAAATGAAGTGGAAATCCGAATTGCAGCAAATATTCTAGTATGGTCGCAAATGAAAAAGTGTCATAAGCACTTTATAAAATACTAGCTTTTTCCCGCGGCAAAAAGTAGCCTATGTTACTCTCCATTCCTTCAACTATCACTTAAAAAATCACGTCAATTCGTCGCTCCGTTTTGCCGTGAAAGAAAGACAAACAGACAGACAGACAGACAGACACACTTTCCCATTTATAATATTAGTATGGATTATATTTAAAAAATTAGTTGAGTCATTTCACGCGGACAAGGCCACTTGAAAGTTTTGGGGGGTGAAAGTGGGGAAGAATAACCGAATCGCTGAAAACATCCTCGTGTGGGGTCTCAAGTGAAAAGTGCACTGAAAGATAATATTAACAACTTATTCTAGAGTGTTCTTAGCTTCGTTTAATGAGAAAATTGAGACAGGGTAATCCGTTTGTCAAGTTAGAGTATCAATTACTAGATCTTAGTCTTTGCAATTTTGATAAAGATGATTTGTCATGCGGATTATTAAATAGTTTTCTTTGGTCGAGTTCGCAAATTGCTACACCATCCAAGGTTTTCACTGGACTTAAAGCTACATAGGCTTGGCCTTTTGCAAAAGTACTTTTACCCAAGTAAACCACAGCTTTATCAACTGTTGTCCCTTGCAACTTATGTGCAGTAACCGCCCAACATAAAATAATGGGAAACATTGTTCTTTCAATATTTCCATATCCTCTAAGACCTTGAAAAGTGACATTATGTGGTCTTATCGGAATTCACCCATTCTCGTCAACACAACTCCGGCCGACAGTGGCATCGTCGTACTTTTTGGCCAAGATGTTGATGAAATTGCTGAGCAACTTCCACTTCGAATGAGTAGTGCCGGCTTAGTAATTGTTTGTGAGCAATTAGATACATAGGTTAACGTATTTACAACTTAACCAGAGATATTATAAGTATGTTTACCTTTAAAAACAATAAAATAAAAAATTAAATTAAAAATTTAAAAAACCCCCGACACAAAATACATAAGCTACCTTTAAAAAGTAAAAAATAATAAAAGAAAATTAATCCTAAAGTACCTATATGTATAAGTATGTATTAATATTTAAAAAAAAAACTTCGCGTTGGGGGACCGCACGCACTCCGCGCCGCCGCCGCCGCCCGCCGCCACCCGCGTATTGTACAAAATAATAATAAGTCTTAGATGTAACACTAATTGATTAGGAGCGGTCCCCCAACGCGAAGTTTTTTTTTTAAATATTAATACATACTTATACATATAGGTACTTTAGGATTAATTTTCTTTTATTATTTTTTACTTTTTAAAGGTAGCTTATGTTTTTTGTGTCGGGGGTTTTTTAAATTTTTAATTTAATTTTTTTTCAAAGTATTTCAACGTAACCAACAGAAAATGATTAGAATAATTATTTTATTACGAGGATTAGCTAAACATAACACTTTTCCAAGATTTTATTTTTATTTTTAAAGTCATATTATAGCCGTATTTTTACGCACATGTTAAGCTTTTTTTTTTATTTTCAGAAAACTGTGCAGAAATGTGGCCTATAAGTGATACAGTTATCAAAAATCTAACGCAATATATCTATATAATATAATAAGTAATCTATGTATTTGTATTACTAATTTACTACATTACTACGACTTATATGCACCTCACGCTGTGACGTAACACTACCGGATGATATCGCTACTAAACAAACCAGGCGAACACGGATCGCCGCGCGGGGAAGCGGGAAAGGGGTCGCATTCCAGCGAGGTGCACAGATAAGTCATACCGGTTGTATATTTTTACTTAGGCTGTGGACACAAAGCCAGCGGACGCGGTGCGGCAGCGGCGCGGCGGTTACGCGGTTAGGTTCTTGTACGCCGCTTTCCGCGCCGCGTCGCAGCTTTCAACTCCAATGGGGAATTTAACATCTTTAACCAATAAATTTAAGACATTTCGTTAAAATCTCTCCCAATTTAAGCTCCAAAATCTGGTTCATTTTCAATTTACTGTAAAAGTTTTTTAGCTGCTTTGTAATCAATAAATAGTTTAACAATTTAGTTGCTTACTTAGTGCCGTCATAAAGTTATATTGCCATACAAAATCTATGGAAGAATAGCGTTTTGACAGCTCATAAAAAGTACGCCAATTGATGATGGTGTAAAAATGGTGAAGTTGAAAACCAGCGTCAGACACTTGTGGTCTGGCATTATGCTGAACTGAGCCTGTTTGGCGCAGCTGTGGGGCGCATGATTTATTTATTTTTTCCTCACCATATTTTTGTTTTGTTTTTAGCTCTGTTGTTTAGTACTTAAGTAAGTTATATACCAGTTTAAAATCTTAGTTATCTTTATTTATTTTTTATTTTGTTCTATTATTTGTCTGTGACCCCACTGAATGTGTCTAATAAACGTTTTTCTTTCTTTCTTTCTTTCTTTCTAAAATGCCATACTCATTATCTACACTAATATTGTAAAGAGGAAAACTTTGTTTGTATGTTTGATTGTAATAAATAGGCTCAAAATCGACTGGACAGATTTTAAAAATTCTTTCACCATCCGAAAACTACATTATCCCTGAGTATATGAGTAGAACCCACAACCTCAGGCTTAGCAGTCAGGGTCACTAACCACCAACAGGCCCTGCCGGGGTTGCGGAATGTTTATAATAGTTACTGTGACCCCGGAACATAAAGGGCAACCGAAGGAACATGAGTGGGTTTTAGTCAGTAAAACTCTGACACGCCCTCCCGCCCCGTCCAGGACGGGAGAAGTCACTTGATGATTTCCCACTCCCAAAAAAAAAACCACCAACCGGCCCGTCTAAAATAAATCTATGAATTACAACGCTCCGCTTACCGCCCCGCTCCTGCCGCCGCGACCGCTGTCTCTATGTCCCCAGCCTTATAACTTACATTTACTAAAGAAGAAGCCTTTAGAAAACATTTTCTCGCTAATTTTCTTCCTGCCTTAAAGCTACACACAAAGTTTCGCCAGGCAATGAACTAAAAACAAGAGGTTTTGCTTCATAATGTTATGAACATAATATTTGCTTTCTTCCAAGAAATATTCTGGGAAAACTAGGTACGAAACATTTTCATTTGTGTTATTGAAATGATACTTAAGAAAACATTAAGCATTGAAGTAATACGCAGAATTATACGCCTACCATCATCTTGGTATAAAGGTCAAAGATCTGAACTTATTCCTACAAGGAAATAATTAACTTATGAAATAACTTACTTAAGAAAAATAATCGTTACTTAATCATTCATATATAATTTTGCACTTGTAGCATGTGTCTAAGCTAAACCATTTTTATACAAAATTGCTTTACTCTTGACCAATTGTTAAGAGATTTATATTTTCACTAGCTTTTGCCCGCGGCTTCGCTCGCGTTAGAAAGAGACAAAAAGTAGCCTATGTTACTCTCAATCCCTTCAACTATCTCCATTCAAAAAATCACGTCAATTCATCGCTCCGTTTTGCCGTGAAAGAAAGACAAACAGACAGACAGACATACACACTTTCCCATTTATAATATTAGTATGGATTCAGCCGTAAATGTCTATTTCTTGTGAGATTTACATTTGTATTATCAATGATGTTATAAGTAAAAAAGTGTAGATATGTTCATATGTTATATGCAGTCAAAAAGTGGCACATTAAAAGTTTTCCAATTGGCAAACATGATACTGAGTATCGCGTTGACATTTGACGTTTATCTCTTTTTCACTCGCACCACTTCAATCATGTCATCCTACTTTGACGTGTAATGTATGTGTGCGTTAGTGTGCCGTTTTTGAAGATAGAATTTCTTTTGGGTAACCTATCTACACTTTTTTACTTATAACATCATTGTGTATTATAATATTAGTATGTATATTATTTTCCACCTAGATCCATTAGTAAGCAAAGCCACGATCTTAGCCAGTTATAACTAAACACGCCTCGTGCTCCAAATAAGCCCTGCCCTGATTTCCAGCCTCCCTGAAAGGTACAAGAGGTTGAAAACAAGAGATGAAATTAAAATTCATCCACAGGTGTCGTGTGAAAAGTTAGCGAGTTCAGAATCCGCGTTAGATACCGTGACGAGCCTTGAAGACGTATTCTGGAAAGTAGAGAGTAGGTGATAATCTTTATCTTTTATATTCTTTTGTATAGCTGCTGTAGATACAGGTGTTTTAATAATAAACAAACTCCCAGGCGGAACTACTGCATCTAGTAACGTGTGTGTCACTCAGATGTACCCGACCCGCAAGGGCGGTAAATTGAACAGTATGGTGGATGCCACAACTAAGTAAACAACTAAGTGTGCACGATATTTTTTTTTTATGACAAATAGACATACTAAGTTGCGATTTTCACAACAGGATATATCAGGATTATGACCAAGAAATTTGCCTGCAAATTAATCAGACTGAAAAAGGACAAAATCATGATATTGATAGACATAATCAGATAAATGCGGATAAGCCTGCGAAACTTAAACTTAAAAGAAAAAGGATAACAGTTTATATGAGAATAGTCGGGCGAAGCCGAAGAAAACAGCTTTTGTAGTTAAAAGTCAAGAATTAAAATCAAAGGCTCATAAAACTCTACTTGTTCGGGGAGTACTACCTCCAAACCTATGTCTAAGGATGCCGATGAAACTACAGGTACAATCTTTATTTCTACGAAGTACCTCATTTCAACTCCAAGTCGCGTATGACGTCACCAGGGACAGCCAGTTAAACAATAGAATGAAATAGAGTGTCTACCAATTATTTCCTAAATCATCACAGCGTCATCGCTGTCCTTCTCCACAATACCGCCCGCCACAGCTTGCGCGAACTTGTGTAATTTTGACAAGTTTAAAATTTTCCACCCCGCCCCCCTCCCGCTATCTTCACCCCCTCCCCCCACCTGTCATTCTTTGAAACTCCACGTGAACTAGATGTTTTTGGGGGACAAGTTTGAATTAAATATTGTTTGCATTTGCAATATTTTAAATAACTTCGGCTGCTAGGCAGTTGTTTTAGTTGAAATGTTCAACTTTATTTGTATTAGAATCGGCCATTTTGTCTTTGTTAGCTGAAGGACAGATACACGATAATAATATTTCTTGTTGTTTGTTCATTGTTGTTAATTATTACTGTTTGTTTATTCTGATTGTAGGTTTTTTTATTCCACTAACGAACCCCAACTTCGGCGGTGTTACAAATCTTTTTCTACTACAACATGCATGTATTGTACAGTCAGCAAAGTAGATAAGTATCCAGGGACGTCAGATACAGTTTAAGTTTTCTCAAAAACCCACGGATATTTTCTAATAAAAATTTAAACTATAGGAGAAAATGACTAGTTCTTCAATTAGGTTAAATTTCATTTGAATACATTTATTGGTATTCAAGAAAACCTTAATTGTATATGACGGCCCTGGATACTTATCTACTTTGCTGACCGTACATATAAACGTACACATACGGACAGACGGACTTTCCCCCGAACACTCAAACTTCTCTTAATTCTAAACGCTCTCAAATCTGTTGCTGTCCCTACTCTATCCCTTTAGAGTGACAAAGACAGCAAGCAACAGAGAGCGTCTTAAAGTGTAAAATGATAAAAGACTAAGGCCGAGGCTTAGGTCAACAAGGCGAGTACTAATGACTTTTCATTTCTTACTACCAGGACAAATAGTGTTACGTGATATCAATAAAATTACGTGATACAGATGATCAATAATATCCTTTCGCTCGCATTAGAAAGAGATAAAAAGTAGCCTATGTTACTCTCCATTCCTTCAACAATCTCCACCTACAAGACCACGTCAATTCGTCGCTCCGTTTTGCCGTAGGCTTCTACGCTTCCCTTTTATAATATAAGCATTGAAGAAGGTCATTGTTTGCCGAGCTTCACTGGGCAACTTTAACTTTACTGACAAACATAGACTACTAAAATCGGAACCCTATCTTAGTACCCTGCGGAAGTCAGCCAAAAAACATCGTTGAAAGCACTCAGGACAAAATATTCAAAACACAGACCTATTATTTGGAATACTCGAGATTTTTGTTACAATATCCTTCTTCATGATTATCCCTGGAGAGTGGTAGAACGTCGGGTGTACCTGAATTCAAATGTCTATGTTATCCCATGGGGTATTTTGACGTGTATAGTGTTACATTTTGAATTGTACCTTTTTCCTTGTTGCAGATGAATTGGGTACAATGCAGATATGGTGGAAGAAAAGTGAATGTTAGCATGGTTAACTAAAATAAAACAATATACATGTCTACGGTTTTGAGCTATTTGAAAAGTTACCGCCGCAATTACAGCTGTAATACCACCTGATATGCAAAAGCAAAATATTCTTAAGAAAGACAGTCAACAGTCATTAGACCAAAAAAGGCACTTTGAAACGTGATTTACAAAACAAAAGTGTATTGATTTGCCCACTTACTCTTTAAAAAATAATAGTTATATAGATATATATCTCTCTCTCTCTCAACCTTATAGCAGGGGACATAGATCTATTCAGCTGTACTCTGAATGAATTCACAAAGGTGGCAATGTTTATAATTTCCTACAGAATTAATGTGTAAGTGTAATATGTGTACCTATGTGTTAATAGTATATGTATAGTGAAATGTAGAATAGTATATGTATAGTTTAAATATGTTTAAATAAATAAATAAATAAATATTTTTCAGAGAGAAGATAAATTATATGTCCCTGTGTGTGTTGTGTGTCCACTACACCAGTTCAGGCCAGAAAAGTGAGTTAATGATCCTGAAGTGAAGTGTTAAGGTGAACGCAGACTTGGCCGCACCGCACGCGCCGCAGTCTCCGCAGTCATCGCATTTTCTTTGTTGTCGTTTCAGGGTCTGCGGCAACTGCGACGCGGGTAGGTGTGCGAGGTGACATAGAACTTCATAAATATAAAGAATTCGAATGCGAAGACTGCGGCGCGTGCGGTGCGGCCAAGTCTGCGTTCACCTTTATGCTGGAGATCGTCGACAAGACTAATCTTTGTATGATAGGCATGATTGTTAGTTTTGTATCTGGCTGTCATTTATCTATGATATCTATAAATAATTTAAGTGCCTACGTATAGGCCACAGTTATTTGCTTACCAGAGTACAGGTTTTCCCTAGTTTTTCCCAAGATATTTATTTAGTAAGCAAAAACACACTATGGCTACTTAAAAAATAATGAAAAAAAGGAAAATCCACTGTAAATCTAGAAAAAAATGCACTTTATTTTAAGTTCTACAGCATTTATTTTTCCATTATATCTTCCCTAAATATAAAAGCCGACACGCTCCTCAACAAAAGGGTTGCCATTATTCGAGAAAATATTTTTCTTCCAACCGTAGGGTGAAAGCACCAATTCTCGTCCGTAGGTACCTAATTGTCGTTTTTACCCTACACGTCACGTGTTGACGGAAGTGATATTAATTTAGGGTTCCGTAGGGTGGGTAAACAATTGACCGCTTGGTGTAGTTAATATTGTTATTTTCCCTTTGGACCCTTTTTCGGGGATTTTGTGTCTTTATTTTGAAGGTAAATCGTTCTGTGTCAACATTGATCAATTGTTGAACGGGAACCATTGTTTGCGGGACAAAGGACCTAATATTAATGTCACGGTACATAATACACCTAATGTATGGGTTGATTAATACCTTATGATATGGGTTTGCAAATCTGTAATGCTTAGAAAGATAGATCAAATGTAGTTCTGGTAGGGTAATTTGCCAGTTGTTGGCCTTCAGATACAACTGAGTTAACTTGTATCTAAAGGCTTAGCTCTTTTATATCACTCCCGACCCGTGGTACAACTGCGATGTCCAACTGGTTGTACTACGGAGAAGTAAATTTACCCTATTATCAGATGGTATTGATTAGACGGCCCTCATACTATAATCCTTCGAAAACACGATATGATACAAAATTGAAAGACAATAACAGCCCAACAGCCGGCTGTCGGTTGGTCGTTGAAAGGTCAAATACACTTCTGAAGACAATGAATTTATTATCTCTTACTTATTTGGGGTTTGCTTTCAGCCTAGCCGGATTCAGTTATAACTTTACGTGATACGACAACCTATCGGACCCTGCCGGGGTTGCGGAATGTTTTGTTTATAACAGTTACCGTGACCCTGGAACATAAATTACCGTATTTTAGACTGTCCAAAGTAAATACATCTTTCATGGGGTACTGTGTTAAATGTTACAACAAAATTCCTTGTGATATATTAAAACTAAACGAAAGGAAATTTAAAACATATATTAAGAATAAATTATGTCAACAAGCATATTATAAATTGGAAGATTACATTCAAGATAAAAATGCTTGGAAGCATGCTGGTCCAGCTCCATAGGATATTTAACCCACAAAACCAAACTGGTGGCTAATTAAAACTGATAATGATTAACTACTTTTACTTTTACAATAAATTATAAATTAGACACAATTCTTTTTTCTAATAGTTGGAAGCGCTGGCTCACACATTATTTTTCATTTTTTGAGGAAGGTAATTTATTTGTAAATGTGTTACACTAAATGTTCGTGAACTTGATTAGCTTCCATTTCCTAATTAATTTTAATTTTTATCATGTTTATATACTCTTTTGACGGAAATGGTTTTGACATTATATACATTCTTCTCTTCACATTTAACAATGTACAAATAGTAATATTGTAACAACATTATTTTAAAAGAGTAAGTATGGAGTTTCTTGCCCATTCTTCTCCATACGTAACAACATTTCCGAATGGGCGGTAGATTCACTTTTGTTTATAAGTATGACGTTTCAAAGTGCCTTTTTTGGTCTAATGAAAATAAATTATTTGACTTTGACTTTGAAAGGGCAATCGAAGAAACATGAGTGGGTTTTAGTCAGTAAGAGTCTGACACGCCCTCCCGCCGCACCCAGGACGGGAGCAGTCATTGGATGATTTCCCACTCACCAAAAAAAAAATACCTATCGGACCTCCACAACCCTGTTACAGGGCGACACGATACTCCTGATAACACCATATACATCATAATATTACCTATATAAAACAAAAGAAAGAAATAGAAAAAAAAGGCCAACAGAATAAATAAATAAAGAATGCTCTTTCGGAAGTCTGTGACTTTGCTTCTGTTTCTTATAAATGCCTATTTTTTCTCTGTTATTTTCATTTGTTTTTCATAGGTAATACTATATTAATAAATAATAGTATTTAAGAAGTCTATGGCGTAGGATTAATAATTCAGACATTCTTTCAGACACTCGAAAACTATAAGTATGATATTATTTTTTTATTTTAGTGCTTTTTGGTTACCCGATTGACTCTATTAAACAAACTTTGTATTAATATTTTAATAACTATATTATGTTTATTAAAAATCACCCTTAACCTTGCGAAAAACGAATGTGAACACAATCACAATTCTACAATCTCAAATATCCAAAACTGATCAAACTGCAATTAAACAAACTCTTAAAAATACTTCAAAAGGGACTCCTTTTAATTATACCTACAATAATTAAAAACGACTTCCATTATCCATTACGAACAAAATATATAAACACACAAACGCACCAACAATCGAAAAAGTATTCGGGAGGCGTGAGCGTCACCTCATTCCTGACAGCGCGGGGATTCTGCAAACTTTTTGATTAATTACATTTCGCTCGCCGTAGAAATATTGCCACATTCCAGGTAGAAGTTATGCGAAAGGCTGCAGAATTGAGAATGCGTAGAGGGGGTGATGTTCTTGGGTTCTTCTTTAAGGTAACTTTATTTTATTCCTTGATTAATTCAAGGAAAAATGAAGGTTTTTGTATTAACTCAGATGAGACTTTGATAAGATGCTTTAGCTTTTGCTTGCGATTTCGGTCTCGAGAATGTCAGTTATCGCCAGTGATCGGAATTTGTGTGCTATTTGAGACGATATGACTAATATGGATATTTATTTATTTGATATGACAATATTGTCAAGAATTGAGGTAAATTGATTCTGGTAACTGTAGCTAGTTAACAAAACTATTCGTTCAAAATATACGAGTAGTTTTGTTTTATTTATATCTATATTTTTGATAGTAAGACCACTCAAGTTCCGATCACTGGTTATTGGAACTTGAGTGGTCTTACAATCAAAAATATAAACGTAAACGAAGCAGCAATTTAAAATGGAGCATGCATCCTGCCAGGAGCCTGCAGCAGTTAAAAAAATAATGAAATGCTAAAGTGTTTTTAATATCCTTTTAACTCAAACTCAAAACAATTTTATTCAAATAAACCATTTACAGGTACTTTTGAATCGTCAAGGTGTCAGTCTACTCAGTCTGTCAGAAAAATAAAGCTAGTTGCTCGTTTCAAAAAGTAGGTCCTATGGAGAAGAGCGAGCAAGAAACTCCATGGACACTCTTTTAAAATCAATAGATTACAAAAATTTGGTTACATCATTCATTGTTGATTCTAAGGTACTATGTGAGAACAACGTAACAAGTCGTACATGTTAGAAATATTAAAATAAACAAAACAAATTTTAAAATAACTGTGGCAGCAAACCTTTAATTTCTCCCTTTAGGTTAATTTCTGATGAAACAACGAGAACTTTCGAAGTTTCAACCGAAGCAGTTAAGTAGTTAATCTAAAAATTGGTAGCTTCACTAACAAAAAGGGCATTAATTAATATTCGAAACATTTTTATCACATTATACCCATTAATATAATAGCCTAGTCTATAGCTTCCTCAGTCTAAGTGTAAAGTATGGAACGCGACTTTCAAGTTTATTACCTGACATGTTTGAAATAGCGGTTTTATTGTAGGGGAGGGGAGGCCTGAACGTGTCGGGAAGATTTTTATATATACGTTATGTAATGGACTTTAAGTCAGTGGGAAACGCTAAGGCTAAGAACTCACGGAGCGATTTTGAACCGTGCCCGCCGCGGTGGCGGAACTGCGGTTTTATTTCCAAACTCACGAGACCGGTTATTTGCGCGGTTACACAGCCGTCGCGTTGAGATTATCACCCGCAAACGTGGCGGGCGATGATCGCAAGACGGGCAGTTAACGATCAGTTGAAGTCCAGACCGCCATGGACACACATCAGAAGCCGCCTCTGCGCCACTGCGATCGCCCGCCAATCGACCGCAGAGCGCGCGGGTGCAAACCGCCACGGCTGCGGGACCGCGACCCGCGCCCGCCGGTAGAAGATGCCCGCCGGTGCAGCGGGGCCCGCAAACAATCGCACATGCCGCGGGCGTAAAACGCGTCGTGAAATGTGCTTTTATTTTTTACATAAATATCTCTATTCTGCAAAGGCTGCGGGCCCGCAACCGCGGCGGGCGCGGGTGAAAACCGCTTCGTGAGTCCTTAGCCTAAGGAGTTTTGGATCGGTCGCTGCGGTAAATCTCTGATTGTGTTGGTCTGTTTTGTGTTCATTTTTAATTGTGAATAAATGTGGCTTGTAGCGTGTCTTAACCCGACCAAGCGACAGCCGGCTGTCGGTCTGCTATTGTGTCTCGAAATTCAAGGATCAATCACGTATGTTCGAAGGTTTCAGGATCAATATAGAGAATACTTATATTTTGTTAGTCACCCTTTTTTATCGAAAATCGTTAACTTTGAGTTTTTTTTTTGTTTTCCGTATATCTGATAGTATTCCTAGTGTCTCTCCGATGTTATTTCCGTTTCCGTATTTTTTGAAGTCTAAAACTAAGGACAAAATCATAATCAAAGAGTACAGTATATACTATAAAAATCATAATTAATACATCAGTAACCTTGTACCCTACCTAGAGATTTTTACTTGTTCTAGTAATCTACTGGAAAACCCATAATTATGAACGGAACCCCTTTGTACGCGAGTGCGACTCACTTGGCAGAATTTTCAGTTAAAACCTTTCAATATCGGTTCTAAAAATAAAACACTGTGTATTCGTATACAGAGTGCTTTTATTTTTTAAGTAAATTACTTTTCCGAGCACATACATATATCGTGCTTACAGCTACCTACGTTCCGTTTTTCCTAATTTTATTTTCTACACTCAATTCATCGAGGCTATCCTTTTTAATCCCCTCAAACATAGAAATAAAAGCTGCAAACGAAATTGTTTCATCAAAACGTTTTTAATGGACAAAACAGCGGTATTCCATTAAAAACTAAAGGCTTTATGAAAAACAATTTCAAGTCACACGGGTTATCAAAATGGCGTCGCTTTCTATAAAACAGGAGTGTTGGAAAATGGTTTTACGATGATAGTTGTGTGGAAATTAATTATTTATTGATATGAATGGCTGAAATAAAATGGTTTATTGTGCATGTTAAATCATTTATGTCATAATGTTTTTTAACAAAGCACATTTTTTTACATTTTGAGTCTAGAGCTTCGTGTAGTGTTTTAGAGAATCGTGTGTGTAAACCTACCTCTCCAAAAAGTACGGGTAAAATCGGTTCCATAAGCATAACTCTATCTTAAGATACTGTGATGTCATCGTTCGAAAATGGGAGGTTACTGCTCTAGATACTATCCACACTAATATTATAAATGGGAAAGTGTGTGTGTGTCTGTTTGTCCGTTTTTCACGGCAAAAGGAGCAACAAATTGATGTGATTTTTTAAGTGGAGGTAGTTGAAAGGATGGAGAGTGACATAGGCTACTTTTTGTTTCTTTCATGCGAGCGATAGCTGGTGGTTTTTTTTTCACCAACCGGTACTACCAAAGATTACCTCACTTATTGTTGGGCAAAGGCCTCCCTCCATTCATTCCATCTTTCACGACTTTGCACTACGTCTTGTTAATTCTCAAGGAAGCTGACCAAGTCACGCGGCATCTTTTTTTCACCACCAGTCTGGGCTCTAACAATTTATATCTCTCGAGCCCATTGATCTTTCGCCATATAAAGAACACTTAGCTCAGCCTTTTTAGTAGCTCCCTTAAACAAACAAGTTTTTACAGTATTATTTTTTAAATCTGTAAATACTTACTAACCAACCTCATAAAGAGGCAGTTACTCTCCCTGGGTCCTCACACAGAACGCCCCAACAATAACTTAGATCTAAACTCAACTACAGACCAGTATTGATATAGATAGAAGCTATTAATTCGTCGATCAGACGATGGCCACAACTTGAGACCAAACCCTTCTCCATGCTACCTGTTATTGACTTCACGGATATAACGTGTGTGGAAGTGACACGCCACAAAGAGCACACGTGTTCGAGGACAGACTTTCAACGTTCTACGCCACGCCACGGCAGCAAAGGCTGCATTTCCCTACGTTATAATCAAGAAGTAAAGTTTGTTTATTGTTTGTTGGGAATAATCTTCAGATATAATTATTCAATTTATTGTAAAAAGAAACTGAGAGTAGGTAATTTTATAGATTTTGGCATTCAGGAAAAATACATTCTAGAGTCATTATTTTTGGAAAAATTTAAATTAGCGCGGGCGCAAACTCAGGCAAAAGTAAGTCTATAATAAAATCAGTGTTATTACTGCATCTTTTCGTCGTGTACTAAAAAAAACTGTGTGAGCCACTCCACTGTGTGGGAATATGCTTCAAATGTTACGAGTGTGTTTTAGCTTTAAGTGGCTTCAAGCGGACGATTGAACTTGTTTCCTTTGATACTGAATATTTTATACGAACATGAAATTAATGTTTTTTCGTTATGCATTGGTCGGTAAACTGTTTAGTTTTATGTCTTTTCCCGTGCAGCATTGATAGTGACTGAGAAATTGCAATTTTATGAACATATTATGCGCAGTTTTTTTTTAAAGAAGAAGTTTCTCAGTTTTAATCGTATGTAGGTTTGTAATGTTTGTTTGTTCGCGATCATCTCGCGTACCAGTGTTTTACGTGAAGCAACCGACTATCAGATCTACACAACCCAGTTCTTGGATGACATGATATCTCTTGGTTAGACTGCTCAGACTGTCTGGCTTCTAACTACCCGTAATGACTGATAAAATACGAATAACCACTGGGGCCAACCAGCTGTCTGTGATGTCTAAGATAAACGAATTCATATGAATTGAAATTATACAAAGGTACATTTTTTACTTTAAACGTGACAGTACTATACAATAATGTTATATTAAATTCAACAGTCAATTTTAATTAACCGTGCACGAATTTGTGTAGTGCGATTTTTAATTATTGCCAAGTGCTGATTGGTCAAAAATCAATCGAGTGAGTGAGCCATGTTTAATTAAATGCCAATCAGCGTAGTGAAATGTCACTACAATCTGAATGGGATGGCAGTTCAATTATACTCTGTAATGTGATATCAATAATAATATACTTTACTAGTAAAGTGCGTTCGTTGATAGGCTGTTTTTATTTTTTTTATGTCTAAAATTTTCAAATCGATTTAGTTTACTTCTTGTTAGAAAATCGATAGTTCAGGTTTTAAAGTTAATTGTATTACTAAAGAAGTAAGCACAAATAAGCAGTTTCATGGTACATAGTTGTTTTTTTTTCGTTCGACTTTGCTTGACTGATTTGTCTAATATAGCCTCCGATGGTTGCATTCTGATGGTTGTATTAGTGATGAAGATTAATTAAGAAAGTATTATCACTTGCATGAAACCGAATCAATCTCACGTGCATTATGTAATATCAGACGCCTGCCTTAACTCAATACAATAACGCTTCCAACGAAATATTTTTTAATTTGAAAATTTTTATCTCTTTCTTATTTATCATGTAAGTAAAGGACAGAGGCAATATGAGTTACAGAGACTTAGAATTATCACATCTAGTAAAACAACATCTTTTATACGAATCAGGGACAAAGTTATTTCAATTATAATGCAATTAAAATCTAATTTTGTGGGTTGTTAAACTTTGTACGATGGATTCAAATTAAATTACACCCCGACCAATATGTTGAAGTATTTGTACATTACGAATGGCTATGTAGAACTTGGGATATGAAAACAGACTACCTATTTAGAAAGTTGAAGTTACGTGGTATGTTAATTTTTCCTCTTCCTTTAAAATCATGGTGTTTGGGGTACTATGCGGAAAAATGAAAAATAGAACCATTATTAGAAACATATTGTGGAGGGTGGATAATGCTGAAGAATAAAGCCCCGTATTCATAGTAAACATTTGTTAAGCAACTGTTGATCAACTGATGTTGTCGCTCGCCGGGCCTCAACTCTGCAGTATGGCGTGATCAACACCACAACACAAGTGTTGCCCGTAATACGATAACAGCAACTCGTCAACATGTTTATGCAACCATGCTGCTAAACAACTGCTTACTGGGGCTTTACTGGGGCCCTAGATCTGCTATTACAATCGTGTCTCAATGACCAGTCATCGACCAGATATTTGAAAACTTTGACAGTTTTTGTATGGGAAATGTGTCAAAAGTTTGACGTCACACGTCAAAAATCGATCATTGAGACACGATTGTAATAGCAGACTAGGGCCCCTGGTTACATGTTACATACGATACAGTTAAAACTAAGAACTAGGAAGGCGTACATTAAAACAGTAGTTTTGAGAAATCATTCAGTAAGGGGTATTTTGTTAGTTTTGTGGGTTTTTCTTTTGAGGGTTATTCAATTTAGGTCCATCTAGGTGTAATGTATTCAGCACGCCTACGATTTCTGTAAAAGACAATACTCAAATGTACAGGGACAAAGTCGCGGGCGAACTACTGGTTTAAGTATAGAGACGGTACACGTTAAAGAGTATTTATTTAATACGATAAATTAACTAATAAAATCTATTTAAAACTACTTCTTCTAGTTAATATGCAGGAGTTAGGTATATGTTTAACTAGCTTTTGCCCGCGAATCGTCCGCAATAATAGTTCCCTTTTCCGGAAGATTTTCGGGATGAAAACTCTCCTATGTCCTTTCTCGGGTCCCAAACTATATCTGTACCAAATTTCATTCAAATCGGTTCAGTGGTTTAGGCGTGATGGAGAGACAGACAGACAGTGAGAAAGTCAGACAGAGTTACTTTCGCATTTATAATATTAGTACGGAATTGGTACCTAGACTAAACACAAGACCTAACTCCAACAAAACAGCTATTTCATCCAGTCTTCTAAGCCCCTAAAACAAACACAGCTTAATATAACCAGATTAACTCCAGAATTCACATCGTAAATCACAATTTTAAACCAAATAAAAAAGATAGAAGCTTACTGTAGCACTTTTCCTTAACAGACTACATTTAATCTCGGTAGACTTGTGTTAAATTGCTGACATCAATCCCCGTGATTACTGAGCTGGATACTATACTGTTTTGTGTGTTTAAAGCCGGGTCCAGACGAGTGTAACGTGTAATGTAAGATGTAATTAAGCGTCAACAGTATGGACGACACACGGTCGTGATGGCTCAGTGGATAAGGCGCCGTGTGTAAGAGGTTGTGGGTTCGAATCGGGGCAAGTACCAATGTGACTTTTTCAATTCATATGTACTTTCTAAAGTTTATCTTAGAAATCACTGACATCCCGTGCCTCGGAAAGCACGTAAAGCCGTTGGTCCCGGTTGTCATTCGTAGAACTTTGACAGTCGTTACTGGTTAGCCAGAAACTCTGACCAGTCTAACCAAGAGGTATCGGGTCGCCCAGTTACTGGGTTGTAGAGGTCAGATAGGCAGTCGCTCCACGTAAAACACCGGTATCCAGCTAAATCCGGTTAGGCTGGCAGCCGACCCCAATACGGTTGGGAAAAGGCTAGGGAGATGATGAGTATGGACGGCACACGATCTCAAAGCGAATTGTGTACGCGAAACTATTTCAAAACTGTTTCCATTCAGTTGCTACGAACATGCCACATGCATATTTCTCGATACAAACTAATAAGTTCAAGCGATTGTTCGTCACTCCACATCATGAACGTACACGCGTCGCGAACGCGCCGTCCAAACGAGCACCGCGAGCGCCTTTGTGTTCGCACGAAAAACCGATAGCCGATGGATCAACCCCGAGCGCCGCGCGAGCGTTACACGTAATACCCGTAGTGCCGTCCACACGTAGAGTTCGTGTTACATTACATGGCGGATTACATTACACTTTACACTCGTCTGGACCCAGCTTTAGAAGATCTTATCTCGCTGCAGTCGTATGATAAAGGTACTTCGCTTAAATGAGAGTGTATTCTTTTAATACCGTGATTTGGGATTGTGTGAATAGAGTGTTTACATTTGAGTGTTATAAGGCGCTTTTTCTTTTGTTAGTTATCACCGAAACAGGAGTGGTAGTGTTGTGATGATCTTGTAGTTAAAACAGCCGTCTTTGACTGATTTATTTATTTATACTTTATACACAACTTATACATGTGAAATAATGCCGATTAAGATTTTACTGATTTACGATATTCCTGGAATAGACTAATAGTCAGGGGATCTGGTTTCTACCCTTAACGGTTGCCACAAATCTAGGCATGACAAACGGGACTTTTCATGCTTGTCAAGGTACGGAATGCCAGTGATGCCACAGATAAAATTAAAAAGAAATGTGTATTGAAAAATCACGCTCGAAATTACCTGAAATATGATCATGTTTGATAAAGAGTGACATACATTCAAAGCTTTGATAAAACTCATAATAAGGGGCGACATACACCCAAATCTCTGACAAAACTCGGTAAATACCCACGCATAACAAAACTCCTTACGAACAAAAATCAAGTCGATATTTTCCAATTACGTACAATTTCCACAGCAATAAACGGACGTAATTTGTTCTCACCTTCGGCGCAATAACAATTATAAAAGTCATCTCTTTTAATAAAACAATACCGGAGAACCTTCCCCAATTTCCAAAATCAACTAACGGGACCTTAAAGTACCTACGAATATAAATACCTAGTGAAACGGAAAAGGTATATTTCGTATTAAAACTCGAGACTTTCAGTGGCCATGATAGCAAAGAACCCCAAAATAAAGGGGTGGAAATTCTACCCCCTAACACGTAAAGTTATCCCTCGCGAGTTGTAAAACTACCCTTTCTTATTTGAGCACTGCCTGGGGATATAGCCTAGAGCCTAGGGGAGGTCTGGCAAAGAGCATGTAGTGTTGTCTTTTTGCAGACGCGACAGTTTTTGCGACTAAAGGCTTTATTGCACTTGACTGACGCAAAATAGTAAAATAGGGTTGTTACACAGAATAGCTACAATGATTCACGTTATAAATAAGGCTAAGATAAAAACAATTGACTTAGCGCGTACTTGGGTTTAGTTACTCTCTGTCTTACCATGGATGGTTGACAGATCCAGGACGATGACCGTAATATAAATAAATAAATAAATAAATAAATATTGCTAAGCTGAAGATTAGCAGAACCCACCGATCCCATTATTAAATGGCTTTAACTAAGATACATATATTTTATGTTTAGTAGAGTATAACAATAGTTAATGACTGATTTATATTCATTGCAATATCGTAAAAACTTGCCACTCCACTGTACAGTCTGTCTGTCTGTCTGTCCGTCTTTTACGGGAAAACGGAGCGACGAATGGACGTAATTTTTTAAGTGGAGATAGTTGAAGGGGTGGAGAGTGACATAGGATACTTTTTGTCTCTTTCTAATGCGAGCGAAGTCACGGGCAAAAGCTATAAAAAATGTTTTTGCTTTGCTTGGTAGTATCACATTTGATACTGTGAAATTTATTGATTCATTGAGTAATTGTGGGTTGAGAAATTTTGGCAAAACATAACTTTGCTAACATCAACAATAACATCCCTTTCTATAACTTATCAACAGTCGTGGCTTGACTAATTTTGGTAAAACTTAACTTCACTAACATCAACAGTATTATCTCTTTCTAAAATTTATCAAAAGTCATCGAACCCTCTCAGAGGCACCACATAGATATCCACAAACATCCTCCCCTATTAACTAATCGACAGTCGTATGTCGCATCCGGTACTCTTTACGGTCTATTTGCAATGAAGGAGTTTTATAACCACCCTGTATCCTTATTTCCAGTATTTTTATTCTTTATATCATCACCTTGTGTAACGCCAGCTGTTTGACGTCATGAGTGTCAGGTCTTTAGTTTATGGAATTTTTGATGTAACTTATGATGCTGTTATTAGATTAATGATGTGCTTTAAAATTCATACTTATATTAGAATGTGAATATAACTCTGCCCGTTTCGGGTGGTAATGGCGGCCTAGTTTGAGGATTATATTTTAACATTCTTACACATGTGATTCGAGACACAATAGACAGACAATAGCAACCCGACAGCCGGCTGTCGCTTGGTCGTTGAAAGGTTATTATATAAGTTCTTTGTTTATTTCTTCTGTCTGTCTGTTTTTATGTTACGCTTTAACTTCTAAACCACAAAATCAATTTTGATAAGTAATAGTTTAGAGATAGATTGGACATTAAAGAAGGATATAAGCTACTTGTTAATCTACGAATTGTAATATCATTGAGACAAGCTAAATTACATAAATATTTAAAAAGAGGTAATTAAGGCGGACACCACACTAACACATTCCACTTCAGTAGTCAGTTGGTTACATAATGCATGTTTTCATACAAACTGTAGTATTACAAGCGCCGACTTAATAACTTTGCATAATGTAATAAAATCTTAACGAATTCATCATCTCCGCAGCTTTTCTCCCTTCTGTTAACTTAAGCCTTCGAACACGTGATTCGTGACACAATAGACAGATAATAGTAGCCCGACAGCCGGCTGTCGCTTGGTCGTTGAAAGGTTAAATGTGTTTAATATAGAATGGCTGCCTTTCAAACCTTCGAAACCCAGTTTCTGGGTAACACAAAACACATTAGTTAACACTCGGCGCGGCTCACGGAGCTCCGGCGAGGACTCATGGCGGAGTGGAGACAGCGACTGTCGTAACCTAGTGCTGGGCACGCCGTGATAGCGGCGGTAAGACCCCTCTTTGAGGAGTGGCTGGAGAGGTCACAGGTCCTCACCGGACATGGTCAGTTCAGGAGGTTCCTGTGTCGGATTCGGGCGGAAGCGACGCCTGGGTGTCACCACTGCAGCAACGGTCGCCTGGAGGACACGGTTGAGCACACGGTGGAGGTGTGCCGCGCATGAGCGGAGCATCGACGTGTCCTCGTAGAGGCGATCGGCGGCGGTGACCTCTCGCGCCCGGCGCTGGTTCAGGCCATGTTGCAGGGCGAGACGGAATGGGATGCCGTCGCCTCTTTCTGCGAAGCAGTTATGCTAGTGAAGGAAGCGGCGGCGCGCGAGAGGCAACGACGAGCCTCTCGCCCCGGACTAAGACCCAGGCGAAGACGTCGAGAGTCGCAAGACGACTACCGGCCACCGTAGGCACGGTTCTGCGGATGGCGAGCGATGGGTAGCTCGCCGCCCGGCTAGGACCAGGACCGCGTCGACGGCGCGTTAGTGTTCCACGCGCGCCTCAAAGAGAAGGAGTCAGCACAGGAAGGGGCCCAACAGGGCCAACGCCTGCCAGGGTTGCGGAATGTTTATAATAGTTACCGTGACCCTAGAACATAAAGGGCAATCGAAGGAACATGAGTGGGTTTTAGTCAGTAAAAGTCTGACACGCCCTCCCGCCTCACCCAGGACACCCTGCACGCAGTCATTTGATGATTTCCCACTCACCAAAAAAAAATACCTCTAATAGTCAGACTTTCTATGTATTAAAACAAGGACCGAATAAATAAATAGCTTTCTCCAATTTTATTAAGAGATGAAGTTTGATTTAAATTTTTGGACCTCATGATCCAATTCTAACCATTTTTAGGGTTCCGTACCTCAAAAGGTAAAAACGGAACCCTTATAGGATCACTTTGTTGTCCGTCCGTCCGTCCGTCTGTCCGTCTGTCAAGACCCTTTTTCTCAGAAACGCGTCAAGATATCAAGCTGAAATTAATATCACATACTCAAGTCTGTTATCACTCAAAGCCGTGAAAAAATCAAGTTTCTAATTCAACGCGAAAAAAAGATACGGTGGTTTATATTGCATATTTAGAAATTTGCAAGAGAATCAAAACCTATAGGGTACTTCCCATTGACCAAGAATCATGAAATTTGGCAAGAAGCAAGGTCATGTAGCACAAGTAAAGGGAAAACTCCGAAAACCGTAAATTTGTAGTTAGTTCACATCAGGCGTCCGTCTGTCCGTCTGTCTGTCAAGAACCCTTTTCTCAGAAACGCGTCGAGATATCAAGCTGAAATCAATATCACATACTCAAGTCTGCTATCTCTCAAAGCAATGAAAATATCAAGTTTCTAAATCAACGCAATAAAAAGAGACGGCGGTTTATATTGCATATTCAGACATTTTCAAGGAAATCAAAACTCAAAACCTATAGGGTACTTCCCATTGACCTAGAATCATGAAATTTGGCAAGAAGCAAGGTCATGTAGCACAAGTATAGGGAAAACTCCGAAAACCGTAAATTTGTAGTTTGTTCACATCAGGTGTCAGTCTGTTCGTCCGTCTGTCAAGAACGTTTTTCTCAGGAACGCGTCGAGATATCAAGCTGAAATTAAAATGACTTACTCAGGTCTGCTATCTCTTAAAGCAGTGAAAACTCAAGTTTCTAAATCAACGCGATAAAAAGATACGGCGGTTTATATTGCATATTTAGACATTTCCAAGGGAACCAAAACTCAAAACCTATAGGGTACTTCCCATTGACCAAGAATCATGAAATTCGGCAAGAAGCAAGATCATGTAGCACAAGTAAAGGAAAAGCTCTGAAAACCATAAGATTGTAGTTAGTTCACATCCTTCCATCCTCCCGTTAGTCCGCCTGTCAAGACCCTTTTTCTCAGAAACGCGTCGAGATATCAAGCTGAAATTAATATCACATACTCAGGTCTGCTATCTCTTAAGCAGTGAAAAACACAAGTTTCTAAGTCAACGTAATAAAAAGAGACGGCGGTTTATATTGCATTTAGAAATTTGCGAGGGATTCAAAACCTATAGGGTACTTTCCATTAACGGAACCCTCGTTGCGCGAGTCCAACTCGCACTTGACCGGTTTTTTTACTGGTTATTTTAAAGTGACACAAGACAAATAAATAACCGATAAATAAAACCAAACCCCTGATGCAAAAAGGGGGTTTTATAAGTTTGACCGCTATGTGTCTGTCTGTCTATTTGTCGTTCTGACTAAGTCATAAACAAGGTGCGTTTTTTTTATTTGAAAGTAGGTTATTTAGCTATGGTTCTTAGATTTTAAGTTAAACCAAAATGGGTTTTTTGAAGTTATCAACTCTTTTATAAGCTGAAGTCGCGATCTTAATAATTTGGGAAGTGGGAGGTCTTTTTTTATTTTTACTTGTTATAGTCTATAGAGAGTCAAACAAAAAAATTACTAACCGCCTTCAAAAATTAAAAACATAAAAATAATCAAAATTTCGGAAGTCGGTGGCAACACAAATTGACTGGCAGAAGAGAAGCCACCGACTATCGACGAGTCCCAATGTCTGACTGTAATAAATAACATTCTTAAGTTTTTCACAAGGTAACAATAAAACCTCTTTAGTTCAAGTTAACTTCACTTAAAAACCAGTTAAAAGCCGAAAGGTATTCCGAAGATCTGTCTCAATTGTGTGCACGGCTGCGTTTCTTGTCGTGGCGAACTAAGGTGCGAAATTGCACTCCGGAATACCACATAAGGGAAAAAATAATGATCACTTTTTCCCTTTCGTCATCCCGATTAGGAGTCAGATATACGGTCTGTGTTTTAAGCTTAAATGGGATTTATTTAGAACTAGCTTTTGCCCGCCACTTCGTCCGCGTGGTATAATAGCTCCCGTTCCCGGGGGATTTCCGGGATGAAAACTATCCTATGTCCTTTCTCGGGTCCCGGACTATATCTGTACCAAATTTCATTCAAACCGGTTCAGTTGTTTAGGCGTAAAGAAGAGAAAGACAGACGGACAGACAGACAGACAGAGTTACTTTCGCATTTATTATTAGTACGGATTTTAAGTGCATTTTAGTTTTCTTTTAAGATTGCTCGATAACGTTCGATTTTGTTTGAATCTGGTGTTGTTTATGTTTCTTTGTTGTAGTTTATCAGTTTTATTTTTAACTAGCTACTGCTCGCGACTTAGGATGTATAGAATTCAATTCTTTATTCTTTATTGCACCAAAAAACACACATACAAAATAGAAAATGTTAATTTTATATATTTTTAAAGATGGCTTACTAGGCCAGTCATCTAAGACATTTAGGTCGCAATAAATTGCAAGGTCCTGATTTTTTGTGATGTTGTTAGGATAGATACCAATGGTGTAAATCTAGATTTGCAACCTCGAAAGACCTGTGCTAACTTCGTGGTGCTCGAAAAACCTCGAAATTTTCGAACTTTTTTCAGTTTTTGGCTTACAACTTCTAAAATATGCATTTTGCAGCAAAGTCATCTATGAAACTTTTAAATAAGACAAAATAAGCAACAAAATGAGTGTAACCCTAGCTCTGTATGTTTAAGAGATCTCAAGATATGACATTTCGAAAATGGGCAATTTGTCCCAAATTTTATCAAATTTGTAGTTAGCTAGACTTTAGATCGAAATACTGTCTAAATTACTCATCCTACAAGGAAAGTCAATACAAGTTAAGTTGTGGAGCAGTTATTTAGCTTTAATTTAAGTGTAAAAGGAACTGTTCAGGACCAATAGTTCTCATATTATGAGGTAAATAAGGAAATCAGATTTTTTTCGAAAATTCTCTAGTGTTATAAATATTACTTTAAAAATAAAATAAAACAGACAATTCAGTAAAAACTGTTTATTGAATAAAATAAAATTGAAAACTATATATATTTAATATATAGTTTTCAATTTATATAATAATATATATATAAATCGCGAAGGATTTCTAGCGTCTTTACAATCTACCACCCTGCGGCGTCCACTGTATAATTTTAATGTTTTCAATGCGTATGTTGAAAATACATATATACATATACATATAAATATACATATATATATAAATACCTAGTCAAGTTATAAGTTCTGTCAAAAACTTTTAATGTAATTAACGATATAATTTTTGATAATTAATTGAAAATTAAATATGAAATGAAAGATAATTTAATGTACAATACAAATTTATTTACATTATTCGAAATGCCCCCCTCCATTTTTAATACATGCCCTTAATCGACGCGGCCAGTCATCGACCGTAGCACGCACCACATTCATATCTATTTCTGCCGCTGCTTTAACCAGAGATACTCAGAGAGAGAGACTCCAAATTCCTATGAGGTTTAGCGCAGACTTTTTCCTCCAAATATTGACATATTTTGTAGTCCAGGGGGTTTAAATCTGGACTAGAAGAGGGCCAGTCTTCATGCCCGATGAAGTCAATTCCATGGGCGGTCAACCAGTTTTGCGAGCTTCGTGCCCTATGGGCTGGTGCAGAATCTTGTCAGAATATTCAATGTCTGTTTTTGAACATTGTTTGAGAAAGATAGGTTCCACTATATTCGATAGGACGGTATTTTGGTACACAATGGCACTGGTTTTCACATCTTTTTCACAGAAAAACACCTCAGTTAAGCCTGAGTTTGAGACTCCAAGCCAAACCATGAGTGAGGAAGGATAATGCCCACGCTGGACCCTCGGAATACTTCCCCCCCCCCCCCTGCTGTGGGCATAAACCTTATCATTTTGTTTGTCTTTCTTCAAAAGTAATTTTTTTTTATCTGAAAATAAAATTTTGCGATGTTTTTTTCCAGCGTACCGCCGTAACAAAGCGCGGGATCTTTCCAGCCTAATTTTTTTTCAAACGCTCGTTCAAATAATTTCCGGCTTTTTACGATAAGCTCGTAGTCCCAGGTCTTCGTTTAACACTCTTCTAACCGTGGTTCTGCTTAGCCCCATGTGAAGAGCTAAGATTTTTTGTTTACGCGAGGGATTTCGTTGAATTCGGGCCTTCACTGCTTTGATGACCGCTGGTGTGTGACTGTCTGAACTGTGCAAGGTCGGCCGCTCCTCTCACGATCTTTGAAGCTTGAATCTTCAATGTATCGTTTGATAGTGCGATAAACAAACCGTAGTGTTATTTTCAACTTTTGCAGAATTTTGAAAATTTCTGTTAGCGCGTAACCATAGATAGCGGTGCAAAGCGATAACCGCGACTCTATCTTCCTTTTTCGACCACTCTATATTTAATATTTTCTTTTTTATTTTCGGCAAGTACAAATGTTCTATTTTTTAAATTAGTCAAAGTATATCTGGCCAGTACTCGAAAGCTAAAATAACAAGGTTTTGACAGAACTTATGGCGCCATCAATCATACTTATACTTAATATAAAGATAAAAGATTTATTTGTTTGTTTTGTAATGGATAAACTCAAAAACTACGGGGCCGATTTTAAAAATTATTTCCCCGTTGGATAGGTATGTTATCCGTGAGTGACATAGGCTATGTATGTACCACGGATTAAGCCGGGGCGGACTGCTAGTATTGTAAATTCCATTCAACAATGTATAAGAAAAAATAACTATTTTTTGCGATCGATCCTTATTATTACTTTTTACCTCATAATATGAGAACTATTGGTCCTGAACAGTTCCTTTTACACTTAAATTAAAGCTAAATAACTGCTCTACAACTTAACTCCTATTGACTTTCCTTGTAGGATGAGTAATTTAGACAGTATTTTGATCTAAAGTCTAGCTAACTACAAATTTGATAAAATTTGGGTAAAATTGCCCATTTTCGAAATGTCATATCTTGAGATCTATTAAACATACAGAGCTAGGGTTACACTCATTTTGTTGCTTATTTTGTCTTATTTAAAAGTTTCATAGATGACTTTGCTGCAAAATGCATATTTTAGAAGTTGTAAGCCAAAAACTGAAAAAAGTTCGAAAATTTCGAGGTTTTTCGAGCACCACGAAGTTAGCACAGGTCTTTCGAGGTTGCAAATCTAGATTTACACCATTGGTATCTATCCTAACAACATCACAAAAAATCAGGACCTTGCAATTTATTGCGATCTAACGCGATTTTTATGTCTTAGATGACTGGCCTATACCGTCCGACTTGGCTGTGTTGTTGCCGTAGTTCGTTCGTAGTATCGTTAGGCATATTACTAGGTGACAAAGATGGGAATTTTTTTTGTGTGTTTGTGTGGCTAATATACTAATATTATAAATAGGAAAATATGTGTCTGTCTGTTTGTCCGTCTTTCACGGCAAAACGGAGCGAAGAATTGACGTGATTTTTTAAGTGGAAATAAATAGTTGAAGATATAGAGAGTGACATAGACTACTTTTTGTCTCTTTCTAACGCGGGCTAAAGCTAGTGTATTTATAATTATTTATAGATAAATAAAAAAACCTTTATAACATCAAAACCAACCAACCTGTACAATTTTCTCAAAACAAACATTCCCATTCAGCAACGCAACCGTATGCTAATTTAAATAGTAACAACCCAACTTCGGAATCAAACTAACTGACTATTGAACCGTTTCAATAACGACATCCGTGCAAAGTTTGTCACAGAACAATGTAGAAGCGACACAATGCCCAATTACTGAACGCAGTACGCAGAAACGGCAGTTCATTCATGTGAGAGCTTGTTAGACGCCCGTCTGTGTCTAGCTTATAGGGGAGTTTCACTAGCGCTTTTTTGCGATTAAAAGCTGGGTTGCGTGGTTAGATAAATGTTTTTGCTGTGGTGTAGGAGTTTTTTGGTTATATGGTTAGGGTGGCTCTGGTTTTGGAAACTATGTTTTTTCAAAATGTGTTAAAAATATCGTTTATTTGTTTTTTTTTTGCGATAAATTAAGGTTATATTGGTTACTAGCTTTTGTCCGTGACTTCGTCCGCGTGGATTAATAGTTCCCGTTCCCGGGGAATTTCCGAGATAAAAACTATCTTATGACCTTTCTCGGGTCCCAGACTATATCTGTACCAAATTTCATTTAAATCGGTTCAGTGGTTTAGGCGTGAAGAAGAGACAGACAGACAGAAAGACAGACAGAGTTACTTTCGCATTTATAATATTAGTACGGATATACGTAGACAACGGCTAGGAATTATAAACAAACACCAAATCATTTACATTTAAAACTTAAAACTGTCGTATTAAATACTATAAGAATTTTGTAGTCCAAATAAGTGTGACAATCAAGAAGGTAACAAGCCAAAGTTTTTAATTAATTAATTTAAATTAAATAATTTAACTACTGGCATTAAATCAGCCGTCAAATAATTTATTCTGCTATCTAATTAAACTGTTTTTTTTTTGCTGAAGAAAACAAATACACACTCAGTCTCAGCAGCCTCAGCCTTTGCCTTTGTTCTTTAACTATTTACCAAAAATAAAATCTAGCTATAACACTCTGATTTCGACTATTCGACTACAAGCGGTCGCAATGGAACGCACCCTTCACAAAAGATGAGAGAGGGGTGACCACCTGTGCGGGGGGGAGGCCAGACGTCAGCTATCGATTATTCGAGAGTGAATACAGAGAACTTGTTCGGGACCCGGCAGCATTTCCTTTACAAAACTCCCCAAACAAAATATACACCTTACCCCCCACAAAACAAGGTCGATTTCCCTTTGAAGAACTCATAAATCACTCGTGCTCATCCATGTGTCTATAATGACGCTTCAATCTGTCAAATTAGAACTCAAAATTGACAGCTCCATGGTCGTATTTGGCTTGGCAAGTCCTGTCGCTTCGTATTACGGAATCAATTTACGTTTATGAAAATTTTTCAGAGTACGATTCCATGTAATATTATGGTTTGCTCCGGAATTAAGGCTGGAGGAGATTTTTGTATAATAATGAATGTGTGTTTGTATTCTTTAAAGAGACGTTTCTTCTATGTTTTGTTAAAATTATCTTGGATGTGTGTTTTGTGGGCCTAAAATTATAAACAACATAAAAGTATATTGAAGTTAAACGTTTGCCAAAAGCGTTTGGCTACTTTCTTTATGATTGAAGCGATTATTAAAACCTCGAACACATTTACACATAAACAGTTGCTGTTGATATTGTGTAAAAATCTTTTAGCCAAAGTTCTGATATTACAAGTTTCCTGTAATCTAAGTAAACTAAAGGTATTCTATTATTATAAAAGTAAGGTACATAATATATTTTTCTCAAAAAAGTTGTCAATATCGGACAGACTGGCAGACAAATGAGTGTTCCTTTTTTATTCGGACGTACGATACACATAAAACAAAAAACTGTACCGGTGCTAACGCCTCGGATGCAGAAAGCCTAAAGCGGCGAGAGTATAGTAACCTTACCGGTTACTGTATTTTCCAGCCGTTTGGGGTTGAAACCTTTGGGCCGTGGGGTCCGAGTGCCCACCTCCTTTTCAATGACCTGTTCAAAAAGCTAGTAAGAAACTTGTAAGATTGTTGAAATTAACGTGTGTAGAGGCAAACGTCCCACAGCAAAATATTTTCCTTTTGATAAAATGTACAACGAAGGAAATAAAACTTTTTATTCCAAATATAGATCAAGGAGATGACTTGCCTAAAAGACGAATTACTAAAGACGATGAAAAGAAAATAAAAAAATGTGAAATTGGCGCGTCCTATTAGGTATATTCATTTTAATAAATTATTAGTACTAGCTGACTCGACTACGCGTTGCTGTTAGTGTTGCCCAAATGCAAGAACAAGACGAGACTTAGCCAGTCTTGGTCTTGGTCTTGCGCCAATACACCTGGTCTTGGTCTTGGTCTTGGTCTTGCGCTCCCAGTCTTGGTCTTGGTCTTGGTCTTGCAGCAAGAGTCTTGCAAGTCTTGCAATTACCTATTAGTCTATTACTATTTATTGAAGTTTGAAGATTGAAGTTTGATTGAAGAAATATAATGACTAAATGTACAATAATAGTACCTAAGTAATTAGTTTAAAACCATATAAGTAATCAATATTATAATATATACTTACTAGAATGAATTAATATGACATCTACTACCTATCCTTACCATTTTATCCTAATCATAATACTACTTGCGTGATCAGTATAATGTATTCATTTTCATTCTAAGCACTCTGAAACTTATTTATTCTTTGGAACACCTGTAGGTACTCTTAAAAAAATACGAAATTATTTTGCATGAGTATACCTACGCCCTATGGCGGCAATCAAATAGTGTCACAAATGTTATGATTTCGGCGTGGCGGCAACGATTGTTTTAGATTTCAAAAGAAGCCGCCGGCGCGTGTATCATAACCAGTGACCATGTACTTCCGAAAAGCGGCAAATTTCTTTGAGAAGTAACTAAGTACAAAACCTTTGATGCCGCATTATCAAAGTGCCGATGGTTAAAACATAACTATGCATGCACTCAGTTTGATTTTAATAGATATTTTTTTATTCGCTATGTTTATGGTATTAGTCGTAATGCGCATAGGTCCAGTTTTTCATATTCTTTGATACAGTTTTTTGCGTCTCATAGAATTCCTAAGCGTACCTACCTATACACCGAACTGTTACACCTAACTACTCAGTGAAATAGCGCTAAGTCCTAGCTGCAAGACGCAAGAGTCTTGCAGGCTATGTCTTGTTCTTGCTCAAGTCTTGCACGGTCAGTCTTGGTCTTGGTCTTGCTAAAAATACGCGGTCTTGTTCTTGGTCTTGGTCTTGCAAAAACGCAAGAACAAGACCAAGACTGCAAGACCAAGACTGAATTTGGGCAACACTAGTTGCTGTGGTGGTTATCGAATATGGCTTATCTTTTAAGTTGGATTAAACTGCACACGGTGTGCAAAATTGATTAAAATCGGTTAACTAGTTTCAATAAATAATGCGTCATTTATACATTATCAAGATGTATTTAACTTTTCACACATCATTTAAGAAAAGTTTTTTACAAGTTTTGACTACCTTACTGCATTAACGTACTACAAAAACGCCTAAAACTAAGTGAAGAGCAAACTACTCCCTAAAATTAAAGGTTCTATTAAAATGCTAATAGAAAATTACCAAATCAAAAAGTCCCCAATGTCCGTCCCCAAATAGACAAAGGCTTTCCCTACAATTTGGTTAATAAAAAGGGTTATTAATTATAAAGACAATGGTGTACATCAGTCGTTGTCTGCTGCTCGTAATTCACAATGAGGTTTTTACCGGTTTTTCCTTTCCCTTCAGTTCATGTAGGTACAGATGTTTTGAAAGGCTAAGTGCACATGGATTTTTAAAATGGGGATTAAAAAACAGTAAATTATGCAGGACTTTTGGGAATAAACAACGGAACTCTTATAAATCTTATAGAACACTTTGTACGTAAACGAATCGGAACCTCAGAGTATAAATCGGAACTATATCTATGATGCTAAAACTACTAAATGCAATTCGTAACACGTTTTAATTTCGATTTTCAATCCTTAACGTTAATTCTACTAGCGTAACTGTTAAATTTAATAGAAGTTTGTGGATTGTATATAAACTTAAGGTACTTTTTGCCACTATCATCAGTGCGCTTCCCATGTTCCATATCACACTGAACCAATTCACACAGAGAGCAAGTATCATACCTTGTAAAAACGACAGTAATAAAGTGAGGATTTTATTAATTGTTATCAGACTGCGTTGGTCTACTTTTTGACATAGGCTTCTCCTAAGGTCCACCTATCCTGATATACGGCTTAACGCATTCAGTTGCTACCAGCAGCTTTACGTTCTACCCATAGCTTAGCTACCTATAGCTTAGCTACCCATAGCTTAGCTACCCGTAGCTAGTACTATCTGCTAACCATAGCTTCATCTGTTCAGAAGGCCTTACAGCGTAGTGGCTTAGCAAAACGTGGTCTACGCTATAGAACACACTTACTCCAGCGACTGCATGCGGTTCTGAAACAGAAGTGACTAGCCTATTACCACTTCTGTTTGTTGATTCGAGTATCTTTGTCAGTCAGATGTTGTTTTACATGATTTGTAATAATGTTCGTGAAGTTTCTTGCTCGTTCTTCTTCATAGAGACCTACCTTCTACAAAGAGCAACTAAATTTCACTTTCAGTCTAACTATCAATTAAAACGGGCCTGTTATTTATCTAATTACAAAAAAGCCTTACCCTAAAGCTTTTGACAGAACAGCTCACAGGTCATTTGAATAATCTTCCCTTCATGCACCCCAGCCTTTACTCGAAACTTTTTTCAGCGCAGAAAACAAGAGTTGGTGAATTGATAACGTCGCTCCATTGAAATGGGTCGGTCAGTAAGAAACTCACTTGTGCACTCACCCAGGGCATGTGATAAAGGACTTGTAAGTGCTTTGTTGGTTTAGTACTTTAGTATGTGTTGGGAATCTTTATGGGCAGATTTTTTTGGGTATTTTGCAAGGTTGTTGTTGTTTTTTTTTGTCGTAGAAGAGCTTTTTGTGAGCTTTTGTGTCGCATCTTTACATTAATCCATATTCGCAATTTAACCCGTGTTATGTTAAGTCTTCGGTTACTGTACGAAACATCTGTTCCAGAGGGTCGTAGTCTGATGTTATGTAGCCTATTCTTTATTCTGAAATATTTTTAAAGTCACAACGAAATTCGTTTTGTAGTTTTTGCGTGAAAAAGTAAGTTCTTCTCAAATTTTCACATAATTATATTAATAGAAGGATTTATACTCTGACCTTAAATTAATGTGCTTTCAATAAATATTCTGGGACAACTCACACACAGGCATCTGGTTCAAAACTAAGCAGAGTTTAATCTATGGGAACTAGACAACTGATTAACAGATTATAATAATTTATAATACACCTCCTATAGATTAATTAACCTAGACACAGAACGAACAAACATACTAACACAACAAGTTTGTCCTAGATGGGAATATCTATTTATATCTTAGTAATACTAAAGAATTAATAATTATCTCCACTCCAAAACTATACAATACACATTTAATGAAAGAAATAATAAGAAGCGAATTCATGCCAGAATAAACAATTTTATAAATCGAAAAAACGTATTCTGGCGTGAAATCGTCAATTACAACTTTGGTATCGGTATTAATATCGGGATTGGTACCGATATCGCTACTGGAATCAGTATGGGTACCGGTATCGCTACTGGAACCGGTATTGGTACCGGTATCAGTATTATAGATTGTGCGTGCCTGAGGGTCATCCATCCATTGATGTCAATCACGGCTTTGTAAAACAAAAGGGGACGAAAATAATTGAAATGGAAATCGGCGAAATAATAAAGGGGTATGAATTTTACTGATGATTGATATTTTTTTAATTAATCGGAAAGAGAATTTCCAATTTTGTTTCATTGTTGTTGAACGATCGTAAAAAAAATGAAAGTATTTAAATAAAACGGGGATTTATTAATGTACTCTATTTAAGTCGACTCAAACAAAGGTGCCGATTCTCTTGTCCACAAACTAACGTAAATTTAAGTTAAATGCATCTTTCTCTTTCCATTTCTTAAAGAAAAGGATAGAAGATACACTTTAGTTTAATCCTCTCAAATTAGGCAGCGTCGGAAGAAAATTGACGTATATAGACGCCATGTTTTGAAATCGCGTCTAAATTATCTATGGAGTGTCTAAATTTGACAGGACTTAACTAATATTTTATCTTCTGTCCTTTTCTTAATTAAATGGAAAGAGAAAGATGCACTTAGCTTAAATTTACGTTTGTTTGTGGACAAGAGAATCGACACCAATATTGACCTAAAAACATGTTTAAAATTTTAAAACTTGCTTACTTTAATGTTAATTTAAATAAAATTTGTTTAAAAATCACTACACAGTATCCTATAAAGACGCTTTTCAAGCCTGTCTGTCCTTATGTTTTGATCTTTAAAACTACGCAACGGATTTTGATGCGGTTTTTAATAGTGGTCCAAGAGGAACGTTTATTTTTATATAATACGTGCTTTACTTATATAATAAAGAGAAGCCGAGATTTTTAAAGGTTTATAATCCATACTAATATTATAAATGGGAAAGTGTTTCTGTCTGTCTGTCTGTTTGTCTTTCTTTCACGGCAAAACGGAGCGATGAATTGACATGATTTTTTGAGTGGAGATAGTTGAAGGGATGGAGAGTAACTAGGCTACTTTTTGTCTCTTTCTAACGCGAGCGAAGTCGCGGGCAAAAGCTAGTTTTAAATGAAAGGAAATAATGATGCACTAAAAAAGGATGTTAAAAAAGTAAATGATTATTAAGGAGTTAATACCTAACGGTTTAATAAAATTATGTATGCTGTGATGTTGATATTTATGATCACTGTGCCGTTTTAATTGACTATAAATATATAAATTACATTTCTCTTTGCTTGTAATAACTTATAAGTATTTTACACATGTTTTATACAAAATTAAAACGCTTACTTTCTATAGCTATTTACATCAGAAATGACTTAATTCTTAATAACCTGCTATTCAAAAAATATTTCGCTTTTACCCAAAAGTCTTTACCAACTACCATTAAATACGAAATGTTTTGAGTTCATTAGCAAATAAAAAATATGATTATGTTACTAATAATTTAATTAATTTCCTCCTCAAGTTTTATAATTAAGCTTAATGTGAAAGGGGCCGGTCTGAACTGTAGGTACGTAGGTAAATATATCTACAGAAATTATAAGACCATCCATTTTACAAGAACTCTGTACAGGGAAAGTCTTATGAAATATTTTTGAGTAACTTAGTAAATGGAAGTTCAACTTATGCTGGTTACATTACACAGTTAGATAATATTATTATTTCGTTAGATATTCTCTTATTCAATTTGTTAATGTAGGTATGAGGAAAACTTATTGCGAACTGAGTAAATTTTTTAACTATTATTATTATACATTTATTATACACACATCAAAAGTGTCTAGGGATATTTCAATTAAACCTAAACAACTAAAATTCTATTAACTTTTTGTTAAGACACCTACACATTAAAATAAACCTTGTTTAATAGCCTATCTAATCTGATAATAAACATTTAGATAAAATTAAATTAAAAAAACTTAGAAGAAGAGGAAAAACTCAGACAAAATTTCAATCTTAACTTTATTTTTGAAACATCAAAACCTAAACCAAAAAAAAACTATTTTTTTTACAAAAATTGTTGAAAACATAGAATTAATAATCCGTGAATCCACCTAAGACTCTCCTGACACATCTGCAGCGGTTCTGCATACTCAAAACAAGGTGTCAATATCCTGTTGTGGAATACTGTCCAAAGTCCTTTTATGATGCAAAAAAAGCTGGTTTTCATCCTCAATATCTTCAGGGAAATTCCTAAGAGCTCTTCTCAGAAGCATATCACAGGCATGCTCAATAGGATTTAAGTCAGGGGATTGTGCAGGCCAGTCTTAAGCTTAGATATCATGCTGTTGTAACCAACTTGTGACGATACGCGCCGTATGGGGACTGGCATTGTCGTGCATTCGTGCGTCTGGAAATTTTGTTCCATTTGTTGTCTGTGGGGCAAGATTACAGGCTTTAGCATCTCATCTCGGTATTTTAGAGCAGTCACATTGCCTTGTATCCAAACGAGGTCCGTTCTACCGCCGAGACGAATTCCTGCCCAAACCATAATCGTGCCACCTTGATATGCATGAACTTGTTGTAGGTGCTGCAGTCGATTCCAACGTCCATGTTGTCTCCAAACGCGTACTCTTCACGAATCAGGATGAAATCCAAACCTGGATTCATCAGTGAAAAGCACAAGTGACCATTGAGAATGGTTCCAGTTTTCGTGTGCAATAGCCCATTGTAATCTTCTTCATTGATTGCCTCTCCTTAGCGCTAGTACCCGAATCAGCCAACGAGTACGTAGGTTGACTTTATGCAGTCGTCTTCTCAAAGTTTGACCGCTTACCAGCAAACCATACTCTCTCTGTAGCCTTTGAACCAATTGCATTGCCGTTACATTTGGTTGACTTCGTGCAGCATTTACTATGAATCGGTCCTGTACATGTGTTTTAATGCGTTGAGGTCCTCGGTGCCGTTCCACCACTTCCCCCGTGACACGATAACGTGACCAAAGCCCGGATATAACGCTCTGACTGGTCCTCATGGCTTCAGAAACCGCAATTTGGGACAACAGGATATTGACACCCTTGTTTTGAGTATACAGAACCGCTGCAGATGTGTCAGGAGAGTCTTAGGTGGATCCACGGATTATTAATTTTAAGTTATCAACAATTTTTATTTAAAAAAAATGTTGTTTTGTTTAGGTTTTGATGTTTCAAAAATAAAGTTTAGATTGAAATTTTGTGAGTTTTTTCTGTTCTTCTAAGTTTTTTTTTTTATTTAACTTTATCTAAAAGTTTATTATCAGATTAGATAGGCTATTAGACAAGGTTTATTTTAAAGTGTAGGTGTCTTAAAAAAAAGTTAATAGAATTTTTGTTGTTTAGGTTTAATTGAAATATCCCTAGACACTTTTGATGTGTGTATTTAACATGATGGTATAGTTTTCTGTATGTTTTAGATATAACGTTTTTTGTATATAAAACATATTATATTTTTACGTGCAGTGTTTATTATATATATAAATCATTTTATAGTTTTCAAGTAAATCTTACCATTCGAAAATTAATAATTCTAGCTTGTATAATTTTTTAAATAGCGCTATCTAGCAAAGAGTAATGCAACATAATGGTATGAAAGTTGTTCAACTTTCACATAAGTACAACTATTCAACAGCAGATGGCGTTATTATCAGAAAGTTTTAATGTAAACATAATATTGAAAAAATTAAGCGCTTTTAAAATTAAAACTCATTAGCACTTACATTCTCTTAGTTGGTAACAAAATTATCGTACCAATATAAAAACATCGTTGCCATACACAAACTGCATAAAAAAATTGTCTAACTACAAAATAGAAAATAATATATTTCAAATACTAGTTGTATTTGAAATATATTATTTTCTATTTTGTAGTTAGACAATTTTTGACAATGACCATAGTAATTATCTGTGTGCACGTTAACTAACACTCCAGTTGTAGAAAAAAGCTAGTGGGTAGGTATCACTTATGTAATAGGGTATTTTTAATCATTAACCAATAAATGTAATATTGATAAAATCTCTCCCAACTTAACTCCTGAAAGTACGGTTCAATTTCAATTCACTGTGAAATTATATTTTAGCTTTCCGCGTCTATTCAGCTTTGGTACAAAAACGTTGTTTTCTATGTGCTGAATAAATGACGTGCTTTGTCCCTTAAACTTGACATCTTTTTGTTAATCCCTACTAGTTCCCTACTAATATTATAAATGCGAAAGTAACTCTGTCTGTCTGTCTGTCTGTCTTTCTGTCTGTCTGTCTGTCTGTCTGTCTGTCTGTCTCTTCTTCACGCCAAAACCACTGAACCGATTTGAATGAAATTTGGTACAGATATAGCCCGGGACCCGAGAAAGGACATAGGATAGTTTTCATCCTGGCTATCCCCTGGGAACGGGAACTATTGTTACACGCAGACGAAGTCGCGGGCAAAAGCTAGTAGTCTCTATGGCGACTTTTTCCATTCTACGACGCCATATAGTGCTGATCGCGGCTGATAGAAGCAGAACTGTGTAAATGTGACCTAAATCTTTTAACGAAACGCGAATCGTGCTGAACAAGTGTGCGTAGTCCTTAACCTTTCAACGACCAACCGACAGCCGGCTGTCGGGCTGCTATATGTCTTTCTATTGTGTCTCAAGTCACGTGTGTTCGAAGGATTATTTATCAAAGAGGTTTGACGGGCCTGTTGGTCTAGTATTCAGTGACCCTGACTGCTAAGCCAGAGGTCGTGGGTTTGAATTCCCACTCAGGACAAACTTTGTGTGATGAGCTTAATTGCTTGTTCTGTGTCTGGGTGCTAATTTAACAATTATACAGGGTTATTGGTAAAACAGCGACATCCTCTCAGGACTATGTTACTAACATCATAATCAACAACTTTTGTTCTACGACATTTTAAAAATTATCATATTTTAGTTCATTACATTTTCATACAAAAACTAGTTTTTGCCCGCGGCTCCGCTCGCGTTAGAAAGAGACAAAAAGTAGCCTATTTTACTCTCCATCCCTTCAACTATCTCCACTTAAAAAATCACGTTAATTCGTCGCTCCGTTATGCCGTGAAAGAAAGACAAACATACAGACAGACAGACAGACAGACAGACAGACACACTTTCCCATTTATAATATTAGTATTAGCACAGATTAATAAATAGTTACTGGTATTAGTATGGATTAAAAATATTTAAATTGAACAAATGTGACGAAGTCTGCGCAGCATACGAGGACAGTGCGCGGCAAGCGTAGGTATGTTGTTACGGCACAATACAGAGTTGAAAAGATAGGACAACAAAAGCTTGAAGATTTGTTTTTGGTAAATGTATAACATTTTGTAAAAAATCATAGAACAAAAGTTGTTGTTTATGATGATAGTAATGTTACTATTATCATAAACAACAACTTTTGTGGACTATGTAGTCCTGATAGGATGTCGGTGTTTTACAAATAACCCTGTTTATGTAGTTGTCTGATTACCACAACACAAGCTCTGCTTAGCTTGGGATCAGATGGCCGTGAGTAAGGTGTCTCAGGATATTTATTATTATTTATTATACGTAGCATGCCTTGAAAAAGACTTAAAGCTTAGCTGCAGACAGAAAGACTATTAGCAGCGAGACGGCTGGCCGGCTGTCGCTTGGTCATCAAAAGGTTATGGTTTATTAGATCTTGAGTGAATCCTAGTTCAAAAGCTCCTTTATTTTAGTATTAGATAATAAAGACAATAAAGTAATTGGTGTGATAAATTGCAATTACCAGCGCGCCTGTTAAGTTTTTTTATTAGTGATCAGCTATAGTAATGTCACACCAATCATCAAGTCATGCGACATACAATTACCAATTTTCTTCAGTTGACTGTTAATCTTTCCTTAGGCAATCTCTCTAATTATTTATTGTTTTTCAAGCTTCCGTCTTGCTAAAACAAGTTATTCTCTAACTAGGTACGAGACTGGACTCACATGTGTCCAGTTAGTAAAAGTCATAAAATTATTCATACTAATATTATAAATGGGAAAGTGTGTCTGTCTGTCTGTCTGTAAGTTTGTCTTTCTTTCACGGCAAAACGGAGCGACGACTTGACGTGATTTTTTTAAGTGGAGATAGTTGAAGGGATGGAGAGTAACATAGGCTACTTTTTGTCTCTTTCTAACGCGTGCGAAGCCGCGGGCAAAAGCTAGTAAAATCATATTTATTTTGTAAATAGGTTATATATATCACACTTTTACACGTCAGTATTTTGTTTTTTTATTTATTTTAAGCAAACGATGAGGCCGGTGTTTTGTAGCTGGACTGCTCTGAGAAGAAACATCCGAAACAAACTCAGAGGTCAAAGTCTCTTTTAAAGTCCATACAAACGTATTGGTCAAAAATGTGCGAGAACCACGGAGGTTAATGTCTGAGGCACTCTCTTGATGAGAGAAGGACTCAGTCAACATTAGTATCATTATTACTTCGTCATCAGGACACATCAGAATTTCTACGCGTGGTCGCTTAAAATTCCTAACTGTTATACTAAAATAAGATTACTTGCACTGCGAAACGTAAATTCCAGTCCATTTAAAAATAAAATAATAAATATCTAGGATAACTCACACACGGTCATCTGATCCTAAACTAAGCCTAGCTTGTACTATGGCAATCAGACAACTGATAAACATGCTTACCTATATATCCATACTAATATTATAAATGGGAAAGTGTGTCTGTCTGTCTGTCGGTCTGTATGTTTGTCTTTCTTTCACGACAAAACGGAGCGACGAATTGACGTGATTTTTTGAGTGGAGATAGTTGAAAGGATGGTGAGTAACATAGGCTACTTTTTGTCTCTTTTTAACGCGAGCGAAGCCGCGGGCAAGTCTAGTAATTTAAAAATACTTACATATTATAGATAAATTACACCCAGACACAGAACAAACCATAGTTGCCATTTGGTCCCATTAAAATTTTAGTTTGGCACAGTAGTTTCTATTTTATGAATATTTTTGTTGTTTTTTTTTATGTTTATCTATGCAGGATGTTATCATGTTTAGCTTAGCATCAACCTATAACTGGACTATATTATTTAAACTTTGGAATCAGACAATTGAGATCTCCATACTAAAAAGTACTAAGTGCGGCCTAAAGTCAGGTCAAAGTGAACGCAGCCCGCATCATGTATGAACAACGCTGTCGGTCGCCGCCCCGTCGGCCCAACATGCGTTCTTTGGTTCAAACGATCACGATCAGATCGCATTCTATACAAAATATATTGATACCGACAATGTTGTTCATACATGATGCGGGCTGCGTTCACTTTGACCTGACCGCAGGCCGCAGAACGCATCCAGTGTGACAAATCCTTGAACCTTTGTACACACGTGATTTGAGACACATTAGAAAGACAATAGCAGCGCGACAGCCGGCTGTCGTTTGGTCGTTGAAAGGTTAATGTAGAGTACTGCGGGAGGGGTTTGAGAAAGCCTTGGGCTTAAACTTTTGTTTACTTTAGTTTACCTATCCTTTTTAAATGATTTTAGCTGCATTTTAATTTTCCTTCTAAAAATTCCTTCTAGAACATTTACCTAATTCAGTTTTGAAGAAACATGTCAATTTCAACCAGACAAATACATATATTTGACCTTTGCTTACCTAACCTAACCTACTTATAATAGGGATGACGACAACATAAAAAAAAATGCATTCTGTTTAGTCCGTCTTGTAGATCGGCCAAAAATACGGGACACGTAAGTATTTTTTGCTTCATCGAAATAATAAAAAAATACAAAGATAAAGAGCAACAAAGTTCTGGAGTGGGGGCATAGTGGGGGCTTTTGACGCCACCGTAATGCAAAAATTGTATCTGATCGTGACGTCACGCACAACTTCAACGCACTGTATCGTCGTCAATTTTCGTTTACGAGAAAAAAGAAAACATAGAAATACGTGTCCAAAATTTTTTAATAATCTCAATGACGGACTAATTACTTTTTTTCGTCGTCTTGCCTATTATCATACTCAACAACATAATACATATCATATCTATTTGTAAGAACGATATGTAAGTAGTATGCTTCGAATTGATGTAGTTTTCTCGAACATTTCATTTTGATGAAAGCCGCTTTCCAATAACCTATGAACTCAGAAAATTGGTGAAGACTCCGAGGCAGTGTAATCCGTTTGGTTTTGTTGGCGTTTCGACCGATGATTTTGGTCGGCTGCGGTCGAAACAGGAATCGTATTATCCATACTATCCTTACTAATATTATAAATGCTAAAGTAACTCTGTCTGTCTGTCTGTCTGTCTGTTACGCTTTCACGTCTAAACCAGAACTGGTTGTAATGAAATTTGGTACACAGATAGAGTTGACCTTAAGAAAGAACATAGGATAGTTTTTATCCCGAAGGTTTGAAGAGTTCTCTTAAAAACGCGATATAAGACATCCACGCGGGAGAAGCCGCGTGCAAAAGCTAGTAATATTATAAATGCGAAAGTCTTCACGCGTAAACCACTAAACCGATTTAAATGAAACTTGGTACAGATATAGGTAGTCTGGGACCCGATAAAGGACATAGGATAGATAGTTATGAAAACTGAACGGGAACTATTTTTCTACGCGGGCGAAGTCACGGGCAAAAGCTATTTATTAATATTTAATTTATAATTAGGACTGTTGTGGACGTTACTTTTTTTAGCTTATTTTGTAAAGTCAATACTAATAATATTATAAATGCGAAAGTAACTCTGTCTGTCTGTCTGTTTCTTCTTCACGCCTAAACCATTAAACCGATTTAAATGAAATTTGGCACAGATATAGTCTGGGACCCGAGAAAGGACATAGAATAGATAGTTATAAAAACTGAACGGGAACTATTTATCCACGCGGGCGAAGTCACGGGCGAAAGCGAGTTATTAATATTTAATTTATAGGTAATTAAGACTGTTGTGGACGTTACTTTTTTAGCTTATTTTGTAAACTCCGAAACAGATAACTTTTAAATGACATCGTACAAAATAAAGTTAAATACAACCTAATTTATTATATTTGAACTGCCAGAATTAAAAGTTTTTCCACTATAAGTATTGTACGGTACACCCCTAAAAATATTAATAATAATGAAATTCGCATTTCGACCGGATCGGACGAAACTCAGCGGCCGAAACGTCTACTCCTTCGGTTGTGAAACTATCCCGAGTATATAGGTTAAATAAATACTAACATGAGTAACGTCTTAATCACAGTACAATAATATCAAATGCAAAAGGGCCTTTGACTATAAAGTTCTTAAGTTAAACAATAATAAACAACGTTTTTACTTTTACCTTTTAATCTGACCTGTTTACTCAAAATTGAACCTACTATTGTACACACTAAAGTTTCTTTCCGTTTAACCAGAGGAATGAACCATAAGGTGCAAGTATGAAATAAAATGCATTTGAAAGTGAACTTACACGTTATAGAAATAAGGTGTTGTTTTGTAAGTGGAGCAAAATAAACACAGGCAGTGGTTTGTTGACTGAGTAGAGAATCATTGCGCTATTGCTCGCAGTGATGTGATGTCGTGAGCTTCGATTGTTTCTTTTAAATTTGGAGTGAGTGTTTTTTTTAAATGTCGAGTTTCGCTTTTTAAATTTCGAATTGTGGATTTGTTGTTGAGTTTTGAGTGTGAGTATAATTGTTTTTTTTATATGTAAGTTTTTGTTTTTGTACAAAGTAGGTTTTATGGAGAGACGTGGAAATTCGCGGGAAAATGCGCGATTGAAAACATTTCGATATTTTTCTTTGTAGTGAAACCGTTATATTGACTGTGATAAGTAATCTATTTATTTACTGTCATTTAGTTCATAATATAAATAATTTTTCGGTGTTTTTACGAGAATTTTAATACTCCAAAATAATAGAGAACATTTTTGGTATGAGCCTTTATTAAACAAATATTAAGCAATAGGAACGTATACTTATTACAAAGATAGTTAAGCTGTGAAGCATCATAGAGACTTGCTGAAATTTTCAATAATCGTAGAATTTTGTTAGACTTTCGTTCCTTTTGACATAAATACGTCACTGATATCTAAATAAATGGTAGAAAATATATAATATAATATAAATATTGAGAACTGTATATTTTTTAAATATATTTAAATCTTAAAAAAAAATTTTTTGCCGACTACTACAAAATAAACTTTAAACCAGAACACCCCATGTACACGACCTTTAAAAAAACCACTATACTTAAGTCTAATTTAACAATTTAATAAACTCTCGCCTTCCCGCCCCTTAGTTATTAAGATCTAAAAAAAGAGCTGCAGCTAAAAAAAAGAGGTAATAACTTTGAACTTTTAACTCATTGAATGCCCTAATTACAGACACAATTAGGAAAGCATTGTCTTGCGTGGTTCTACGTCCTAGACACACGAAAGGTGTAAAAAAAAAACCTAACGATGCCACAGACAGGCAAACACCGCTTAGTCCACTCTCGACCTCTCAAAAAAAGATTTGCTCATTGGTTTCCTCTCAACCCCTAAACATAGTTTACTTTCGACCCCTAGGACACCCCTCTTTGCGTCAGGGGTTAAAAAAAACAAACAATTTACTCTAAAAACAAGACAAAAACCCATCTAACATGTAAACCGTGTCGGCAAACTAAGACACAACAATTACACTCTCAATTGCAGTCATTAGTAGATTACGATCAAAAGTGCAGTGGCTTAGAACAGCCGACACTTGCAGTTCATGTAGGGAACTTTGATATAATAATATTTCCGCACTAAAAACCGTTGTTTTTTCTGGGCAAAAAGTCGATGCCGCTTTCGAATAACCGAGATTGGTGGTTTTGATGTATTGACATGCAAAAAGGAAAAAGAGGTGTTTTTTTTCTGGCCCAAACATGTGCCTAAGTACAAATTACTAATAAAATTCCTTCTAATAATTTGTGTTTTTAGCAGTATTTAAAATCCTTTAAGATTTTTAGAAACATTAAGATAACCAAACGTAAAAAATTATATAAATTGTGATACAAATGTAGTTTTGGAAATACTTGTTTCTTTAACAATTCACGACAAATGTAACTAAATAAAAATCTATATGTAACACAGAAAAAAATCCTCAATAATACATTTTTAGGTTAATCAAATGAAGCAACGAAACGCATTAGCGAAGAAGTAAATCATGACATTGCCAGACTGAAATTCTTGGGTTGCAGGTTTTTAACATCTTCGATTGACAATATTGCAGGTGGTACAAATGCGCAAATAAATCCAATATATTTTTTTTCAGATTCTACGATTTTTTTCACGTATTTTGATACTTTTGTTTTGAAGTTCACGCCAGGGCCAAAGTTGTAGGGAAAAAGAAATACCTCCTTTTGATATAATTATAGAGTGTACTGTGCTAGCAGAGGTCTCATCTTTATCAAAACTCTCTGAAAATCTGCTCTCCTTGTGAAGTTAACCAACAGTTAAATAAAATATTGCTAATAAGTTTGTAGAAACTAAATTATTAGCTTACCTTTCTGCTATAAATAATTTAGTGACCAAACTTAAACTCATGTTTGTTCTTATGAACCATTAAAAAAACTTTTATAAACAAATTAATTGACTTAGACAAACATGGCGATATTTAATTCTCTATGAAAAAATCTCTTTGGGAATATTGTTTGTAAGTATAATGTGTTAACACAAAACATAATAATCTTACTCGATTTTATTTAACTTGTTTATGTGCCATCTTTCTGTTGACTCGTACGCATTTCCCTGTAATAAATCAAGTCACTATCATTTCCGACCGCCTATAAATTGCTTCACACTTTTAATTACTTTAATTATGATATCGGAACAACCCACTCATTAATAAATAACTCAATATTTCTTATCTGGTAAGTGTGATTAAGTTAGTATTCAAAGCCTTCTTAGTGTCAAATAAAAAAAACTGACAATTTGTTCAGAACCTTGTTACTATCTTATTACTTTTATCATTAAGTAAAATGTCGTGATAGTCCAATGGTTTAAAAGAATGGTTTCATATGATTTTTTCAATCCATATATAGTTACCTCCCAAAGTTATTTTTAGGGTTCCGTACCTCAAAAGGTAAAAACGGAACCCTTATAGGATCACTTTGTTGTCCGTCTGTCCGTCCGTCCGGCTGTCAAGACCCTTTTTCTCAGAAACGCGTCGAGATATCAAGCTGAAATTAATATCACATACTCGGGTCTGCTATCTCTTAAAGCAGTGAAATAATCAAGTTTTTAAATCAACGCAATAAAAAGATACGGCGGTTTATATTGCAAATTTGGACATTTGCAAGGAAATCAAAACCTATAGGGTACTTCCCATTGACCTAGAATCATGAAATTTGGCAAAAGGCAAGATCATGTAGCACAAGTAAAGGGAAAACTTCGAAAACCGTAAATTTGTAGTTAGTTCACACCAGGCGTCCGTCTGTCCGTCTGTCTGTCAAGAACCTTTTTCTCATAAACGCGTCAAGATATCAAGCTGAAATTAATATCACATACTTAGGTCTGCTATCTCTCACAGCAGTGAAAAAATCAAGTTTCTAAATCAATGCAATAAAAAAATACGGCGGTTTATATTGCATATTTAGATATTTTCAAGAGAATCAAAACTCAAAACCTATAGGGTACTTCCCATTGACCTAGAATCATGAAATTTGGCAAAAGGCAAGGTCATGTAGCACAAGTAAAGGGAAAACTCCGAAAACCGTAAATTTGTAGTTAGTTCACATCAGGCGTCCGTCTGTCCGTCTGTCTGTCAAGAACCTTTTTCTCAGAAACGCGTCGAGATATCAAGCTGAAATTAATATCACATACTCAGGTCTGCTATCTCTCAAAGCAGTGAAAAAATCAAGTTTCTAAATCAACGCAATAAAAAGATACGGCGGTTTATATTGCATATTTAGACATTTTCAAGGGAATCAAAACTCAAAATCTCTAAGGTACTTCCCATTGACCTAGAATTGTGAAATTTGGCAAGAAGTAAGGTCATGTAGCACAAGTAAAGGGAAAACTCCGAAAACCGTAAATTTGTAGTTAGTTCACATCAGGCGTCCGTCTGTCCGTCTGTCTGTTAAGAACCTTTTTCTCAGGAACGCGTCGAGATATCAAAATCACATACTCAAGTCTGCTATCTCCCAAAGCAGTGAAAAAATCAAGTTTCTAAATCAACGCAATAAAAAGATACGGCGGTTTATATTGCATATTTAGACATTTTCAAGGGAATCAAAACTCAAAACCTATAGGGTACTTCCCATTGACCAAGAATCATGAAATTTGGCAAGAAACAACGTCATGTAGCAAAAGTAAAGGAAAAACTCTGAAAACTGTAAATTTGTAGTTAGTTCACATCCGTCCGTCCTCCCGTTCGTCCGTCTGTCAAGACCTTTTTTTTTCAGAAACGCGTCGAGATATCAAGCTCAAATTAATATCACATACTCAGGTCTGCTATCTCTTAAAGCAGTGAAAAAAACAAGTTTCTAAATCCACGCAATAAAAAGATACGGCGGTTTATATTGCATATTTAGACATTTTCAAGGGAATCAAAACTCAAAACCTATAGGGTACTTCCCATTGACCTAGAATCATGAAATTTGGCAAGAAGCATGGTCATGTAGCACAAGTAAAGAGAAAACTCCGAAAACCGTAAATTTGTAGTTATTTCACTAAAAAACAAATTAACGGAACCCTCGTTGCGCGAGTAGAACTCGCACTTGACCGGTTTTTTTTTTAATTGGGACAATCCCACCACACTATTCCCAACCACTGCAACTCCTGAAAGCCAGAATCAACAGTGGAGTCCGCCAAAAAAGCGCCGAAGCAATGAAGCTCGACGAGTCCCGGAGAAACGATTCAACTGTCTTGGATCCCGCAACGAAATTAATCAGAAAGAACTGCGGAGAAGTAAGAAAAATAAATATTTCCACTTCCCTCCATAACAAGCAGGAGACAGAACAGAACTAGGCCAATAGGCACAAAGGGGCAATCACAACTGGGAGAAGCCCAGATTGCCTAGCACCACGGAATACAGTTTGTAATAAAATTACTGGGTCCTAAAACTGTGAGCTGTTACAATTGATTCCAAAAATAGGTATGGCAAAAGTGCTTGTACGCACGGAAATTGGTTCTAGTTTCCACAAGGTCCGCATAGTAAACGACACCATATGTCACCTGTATTCTATCCAACATTATATTGCGCTCATTCTGCCAAAGAACACACTCCCATAAGATGTGATGTGCAGATTGTTCGTATTCACAGCCCAATGCAGAACATTGACACAAAGGCGAAGCAACTAGTTTAAAGGAATATAATTTACTCTTAAAATTGCCATGACCTGTGAGAAATTGGGCAACACAGTAATCCACCTCCAGCCAAGTCCTAGCCAGCCGCTCACGAACGGATAGAAAGAACAGATGGAGGTGTCGGCCCTTAGTGGAATTATCCCACCTACTCTGCCATTCGGATAAAAGTTCCTTCCAGACTTCAGTCTGCGGTTTAAGTAATCTAGAAATTCTATTAAGGTCACGCTAAGTTACAAAGTTAGTGTCCATGGCCTCCCGCGCGGAGTAGTATATTGCAGCACGTCGCTGCACCTCAAGATCTACTGGAAGCACACCTGCAAGTACCGGTAGGGCCTCAGTACTAACCGTCCTATACGCTTTGCATAAGAATATCAAAGCCAAGCGTTGACTTTGAAGCAATTTCCGACGTGCCGCCCCTATAGTAGCTCTATCGGCCCAAACAGCTGCACCGTAGCACAAACAACCCAAGTAGGTAGCCCCATAAATAGTTTTGAGGGTTAAGAATGAAAGACCCCAAGTAGATTTAGATATTCTCGTCAAGGCATAAAAGTTTCTTTTACCTTTCTCGCCTACTGTTTTAATATGCTCAATAAATAAAGTTCCCAAAGTTCATAATGGACATCATTGACATCCTGTGCCTTGAAATGCACGTACAGCAGTTGGTCCCGGTTGTCATTCGTAGAACTTTGTCAATCGTTACGGGTATAGTCAGAAGCCAGAAAGTCTAACCAGCCTAACCAAGTGGTACCGTGCCGCCCAGTGTCTGGGCTGTTCTGATAGGCAGTCGCTTCAAGTAAAACACTGGTATTAGGGCTTTCAATACCGGTATTACGGGATCCCGTAATACCGTAATCACGGACATATTTTGGTCTTTTTTCAATACCGGTATTGAAGGGCCAATACCGTGATTACGGTATTACAATCTTTTTATAATTTTAATTCTTGTGGTCTGTGGTTTGTTGTAATAAATAGCAGGAAGCTGTATTAAATATTATAAATAACGATGTAATATTATTCTGACACTTCAAACTTGTATATTAAGCGAACTCTTGTCTCATTAGAAATTTGTGAACAGGATGTAAATTTACTAAAAGCGGATATTGCGCTAAAATTTATGTTGACAAAGTTAGATGGTCAAGCTAATGACTTAAGCCAAAATCTTGCAAAAACACTTCGAAGACGCATAAAGGAGCGACGGCTTTTAATATCTGGAGAATTACAATATTTGCATGACCCTGAAACTTTTTTCAGTAATTATAGCGATAACGACACTTTTATAAAACCCACATCTGATGAAATGATTATAGTGAATCAAATTACACGTTTAAAATATAATAATAACATAACAAGACAGTCTTAAAGAGACAGTGAGAACATGGCTGATATGACGATAGAAAACTTCTTCTTATTCTTCAAGTAGTGAAATTGAAGACACGTCCATACAAAGCAATTAGAAAGGGAAATTTCTAAATTGCCTAAAAGTAAGGATGCAGCCTCGGCTGTAACCACAAGCACTGATTTTAGGTCAATAATAAGAGTAGAGATGTGTCTTTGAAACTGCTGGGAGTGGACCGGGTGGACGTGAGATATTTTTATCGGCGGCATACAAATATTTACAAAACAAAAACAATTAAAATGTTTTTTGATTAAAAATGTTTCAATATGATATATTTAAGTTTAGATATTTATTATTGTTGGTCAGCAAATTTGCAAAATACTATTTGATTTATTTTGTTACTTCTTTAATTTTGAATTTTATGATTGTTTTTTTTTTATGAATATAATACCGTTAGTAAAATGAAAACCTAATGATTGCAGTAATAATAAATATAATAGTGTTGCCCCCTTGTCTCTACGTCACTATGTGCTAGCGGCCGTTTTCGGGGGCCCATTTACTGAGTGTGCAAGTCATCCCCTGCCATTCTTACCGTGTTTGCAACCATTGGTTAGGCAGGGGCCATAGTCATTCCATAGTATCTGGTATCTTATTCACTAAAGAACGCAAATCCATAGTCCAATTTTTTTTAGTTGACATGTTTTGCTATAGTCCAACACCAACCGGGGGTTGTCCTTAGGTGCACTTACATAGTGCATATAGGGATAATCGTCGGTTCGTGTAATCGTGTTCCATTTCTTTAGCCAAAACTTTTGCTCAAGGGGCCTCTGCGACTTGGCTTCGGCCCTCGTACGCCTTCCAAAAGACCGGGACCTCAGGGTCCCAAGATATGGAAAAATATAATAGATCTCATTATCATTGCAATTTGCAAATTCTAAATTAATTTTCTACGTGCGAATGTTACAATTAGCTTAAGTTTTGATTACATCTATAAATCCTAGTTCTATAATCAATCAGTACTATTTTTTTAAGATGCTTGAAAAACTTGAATTCAATACCGTGATCACGTGATCACGGTATTGAAATTTCTAATACCGGTACTGATACCGGTATTGAAAAAATCCGGTATTTGAAAGTGTTAACTGGTATCCAGCTGGACTATTATCATTAAGTACTGGAATAGACTCGGTGATAATGTGGTGGAAATAACGTTACAAGTATCACAGATTTTTTATCAAGATCAAAAAATTACACGTTATATTATGAAATTTCGTTGATTACAGCTAAAAGTTTATTTCTTATTTTCTGCAATATGTACTCAGGAATGAGGTTATTAAAACATTATACTTTAACATACGAAAATAATATACTATATATTATTTTAATAACATCATTCCTGTTAACCAACTTCTGTTGCTGATCGTACACTCTCTGGTTTCGTACCTCGAGCAAAAAGGTTTTAACAGTACAGCACTGTGACGAACAGACGGACAGACAGATAAACACGTCGTCTTCGTAATAGAGAGGGGCCTTATTGCTACGATTTCCTCTTCTGGTTACGGAACTCTAAAAAGACCGCTTCGAAAATTACTTCATGTTTAACCGACTTCTAAAAAAAGTAATAAGTAAAATAATAGTATTTTTTTTATGTTTGTTCGCGCATATCTCCGTCGTGTACCAACCGATTTGAACAATTCTTTTTTTGTTTGTCATCAGGTCTAGGATCTGATGATGGTATCATGCCGAAATCGAGATAAGTCGGTTTTTTTTTGCAAAAAAATATCTTGTATTAGAACGCGTGAATGTCTCACTTTAAATGACATAGTTCGATCTGTCTTGTTAGCTCTCAACAGTGCCTATTCTTTGGTACCAGTAGACAGGTACCTAGCTACTAAGCTATAATTGACAGGTACAGTGAAGTGGATTCGAAAGCAAGAAAATTGTGGAAATTGTGCTAGCAAGAAAGTATTTTATATAGAGATTTTTGTAGACTAACATTTTTTCTCGGATTATGAAGACACTAATCAATCATATTATATTAGCTTACACGACTTATCGAAATAAAATATAGCTTATCTTTCAAGTGGGATCAAACTGTACACGGTGTGCAAAGGAGGCGGGCTAATCTGGGTTTTTATAATACACTGATGAAAACTTTATTAATTTTTTTTTAGAATTATTATTTTTTACTATAAAATATTAAGATATTTTGATTTATTCAAAACATTACTGACTTTCTGCACTTCCGGTTTTTAACAATGTTGCCAAATGAAATATGTTAATCGACCAGTCGAACTAAGAAATAGAAATGTAAAACAAAATAAATAAAACATTCATATCTGCAGAAGAAACACTGAATCATGATTTCACCTGTTGACATGTTTTATAATATATTTTAAATAATTATTTAATTTTTAAATATCGTACAAAATAATGTTTAATCAATCGAAGTTGCAATCAATTAATTTTTTTTTATTATACAAGCCACACAGTAAGAACTCATGTCAATGTCACTACTAAAGTCAAACACATTTTCACTTCGTTGGTTTTAGGGTAAAGATTTTATTATTTTATTTCTATCTTTATGCACAAATGTACATTGCCGGACTTAATGTCTGAAGCATTTTCTCCCAGCGAACCATGATTTGTTTGTAAGATAGAAAAAAAAATAAGGTTAATAAAATAATAAAATAATAATATATAAATAATAGTCCGCTTGTGACCATGGCAGGTGTAACCCTGCCGAAACGTCAAGCAAAAAACAAATAAAAAGGTACATTAAATCCCGAATAACAGCGAGAGACAGAGTATAAATATGCAACGCGAAAGTTTAAAGTATAATAAGTTCAATAAACCTTAAACCAGATTGAGTTTCAATTAAAACCAATTAATTTGAATAACTAATTCCTTTCTTCTAACATTCAATCACATAATCAGAAACCGTTTCAAGCCAGAAATTATCATTTTTATCAATCTATTCAGCTCTACTGCTTAGAAATGCGTATATCACGAACAATCTTTTGATTAAAATGTATAACGTATAATATTATTGAGAAACCTCGTTATAGCAAGCTGTAGTGATATGCAGATTTTATATAAAAAAATAATTATTGGAAAACCTGTCATTTACTCTGTGAAATTGCTTTTTCTTTGAAGATCAACGTAATGGCTTACGATGGGTAATCTTGATGCTAAAAACTTGAATAAAAAGTGATTTATGTTTTAACTAGCAGTTGCTAAAGGTTTTGCTTGTGTCTGTTTACCTTGAATACGAATAACAAAAAATACTGACTTCCGTTACATCATTTATTTTGCATTTTAGAGGGAATGTTTTTTTAAAATTGACATTTTACAATAGATTATTGTTCCTTTAATTTATAAAATTCTAACAAGAAGCAGAAAACTGCATCTTAGTAACTAATCTTCGGTTTCGTTTCGATGTAAGTCCTTAGGGCCTAGCCAAGTGGCATTGTACTCGTAGAATAGATAGCGAAAACGAATAGATTGTCAAATGTATGGAATTGACATAAGCTTTCGTTAAGCAATTTGACATCTCCATACATACGACAATCTATTCGTATCTATTTTACGAGTACAATGCCACTTGGCTTGGCCCTAAGGACTTACATCACGTCTAGGGGGGCTTAAGTGCATAAACCTTTTTGCACGTTAAGCCTGAACCGTATCGCATCGTATCGTCTTGACACCGACTGCGGCCAGTCACGACACGGTAGCACCGTGCCCGATTCAAGCACGATTTTGCATGAATGAATGGGCTAGTTGTATTCGATCCCTGTTTTGGGGTATACCGCCGTTTACCCGAATTTTATTTGCCCTAATTTCATTTGCCATAATAGTCAACAGCCATAATATCATACGACATAATACTCATTTGCCCTACTCTCATTTGCCATATTAGTCACGTGCCAGAATCATTGTTTCCCATAAAGTCACTTACCATAACATCATTTGCCATAATCATTGTAAGCCATAATTATCACATGTCCTAATTATCACATGCCATAATTATGATATGCCATAACATAATTTGCCATCGACATCGGGTGTATAACGGTTGTTTATATCAAGAGAAATTGGATACAATTGGGACATTAGGGCACCCCGACTCGGACAGGTTAGGTTAGAAGGGGATGGCGGGGTCGTGTGAGCGAGCGAAGCGAGCGAATAGACCCCGCCATCCCCTTCGTGGTTATTTTTTTATAAACCACACAGAAGTAGGAGCCCCGCGCAGCGGGGCTCCGTCGACCTAGCCCACCATCAACCATGCACAGAAAAAAAAACCATTGCGGGGCTTAAATATTTGTCTAATACTTGTTATGCCATTTAAATATTATGCCATTTAAATATTATGTCTAATAATTATTATGGCACATAAAAATATGGGAAACAATACTTATGGCATTCGTATCTTATGGTATCTAAAATTCGGGCAATTAAAAGTATGTCATATGTCTTTTAGGGCAAATGAAACATTCGGGCAAATGAAATTCGAGTAAATGAAATTCGGGAAAATGATGATTATGGCATATAATCTTCGGGCAAACAATAGACAACCCTGTTTTGGAAATAAAATCGGCTTTTAAATCAGTCGTTGTTTAAATTAGTTGCTACTGCAAATGTACTCGTATGTCTTTATCTAATGTTGCGTTTCTAAATGATGTTCCTAGGTTTAAAAACTTGATCTTTTTGTATTAAACTCATTTCCAGCCTATTACAGTCTCACTGTAAGGCAAAGTATCTTTTCATACAGACAAAGGATCCGATTCAACGCCATGATTGCTCAAGGCAGAGAAGCGATTTTGGACTAAAATTCTTTATGTCCAGGTTTTCTTACGATGTTTTTCCTTCACTAATGTCTGTGATCATCAACGAAGACATGAATGCCCTATTTAGAAAACTAGTACATTAATTTAAAAAAAAAACACTGGTACTTGCCCAGTTTCGGGCACAACCTCTAACACAATAGGCAAGCGTCTAAACCACTTACCATCATGGCATCTTGAAACCTAATTATGTAACTCTTTCCCAACCTGAGTAGTAAGCCCCAGTCCTCTTCAACTCCACACTTGCCCACAAGGCTACCAGGGCAGTCCCGAGAAAGTAACCCACTAGGCCACTGCTTGCTTTAGAATAGGTAAATAACTTATATTTCGCTATAAACATGTTTATGCACGCCTCGATAACCTGGAGCCGCAGGCAATGGTATGGTATCTTTACGATCTTTGAGATAAATGTGTTCTATTCCTAGTAGAGAGAGCATGGGAATACTGCCCACATTCTGTGTGGGTTTGAAAACTAACACTATCGTAGGTATATCAGTACCCGAGTCCAGCCTAAAAAAGGGGTTGAAAATCTTTGAAAATCTGCCTGCCTTTATTCATGCATTGTATATAGAAACTTTGTTTTGTCTCTGCCTCACCTTAACCTTTTGACCGCCCTAGTCATGTAGGTACAGATGACAAATCAAAATGTGCCCAGCACGCCACAGTCACGATCAAAACTTTTATATTTATTCAAAATCCTTTGCGGTCAAAAGGTTAAGTCAGACATTAGGTCCGCCTTTGTATAGCGTTTTTTTTTAATTTTGTGCTAAAAGTTTAAAAAATAAATAAATAAACCTTAAATCCTTAAACTCTCAAATCACTGTATCTTATGATGATAAACCACATTAAAATCTGTTGTGCACTTTAAGAGATCTAAACGAATAGACAGCAGAAGCGACTTCATTTAACACCATGTAAAGATTTAATATTATTTTTATTACTGAAATAGTACTCTTCATTTAATTTCCCGCAAGTAGTGGTGAGATCGAAACTATCATTACAGTAAAATAACATATGTAAGAACAATATCAGTACATATTCAAATCAATATTGCATACATATGCATTACAAAATATGCGTGTATTCATATTAGCTGTCACAATTGTTTTCCTTTTAGCAAGAAATTATCATTTTTCCGTAATTAATTACATAATTTATTTGTTTGAACAAATCTGACCGATCTTGGAATTTTATGCAGATTTTTAATACTGTCACGCGATCAAAGCAAGATATTATTATAATAGAAGGCTTTAATAAGTAGTTTATATGCGGGTTTCGTAAGGCCGAATATAAAACGCGATTAATTCATACTAATATTATAAATGCGAAAGTAACTGTCTGTCTATCTGCCTGTCTCTTCTTCACACCTAAACCACAGAACCGATTTGAATAAAGTTTGGTACAGATATAATCTGGGACCTGAGAAAGGACATAGGATAGTTTTCATCCCGGAAATCCCACGGGAACGGGAACTATTATTCCACGCGGACGAAGTCGCGGGCAAAAGCTAGTTCATACTAATGTTATAAATGGGAAAGTGTGTGTGTCTGTTAGTTGTGTGTCTTTCATGGCAAAGCGGAGAGACTAATTGACATGAGTTTTAAATGGGGATAACGGTATAGTACAGGGGATGAAGAGTGACATAACTATTGTTTATCTCTTTCTAACGCAAGCGAAGCCTCGGATAAATCCTAGTAAATAATAATTACAAAAAAAACATTATAAGTACAGTTCGCCATATTGAGAACAAGTCATTCTGTACCTTTATAGCAACAAGTTTATTCTTCATTTAGTCAAGTTAAGTCTGTTAATTTTTTTGTAAAAGAAAAATGAAAAGAAAAACCTTAACCCTAATATATTAATTAATATAAGTTTATTATCATAAATCACGCAATATTCATAATAAAACATTACTCACTCCGATTATCTCACAAGTGAAAGTAAACAAACACTATAGTACTCAATTAACCGATATCTTCATAAATCTTTATTGGAAAAAAATACCAACTATGATCCGAAACCAACACTTTGAGCTGGTACAAAAGCCGTCAATTTAAATGTTCCCACAATAACAATAAGCCATCGCAAGCGCATACAATCGATAACCCTGCTTGGGAACCTGGCCTCTTCTCTTAGAATCTTGGATCGTTACAATGTTAATTCTGCAACGTAGTAGAGGTAAAAAGTGGAAAAAGTGATTATATTTCCATAGTCTCGGGTCGAGATAAATATATGTTACTTAGCACATCACGTACTTTAGATTTCTATCTAGTTATTACAGTTTGGCAGTTGTGTGATAGTGACAGTGATAGTGCTTATCTATTCGGTTGAAACCTTTCAGGTACTAAACCCTAGAGATAAATTAAATGTATGGATGATTCCTTACCAACTAGATTACAGATAATGTCGCCTGGAGGACACGGTCGAGCACACGGTGGAGGTGTGCCGCGCATGGGCGCACCATCGACGTGTCCTCGTAGAGGCGATCGGCGGCGGTGACCTCTCGCACCCGGCGATGGTTCAGGCCATACTTCGAGGCGAGACGGAATGGGATGCCGTCGCCTCCTTCTGCGAAGCAGTTATGCTAGTGAAGGAGGCGGCGGCGCGCGAGAGGCAACGACGAGCCTCTCGCCCCGGACTAAGACCCAGGCGAAGACGTCGAGAGTCGCAAGACGACTACCGGCCACCGTAGGCGCGGTTCTGCGGAGGGCGAGCGATGGGTAGCTCGCCGCCCGGCTAGGACCAGGACCGCGACGACGGCGCGTTAGTGTTCCACGCGCGCCTCAAAGGGAAGGAGTCAGCACAGGAAGGGGCCCAACAGGGCCAACGCCTGCCGGGGTTGCGGAATGTGTATAATAGTTACCGTGACCCTGGAACATAAAAGGCAATCGAAGGAACATGAGTGGGTTTTAGTCAGTAAGAGTCTGACACGCCCTCCCGCCGCACCCAGGACGGGAGCAGTCATTGGATGATTTCCCACTCACAAAAAAAATTACCTTTACCATAGAACATAGAACTCAACTATACATGTAGCTTTTTATCAGTAAAGGAATTCTTAAAGTTGGACAAGTAATTCCCGAGAATATTTCCTCAGTAACTCTTTCTACACTCCTTTCGGCAGTCGGATAAAATTAATAAACTTGATTTTTCTACAGTGTCTAGTTTTTGCATGTGACTTCTTCTGCTTGAATGTAGATAGACGCAAAATTAAGTCATTCATTTCAAGAGACCGAAATCTCCTCAAGGGTCTAACTAATAATAATTATTAAAAAAATATATCAAAATTGCTTTAGCCGTGAAAGCATAACAGTCAGACAGAGATACACACATACAGCAAAGTTACTTTCACTAACAGTTCCAATATTAGTGGCAAATATAGATTACGAAGATCATTAACCATAAAACGAAATAGCTCGTTAACCCAACGAGAAGACAAGTCGCTCAGCATCAGCTGACTGCAATTATGATGCACAATTTAACATGAATCTGCTCACTGAAAAGATTAAAGGTTATGAAGATGATTGGGATGAATTAATTGATGGTGAAGAGATTGTAACATATCTAAATGATACCATTGGTAACGGTTGCACTTAAACCTTTCAACAACCAAGCGACAGCCGTCTGTCGGGCTGCTATTATCTCTCTATTGTGTCTTAAATCACGAGTGTATTAAGCAGATTTGAATATCTTAATAGTTAAGTGATTTGTGATATCTCACTTAAGTTATATTCTATTTAGCGTACTAAGTATTAACATAAGGTAAGATCGGATTGTCATTGTCATTTTCATGTACAAAAATCCCTTATAAATCAATTAAGAACTAAATAAAAGGTAAATTCTAATCTAGACAAGTGCAAAATTTTGATGCATCGTGTACTTTTTGAGTTTGTTTAGAACATCACTAAAATCACGTAGTTTAAAAAGCACACAAAGCTAACGATGGTTCTCAGTTTGTCAATCGTAAATCTTTGACAGTCATTACGGGTGTGTAAGAAGGTAGAAAGCCAAAAATCTAACCAAGGGGAATTATGTTACTCATTAACCGGTCTGGTAGGCAGTCGTTTCATGCAAAACAGAGGAATTCAGCTGGATCCAAATAAACTGAAACCCGACCTTACTATTAGAAAAAGGCTAGGGAAATTATAAATGTCTTATAACTTTTGTTTGTGTATTATGGTTCCTTTACACATAGTTTCTCTAGACCAGTCAAAGGTCGAATGTTAGCTTCAATGCCATTGTCTATAAACTAGTCTCGTCTGGGGTGAAGGTCATGCACTTATCCCCGTCGTGCTCATGATCGGGTACCGCAGTAGAAACTCCTAGTCTTTTACTTGCCATGGCGTAACTCTTTATTTCTTTAAGTTAGTTTGTATTGCAATAGAAGACAAAAAGATAATAATTATTCTGTCAAGTAGATTAAAAATAAATATATAAAAATATTGAATACTTGTTAAAATATGACGACGATATGGTGCGTGAAAATTTCGCGTGACGTCACGCCTAGATACAATTTTTATTGAGAAGTAACCTCACAACTTTGATGCTCCTTATCTTTGTATTTTCGTATCAATTTGATCAAGCAAAAGACATGTATCCAGTATTTTTGGACGGTCTAACGGATGGACTAATAAGACTGCCATTTTTTATGTAGTTATCATCCCTATAATGTATTCACATACTTAGACACCTTTTACCAAAGTAATACAAGTGCGGCCAATTTAATTTTGTATTGACATTGACTTTGACCTACCACAAAACTTTTACTCCAAATCACGAAACAGTGACAGTTTTGGAAACTCAACGCGTAGGTACCAAAATTCGTGAGTAAAAACATCGCAGTGAGAACATGATTATATTTGACCTGGATTTCTAGTTACTCGTGCGTGTATAAATATAAGGATAATATATGTAAAAGAAATAATGATCGAAATAACGAGATTCTGATTCGAATCTCTTCATGCATGTGAATGATTTTGCATACTTATATATTTTTAGAAAACATACTGGATCCGTTGGGCTGACTTTACTGGAAGCTAGTTCAAGTCTACTCATTCCCGAAATAGTAAAGCCTCAAGACCAGTTAAAGACAAACTTTGTGTGATGAGCATGATTGTTTGTTCTGTTTCTGTGTGTAACTGATCAATATGTATGTTTTCATAAATTATACAGGGTGGAAAGTTTTAATGGGCCCTTAAAGAAAACTACCTTAAATCGTTGAGATAGATTGTTTTACTTAAAAGAAACATTCCTTTATTTTTAAAAAGAAACAAAACTGCATTCAAAGATTTTCGAAAATTCTTTACGACTCAAGAGAATCGAACCGACTGAAATCCAAAAATGTAACACTTTCAGGATCTGCTTGGATATTTATTTATTATTATTTATTAAGTGCATCTTATATGACGCACAGTGCTGAAACGTGGACTCTGACGATAGGACTGAATACAAGTTCAAAGTCTATCTAGGTGTCTCTCTGAAGGATAATTCCGAAATTAAGTTACCTATTCGTCAGAAATCCAAAGGTAACGACTTGTCCACTTGAACCAGCAGTAGTCACATATCTGTTGTAGATGGGATCCCTTCTTTTCGCATAATGTTCTTTGTCCTAATATACTTCGGCATAACGATTTTGGCACAATTTGTTTTGGCATAATAATACGTCGGCATAATTTTTTTAGGCATACATTTTATGTTGGCATAATCATGTTAAAGACTAATTTGTTTTGGCATAAATTTGATTCGCATAACGTTAGTAGGCCTAATGACTATTAGCATAACGTTAGTAGGCCTAAAGACTATTAGCATAATAATATTTAGGCATAAAATTAACATAAATAACAAAAACAATTTTCATGCAAATGATTTATTATAAATGTACTTGACATTATGTAAAGCAAACCAATTTGCTAAAGTTTCTGTAACAATCAAATAATATTGTTGGTTAAAAAAATTAACATGCTGTGCTACAAAAGTTAGTGACAGAACCGAATTGCTGCAAAACCGACTCCACGTAGTCTTGTTTGTCCTACCCCTAGAGTGTTATTTAAAATCGCGTAGGCGCGTAGGGACGAGGCGGCCCGCGGACTGTGCCTCAGCCGCGGCGGCTGCCGAAGCTGCGGTGGTGAGCGAAAGCCGTCTGCGACGATTAGAACGCGTGGGGCCGCCGGAGTCCCGCAGCGCCGGAGCCGTCACAGAAACCCTGCCTGCTGCATGTTACATGCTTGCTTGCATGCTGCATGCTTGCTTGCATGCTGCATGCTTGCTTGCATGCTGCATGCTTGCTTGCATGTTGCATGCTTGCTTGCATGCTGTATGCTTGCTTGCATGCTAAATGCTTGCTTGCATGCTGCATGCCTGCTTGCATGCTGCATGCTTGCTTGCATGCTAAATGCTTGCTTGCATGCGTGTATAGTGTCTAATATTCTAGGTGTATATATTTTTTTCATTGTTATACCTATAAAAATATGTTATAATATTTTTATGCGTAATTTATGCTTAAAATTTATGCTTTAGGATATTATGCTTAAAAAAGTTATGCTTTAGAACTTTATGCTTAAAAAAGTTATGCTTTAGAACTTTATGCTTAATAAGTTTATGCTTTAGAATATTATGCCTAATCATTATTATGGTAAGAGACATTATGCTTAAAAAAATTATGCATGAGCTGTTATGCGTAATTACATTATGCGAAAATATAATTATGCCAAACAACATTATGCTAAGTCATATTAGGTCTTAAAATTTTATGCAAATGGATAGGGAACCGTTGTAGATTGTAATTATCGTTAGATAGATATATCGTAGATTTATATAGCGTGCGAAGCATGTAGTTAGTAGCTTGATACTATACGAGTATATAACCTACTAGAAGATTTGGGATAAAAACTATCCTATATCCTTTTTAGCAGGCAGGGCTTTTTTAAGTTGCAAAGTTGTTTTTGTTTTTACTTCAAGTGTGAGTGGACTAAGTGAAAATTTCCGTGAGCTTCCGGACATTTTAGATTTTTGGTCTTTCCGCACTAATTCACAACATACGACAATCCATCACTCTTGAGGGGCAAATTAAAGTCTACACGATTTATTCTAAAGTCACTCCTAACATTAGCACTCCATTCAAAATCAAACTTTATTTTTAGGCCACAACAGTTTGATTTTGCAAAACAATGTTTTATCAGAACGCTAGTTTTCAAACAACGTAAATGCTTCATTATGTTCTAAGCATTTATGGTTCCCACATTCATCTTATAGAAAATGGTAGATAACGGAGAGTGCAGATTTAAAATACAAACATTGATTGTATGTAGATTTGTATAAAAAGTACAGTATGATGGGACGCTTGCTAACAGATATCGCAGCCAAGGTCCTTATAATCGAGGATTTGATATTTGAAAAGTGAAATATCGACGGAATTTAAAAAATATATCAGAAGTAAACAAATTTAGTAGGCCATTAAATATCTCAATTCACAATAGTTTTCGCAATGCCGTGGTTTTTTTCTTACCAGTTATGACAATGAATCTGCGAAGGGTACCTGTCAGAAACTGATTGCGGAATGTTTATAATAGTTACCGTGACCTTGGAACATAAAGGGCAATCGAAGGACCATGAGTGAGTTCTAGTCAGTAAGAGTCTGACACGCCCTCCCGCCGCACCCAGGACGAGAGCAGTCATTGGATGATTTCCCACTCACCAAAAAAAATAATAAAAAAGACGGGTTGCACTCCGGGAGTGCCGGCAGAAGTGAAAACTTGATTATTAACAGCGTGCCACGCGCATCCATGGATGGTGACAGCTGTCTACTATCCATCCGTCCTACGCTTTTTCGATCAGGTCACGTGTCCTGACGCGAGTTTTATACCCATTACAGAAAAAGTGCTCAACGCCGCTAAAGAAGTTTTCACTTCAAAAAAAAAACTGTAGTCATTCGTATTCTCTACCAGTGAACCAATCTTTCATAATCATGAAGATATAATACACACACACCATGAAAATACAGATTATCCTCAACATCAAGACTCCCCCTTATAGACAGGAGTTTATTTCTAGAATGTTGCTTTTTGATTGTTTAATTTTTATACTTTATATTTTATATTTGTTGCTTTATTTAACGTCTAAAATCCTAGTAACGTAAAGTTTTCGTAAAATTGATTAACGACAAACCTTTTGCTTTTGCTACTTTGGGTGCGGTGTCAAAAACTGTATGTAACTGTAGCTCAATATTTTTGTTGTTATTTATTGTATTATCAAGTGCAATGTTATAAATAAATTAAAATATAAATTCTATTAGCTCAGTAGTCATTTTGTTATTTTAACTTATAAAAAAGCTCCCTCTGCGTATTTCTGTCAGGTTGTTTGCGATAAACTCTTTACATGTTCGGTGCCGCGCCCCGTTAAAAGTTATGATTTGTAATACCTGTGCAAACTGAGGCATTGCGCTTGTTAGGCGATTATCACACTGCCCCGGACCACGCTGCATGTTGCGTGTCAACGCACCTACGCGCGTTTCTGCGGGAGTGCAGATCTGCATCATCGTGCGGGTTTTTTGCGCACTCACGCGCGTAGGTGCGTTTTGTAGAATCACGCACGGCGGCTCTCATTTATTCGCCGTTCTCTCGTTCTCATTGATTCACACGTCACGCCCATTCAAAATCACGCGCGGCACTGCGAGATTCGGTGTGCCATACCTTGCGTCTCGCCCCGCACCTACGCGCGGGGGTGCATGTTTCTCCGTGTGCGTGGATGCATTTTCGGTGTGTTAGACTGTGCGTGTTTTCCATACAAACGGAGATACTTACAAGCAACGGAAGAACACGCATCCACGCTCTACGCTGCATCATGCGGGGCAGTGTGCGAATCGCCATAGTTATATAACATTTTCACGTCTAATATTTATAGATTTAATTTTGAGAATAAAATCTATAAATTTAAGACTTGGTAGCAATTTCATATTCTATAAGCAGCGTAGTTGCAAGCGTTCATGAATAAATATTATGATATGGGGTTGAAACGCTAAAACCTAAAACATAAACATAAAAAATGGTATACTGGCTGACCGATTGACTGACTGTTGATATATCAACGCACAGCCCAACTCGCTGGTCCTAGTACTTTGTAAAGAGTTAGTTTTCATTAAGAATTAAGAAAGGAATTTGAAAATTCCTACCCTAAAGAGGTAAAATACGGGTTGAGAGTTCGACATTTATGCAGGCGAAGCCGCGAGCGTAAGCTAGTAATGTAATAAAATAATTAAACAACTTTGACGATTGAAATGACAATTTAGTTTCGAATTAAACTTTAAGGTCATAGCTCATTTTATAGCCACCCGGCAGCCACTCCGCACCGACTCGCCTCCTGCGGCTAGTATTCTTTATATGGACTTGTATAGGCATGCGCTCACTATATCAAATCCGTAGCGTCGACGGATCGCCTCAGTTATAAGGCGAGTCGGTGCGGAGTAGCTGCCGGGTGGGTGGCTGTAATGATCTATGACCTTTAAGCGTCCTACTAATAATCGCTGCATAAAGTTATGACAGGTTTAAAGGGCATAAATAAGGAATGATGATGATGATGATTTAATAAGATTTGAATTAAGATATAGAATCAGGCGTTACTTTGCGGAAATCCATGAAAACAAATATAATATTTAGTTGTAATTCCGCAATTTCAGGAAAAAGTGTTGGATGCAAAATGCAAAAAATATGCACATGCAGAAGAGCACTTAATTAAAACTAAATATTATATAAGTTTTTAATTAGATTTGGATTAAGTAATAAGATGTGATTAAGAAATGTTATAAACTCTCTTGTTTGCCGTCACCGTAATTTTTATACTACGCATATTATTATATTGAGCTTCACAACCGCTTTCAAATGCTATTAAGAGAAACACAGCTTCTCTGCAAATTAGCTTAACAATGTTACAAGTGTAATAAATTACTGTTAACTTACTATTATTTAAAGTTAATACTTGTACAAAGTATGCTATGTGTGCTTTCTTAAATAGAAAGCAAAAGGAATATTTGAAAGGGATTCAGAATGGCATTCCAGGTGGGAAAAACAATTTATTTATTTCCATCATTATAAGACTTTGAATTACACTGTAGAGCGTCATTTATGAGAAAAAGATGCTTGGACTCGTGCGTCAGCTCGTCCCAAAACAAACTCGGGCCATTGCGCCGAGTTGACGAATTTCAAAATTAATATTCTTTTCGTTCGTTATCTCGTCCCATTCTAAATAATTCTGTTAAATATTAACAATAGCAAAACGTCAAAAACAGTCAGGAAGAAAAGTGTCTGTTTTTTTTTAACTTTTTCTTAACAATAATATTATACCCGTAATTTTTGCTCTGCTTCCAAACAAAACCAAGAGAACTTACGAAATTATGTTTTGGTTGATAAAGAGTCAAATACTAGAGTGGATGCCAAAATCTTTCATACATGATTTCGAAGGGTCAGAGCCCATTCGTCTCCTAAGATTCGCACCCTGTGCCCATTCGTCCCCTGGAACTTTTGAGGGGCCTATTCGTCCCTTGAAGAATATTTATTTTAATTAATTCTTCTAATATAAGTACATGTATATGTGTATACTGCAGCTTGGTAGTCCTGGTACAGTCGCGCAGAAAAGGGTAAAATAAAAATATAATAATTCCTTAAATATCATGTTTAAGTATTTCAAATAAGATTAAGTTTAATAAAATGCCTCTAGGCTCTAGGCATTAAGTCAGTCTTCAAAATAATTAATCGATTCGTTGATCGATCGTTTTCTATTTACCACTTCACGTTACTGCGCGCCTAGTACTTTGGATTGATTAAGGTGATCTTGTGAGAAAATTAAGAATACAGTGAATTTTAAATTTTCGTACATGACTACTTCACGTTACTGCGCGCCTAGTACTTTGGATTGATTAAGGTGATCTTGTGAGAAAATTAAAAATACAGTGAATTTTAGATTTTCGTACATGACTACTTCACGTTACTGCGCGCCTAGTACTTTTGTTCTCTTAAGTTTTCAATAATTAATACCCGTTTTTTTAACAAGCCATTCGTAAAGTGACAATATTACATTGTAAGCCTATCGACAGGTTATATTATTATCATGACGGATTATCATTCATCATAGCTCTTTTTTCAATTATCTGTTATGATTTATTAAATTAATTGCGTTAATAAACTGTTCACAAGTGTACTATGTTAACCGTTTCTTAGGTAAAATATAGCTAATTTTATCTCAGGGGACCAATAGGCACTTGAATAGGTGCCGAATCTTTAACTTATATTGTGTATATATTAGAGGAGACGAATGGGTACCTTAAAATAATAGTTTTTATTAAAATATTAATTGGTCCCCTACCAGGAGACCAACGGGCACCTTAATAGGGGCCGAATCCACAACTTTTATGCTGGGGGACAAACCTTAGGGGACGTATGGGCTCTGACCCATTTCGAACAAGCTGCAATGCAAGCAATTAAAGTAGTCGCTTCTTTCAAAAACCTAAACCTAAAGAAAATGTTAATAGCTATTGGAGAATTTACTGTCTAATTTACAATTTACTGTTTAAGTATGTAAACTAGGCCTGTTCTGAAACATAAAAATCTGTTGGGCATGTAATAATCGTGCCGGTAGTTCTTAAACATACTTCATTCTTTCATTAAAAATTTAGACAGTAAAAGTTTTATAATATTTTCTACAATAGTAATTTCAACATACGATACATCTCGCTTTACCACTACATATAAGAATATTTACAAAGTAGTATTAACAAAGAAATGAAAGCTTAATGATATTCATAGATACATAGCACTCAATTATTTGCAAATATTAAAACTATAGACGAATATCAATATTGCTCACTATTGATTCTACTTCTTATATTTATTTTTTCCATGTGCGAGAACATTAGTCACAATTACATTATTTCAAGATACAACAACACAAAAATGAATTGCTCTAAATACCTTAAAACTGTCTAGTATAGATATTAAATACGACAGGATTAGCCACAATCAACAAAATTAAAAAATTGCTATCGATATTTTTAGGGTTCCGTAGTCAACTAGGAACCCTTATAGTTTCGCCATGTCTGTCTGTCTGTCCGTCCGTCCTCGCTTAATCTCTGTGACCGTTAGCACTAGAAAGCTGAAATTTAGTACTAATATGTATATCAATCACGCTGACAAAGTGGTAAAATAAAAATTCGAAAAAAATGTTTTATTAAGGTAGCCCCCCTATATGTAAAGAGGAAAGTGATTATTTTTTTATTTTCAACCCTGACGTGTGATATATTGTTGGATAGGTATTTAAAAATAAATAGGGGTTTACTAAAATCATTTTTTGATAATGTCAATAATTTCGGAAATAATCGTTCCAAAAGGAAAAATCAAAGCGCCCCCCCCTCCCCCCTCTAACTTTTGACCCGTGGGTTTAAAAAATATGAAAAAAATCTGGAAAGTAGAACTTTATAAGGACTTTCTAGGAAAATTATTTTGAACTTGATAGAAAGAACAGGTTTTGTAAAAAAAAGACAAAAAGACTGTACAAAATAATTTCTGCGTACTTAGTATGTCAACGTAACAAATAGCCTTTTTTCAAACTTATAAGTGGGAACACTTATTGTGACGGACGGGAAACTACGGAACCCTACATTGAGCGTGGCCCGACACGCTCTTGGCCGGTTTTTTTCTATTTTAACAAAGTTGAGATTTTGAATAGGAAGATGTTAGTCACAATTACAATCTTTCAAGCCATCGATTTATTCGCAACACCATTAAACACATACATGCAAATACAAATGACGCAAACGACGTAATCGAAAGAAAGTGAAACCTGTCTAGATGTAACAAACATAAACTATTACTTATAACAAACAATATTTTTCTTGCAGATTCCGTTGACGAAGCAAACACTATAAAATCTGAGAAACTTTATGATGGCGGATAAACCGTATCAAGATTGGAACTAACCGGTTTGGAGGGATGTGAATCAAGATTACATCTATGTGAAACTACAGATCAAGAGCACTCGAGGAAGTTTAAAACGGAAATATTAATAAAGCAACGCGAAAAAACGAAAGTGAAGAGCAAAAAGTGTCAATATTTGGAAAAGTGAAATGAAATGGTTCATTAACATTCGTGTTGGTACTGAATAGAATTTGGATGACTGCAGTAAAACTTTATCTTAAAAATATATTTACCAAGTGCACCGAGAAGAGAATTGCGCTGTCTTTTCACATCAAGGCAATTACTTTCAGTAATTCGCAACGCTGGAAATCAAATCATAATCGAATTGATCGAAGAAAGGAAAATCGTTCATCTTATTGGCATTCCTCATTGTTTACAACACATGACGCTGAAGAAAATATATAGAAAATACAACCATTTGATTTATTAGAGAAAGCAAATAATATTGCCTATAGAAATTCTGCCGAAGAAGTCAAAGATTCGATTCTCAAGATTATTAAGTCATCAGAACCAAGTATCAGCTTGTTAAGTAATTGAGCATCATCACGATGAAAAGATAACATTACAGCCAAGTCGACGTAATTGATACTTGCATAGGAGCCTATTATTTTCTTAACACAATTATAATTTGCGGTTGAAAATCTCTAATAGCTTTTTGTTCCGGCGAAAATTGTGAAGATGCAGACAAGACAATTGGATTAGTGACGGTAAATGTAATCTTGTACGGTGTAACCTTTATAAAGGTTATAAGAAATGACGATGATATTATGAATCGTAATAAAGAAGTACTTTTGCTGGTGAGAGAAACAGTTACAGAACAAAGGAAAGTGATACAAATTATTGATGAAATGGAGTGAACCAGAAAAGGTAGGCTGCGCTGGACAAATGTATTTGGCAGGTGAGTTATTTTTCTTATCGTTGTCATAGTCAAACTTTACGTATTTTAGGGGCATGTTGATTTAGATAAAATAGTCATCAATCTATATATATACAAAAGAAAGTCGTATCAGTTACACATTTAATAACCTTAGAACGGCAGAACCGATTTGGCTGAAAATTGGTGGGGAGGTAGCTTAGGACTAGGGGACGGACATAGAATACTTTTTATCTTCTTTTTTGTTTTTATCCTGTTTTCGTGGGACGTGACATAAAACGTGGTAGTACAATCATATATCTCCAACAATGAAACGCTACTAAGCAATTGTTCATTTATTGGTAGCTATAAAGAAAGCTGACGGTATCCATAAAGTCGAAGGCGACCGTGAATACAAAGTGTGATTTTATGTCTGTATGTATTGTTGATGTAATTTTATAGTAAACTACTGAAGCAATTTGGACGTAACGACTGTCATTGTCGTTTTAACGAGGTGCATAGGTGAGAGCTATTGTATGATATTCTCACGATGTTTTTGCTATAAAACCTTATTAGAAATTTATTATTTTATTTGGCATTAATAATATCTTTGTGCTATGCCTCTACGCATGCGTGCAAAACTATTTGCAATATAATAACTATACACGTAACGAAACGTAAGCAAGTTTTATTAATTGCCAATTGACTAGTTAAGACCGTGACGTCGACTGGATTATGCGGTTTTGTGTAATTTATATGTGATAAATCAAGTTAAATAATAAACTTGTTTACGATTTCGTACATGAAAATGACTAACAACAAGTTTCTTTTCGTTGTGAAGTTTTGCGAAATGGTTTTAGTAAAATCAATATTAGTAGTAGACTTGTAGTAAGTAGGCTTTAATGCTAGGAGTAAACGTGTGAAAAACAAATGAAATGGGGCCCTTCTTCTATAATGATACAATTATCAAGTATAATGGTTGCCCTGCCACTAAAAGATTTGATCGCAGCAGGTCACGAACTGACCGATTTCCTTCACAATTTCAAAGAAAATAAAGATTAAGAAGAAGATAGGATGGAGTAAAGTCTTTGCCCAGATGTGGGCATAATTAGTATAACAAATGATTTGGTTAACTTTCAAGTCCAATTTATAAAACTAGCATCTTTATCATTTACTTAGCGCTAGAGACTTGCCTCGGCTTCGCTAAAATTTGCTATTTTTATTAAAATTTGGGTTTTCCCTTCTGTAATAATAAATAATAATAAATATAAAAATAAAAAATTCCTCATATTTAGTAATATAGTCCAATAAAACTGATTTTTGAAAATTCAACCCCTTAAGGTGAAAAATAGGGAACGAAAATGGGCGAACAAAGCCGTAGGACACAGTTAGTAAAGTACGTTAAACTTATACTTTTAAAAATACAGTAAACGTTATTGTATGACATCTCAAGCAACGGGATATGAAACTGTTTGAACCATTAAGATATAAAATCGCAAAAACTCAGGCTATTTTTGCAGTTCAACTAATTTAACCATATTTAAAGTCTGGCCGTAAGTTTGTGTTAAAAGTAATGACAGTTAGAAAGTGCATAATTATTTTTGAACTAGGTCCTGCCCGTGATTTTGTCGCCGTGGAAGTTAAGTATTCCATAAAACATTCAGTAACGTGGCTTCATAACACAAAAAAAAAATTAAATCCCGGAGATTCTAATAAAAGAGAATAAACCTAATTCTTTAGGTCCCAAATAATTGAGTTTCCCATCCCTATCTATGTGAACCTATGACCTCACTAACCTTTTTTTTTATTACTTATGGGCTTGCTCTTGGTCCCAGACTAGCCCGAGGGCATAGACGGGGCTTACGGGCCTACGATGGAGCGAGCTCGCCCAAAAGATGCCTATGCACTTGTCTCTTGAATACATCCGGGCTATATGCATTTGGAAACACAGATATAACATAATATACATAATATGCAGGGAATTCCATTCTTTTTCGGTGCGCATAATAAAGGATTTCGAGAAACGCTGCGTGCGGATACGAGGAATATCGACCAAGAAAGGGTGGTATCCCGCCGTACGTCTGGATGTCCGGTGGTAAAACGGAGACGGGGGAACACGGGGGAATGAGCTCGTGTAGCTCATGAGCACACTCACCGAAGTGCAATCTGTAAAACACCGCCAGACAGGCAACTTTATGCCGATGTGCTAGAGGTTGTAGTTGGGCCACCAGCTTCTTGTCGCCTATCAACCTCCTGGCTCTGCGTACTACCGAATCCAATGCAGTCGGCCTTTATGATGTAGTAGAAAACAATAACAATATCCACTCAGCATTCAATGTTATCTACACTCCAAATAACGAAGCACCCGCGTAGCGAGACCTCATTACATTTATTGGTTCAACATTGACAGAACTAACAAAATACACATTGATGACGCAACCAGACCACCAACACTGACCATCTAATTAGTTTTTTACTCGAGTTTCTCTAAGAAGCGGATAACTATCGATTGCTTTTCAAAAAACAAAGCTGTCGCTACTATTACCTCTTGGTAGCCAAACCTTGGAAGTACTTACAAGGTAAAAAGGGCTATAGATAGTTTTTGTTTGTTGTAGTTACCATTATAATTCGGTATTGACAAAAAACTCTGATTGACAACCGAAGAAAGTGGTTTCGGTGATTTAATTTTAATTAGATTGGAATTTATGAAGTTGGGACAGATGGATAGAATTGAACGAGTAAGATTTTGTAGTAAGTAGGTGTATTTTTATATGTCATTAGATTATTTGTTAGCAGATAAGCTGATGGCCTATCCAATGATCATATTATTATATTCATCTGCAATCAGAACAATGCCTCTGGCAGAAGTCTGACAGATGCTTTGTAATCCGAAAATTGACAAAACACAAAATATTTCAGCATCGTCTTTGAAGGAAACCCTTAAATATCCCAGTAGTTACAACAGCTCCCTTCACACTGGAATACTGTATCTTCTTAGTTTGACAAAGAGTCCATTTCAGAGTGGGTCATTGCAATAACAGAAAGATAAACTTCTTCTTATCCCAGACAGATTTAACTAAATGCCAGCCAAATGTTCAAAATTATAATTATAGTTTCAAAACTCAAAAGTTTTAACACAAACTGTGATGCAAGATAGTGCCATACGTAGATTTCATCGCGACATTATCAAGTCAGGAGGACAAAATGGTAGTCCGCATATTTTCAACGAAAGCTTAAAGCATTACGTGTTTGGGCTATAAAGTTGAAAAGGCAGAAAATAAAAATATTCTGTGGACGTATTATTTCCATACTTATTGACATTCTTGTCTTTGACTTATGGACCTGGCTAGTTAGTGAATATGATTGTATAGTCTCAGGTTAATTTTAAACTCCATCTTTTTTGATAAGTAACAAAACTGCATTCACATATTTCCCAATAAGCTTACCTAAACTGGAAATCGAACCAGCTACAAAATAAACCCTCGATATATTTTTTCTACGTGTCGATAAAGCTATTCTAATTGTTTATTTATGTTATCGTCGACGTTATCGTTGTTATTGTTGTCAATTTAAAGTATTTTTCTGGCAGGGCCCATTGACTTTCCTACCCTGTATAGATGACTTTTTCATCGAAATTACGTTTCGGATGTTGCTCATAAATCTCCAACTATGTTCGAACCCATGCTATCAAACAGCAATAAGGCATTTGATAGCACCAGCTCTCGTAAAGATAATTAAAGTAAGATTTAAAGGAATAAACGATATCCTTCCACTAACAAGAACAAAAGAGAAAGCAAGTGCGTTATTTTGCAGCTCATTGCAAATTCGAGCGGTGTAGGTAGCACTCTCGCTGCCGATGTCATGCACTTGGGCTTGACTTCTATAAATTCAAAAGGGCATGCGGTTGGGCACAAAGATCATGATCATTTGAGCTGTCATGTCGTCACAATCACTAAGCCACTGTTGATTGCAATCTATTATAGAGAAGATTTTATTGTCTATCTATAAGTCTTTTATGAATATTAAATTTTGAACTACTCTATTAGATTCCCTGCTTTATGATTAGCATAATAGCTGTTTTCATTCTATTCTGTGTAATGTTCTAAATATTATTTACCTTTATGGAAAGCTAATGAAACCGCAGTCAAATCTTTGGAATAATTATTCGCGAATATTAAAAAAAAACTAGCATCGCCCGCAATTTAACTTGCAATGTTATGTCTTTGCTTACTGCTAAAGTGGCGTATTTGTAAGTTTTCAATAAAATCCGTTAACTCGTTTTTGAATGAATAAATAACAAACATTCATTCATCCTTACTAATGCTCTCATTAATATTAATAAATTTATACGACAAATTATGATAAAACAGTAGGTTTTTGTTAAAATTCAAGACAACGACCAAGCTTGTCTTCACGATTCCTTCTTAAAGTTCCTCCGAGAATTCACTTTTCTACCTCACGTTTCCAACTAGTTTATCGATTTCATCTCTCTATATTCCATTGGTTGTCAACATTTTGAAGTTTCAAAGTTAAACTCAAATTGAATTGAATGCTTTTATTTTCTTTTAAATAAAATCTTAAAGCTAAATAGCCCCACAAAACTGGTTACGCATTTTAACTGTGTGATCAACGAGTCTCAAGTCAAAGTCATTATTGAGTACATTTAATTAGTTGTTACAAATAATAGGTATAGGTAAGATCCAACATGACTCTGTTAAGGCACGGCAACATAATAATTATTAGTAGGTATTTTTTTATAATAGCTACTAGCTGTACCCTGCGGTTTCACCAGCATCTTTGGCGTTTATTATGTTCCCGTAGGTCTTATCGTGATCCTTTAGCCTTCCTTGGTATTATAGGCCATCAATTATTACAAAAAGATTTTTGTTAGATTCTTCCGGCTCATTCTTTTTTTGTAGGTTTTCCACACACACCACCATTACGCCATTTTTCATTCTGTCTACAAAATGAGCTTAAAAAAGGATCTGCCGAATCTCATCGGCCGAAACACGTACTAAGCCGATGGCAACGCTTTTCGAAGCCTCTGGTATTGAGAAGAAGTCAGCACAGGAAGGGGCCCAACAGGGCCAACGCCTGCCGGGGTTGCGGAATGTTTATAATAGTTACCGTGACGCTGGAACATAAAGGGCAATCGAAGGAACATGAGTGGGTTTTAGTCAGTAAAAGTCTGACACGCCCTCCCGCCGCACCCAGGACGGGAGCAGTCATTTGATGATTTTCCACTCACCAAAAAAAAAATCCTCTGGTATTGCAGATGTCTAAGTGACGAAGACCACTTAACATCAAGCCGTCAGCTCATTTGCCATTCAAACCATCCTACCCAAACGTAACCCAAAGGTTGGTTTTTACCTTGGCCAGAAGCTTAGTATTGCCATCCAACGTGACAATGCTACTAGCCTCTTATGCGCTTTACCGGTTAACAGCAATGCGGAGGAATTTTTTGATGCTATTTTTATTTTAATTCTAGTGTTTTTACTTTATTTAGTTTAGTAATTTATTTCGTATTATTTTTAGTATAGCAGATTAAAAAAACCAAAACTTTGAGTACCACGACTCCACGACGTTTGTGAGTAAATAGTTACAAGTTAGTACCAACAGATGTTATCTCTCACGATTCTGTAGAGACGTCCAATAACTGTCGTTCTAATTAAGAGATTATCTGGTCGTGACGAGCATGGGGTTATGAAGAGTGGCTGTTGAAAGGGGACGCAAAAACTTTGTTTGTTTGTTTGTTTAATTGGTAGGTACACTGATAGTTGAAGTTTATTTTTTATATTTGTGTCGATAGAATTCATATCAATTTAATAAAGTAAAAGAAGTGCTTTGTTTGTTTAAACTTTAATGGCGCTACCTACTCTGAAAAGTCAGTGCAACAATTATCTTCAATTTGAAGTCGGTAGCTTTGTTGTTTTGTTTTGCCACCGATTCCGGAAATTAATGTTATTTATCTGTTTTTAGCTTTTGAAAGTGCTCTTTTTTATTCGTTATTTTGTGTAGAATGTTATAAATAAAATAATATCATAAACTTATAACAATGCTTTGAGATAAATGGGGACTGTGTTGCATACTAGTTATACAAAATGTAGGCATCAGCGCCATCTATCCATAAAGCAATATACTTGTAAGCTCCAGGTGACACTATGCAGAGAATTTAAATCTTCAAGATCTCGGTAGATGGCACTGTACTAAGATTAGACTTAGTTGTTTATTATTTCGAAACTAGATGTCGGTATTTTCAAAAACTTTATTAGATATTTTTTTTCTTTGAAAATCTTCGAAAGTAGTCACCATTGTATTCAGTTGGATTAAAACTGTAATTTAATCATTTAAGAACATAAATTTATTATGGCGTAAGACAATATACTTAGTTGAACGTGTTACAATAAAATAGATATTTCTTATCAAGATTAATTTTATGTTCTAAATCAAAACTTGAAAATCGAAAGCATTAATTAAATTAGATTACATTTTTTTTTTTGGTATTTTAAAATATGTGTATCCTTTTAATTGAGTGAGTCCACTCTCATTTCCTTGGTCTTTTATTATTAAATCTGTGAGAGAGAGTAGAAATAAATAAATAATTATGAATACTATACAAAAATATGGTCCAAGATACGAAAGGGATGAATCATTTACCATATGAAAGGGTAAAAAGTAATGTTCAAACATGCATCAAAATCTGTCCCAGATCCGAGAAATGATGGCTTATATTCTATACTTACGTCTTTTTTATAAACGTCTTAGAAGTTACTATTGTTTTTTATTTTATTTTTATTTTATACTAGCTTTTGCCCGCGACTTCGTCCGCGTGTATTAGTTCCCGTTCCCGTGGTCTATCTAAAACTATCCTATGTCCTTTCTCGGGTTCTGGACTTTATCTGTACCAAATTTCATTCAAATCGGTTTAGTGGTTTAGGCGTGAAAAAGAGACAGACATACAGAGTTACTTTTGCATTATTAGTACGAATTAATGTCAATACTTATTTTAAAGTTTTTTCTTGGTATTCATAGTTAAAAATCACAACTTTATTTATTATTCATCTTAACTTTTAAAGGGTGATTAACCCCGATGTTGATCAAAGGCCCGAGAATCAAATGTGGAATTGTGATAAGTGGTTCAGAGTATTCCTACCTACGACCTTCCTTTTAACATAATTAATTAAATGTAATGTCGAAGCCACCTAAGTTCTACAGCTACAGCTAATGAGTCTAAGTGGGTCGTATGCTAAACAAGCCTCCGTTTGCTTTCCTCGCCATCTTGTCCTTGATTTTCCACGTCTGTTTGTCCTTTCTTGATGGTCGGCGCAGTAAGTTATAGTCTGGCTAAGAATGATTTCAGCCCTTGAGATTCGTCCTCTCCAGTACAAACAGGAATTTCATCTAGGTACCTATAATATAAAAATTAATAGCTAAATATAAAATAAAAAAATGCATGAAAATATAAAGTAAATATGTTAGAAAGGATTTTGTAAATTCCCCACATAAAACGGGGTGGAAGATCGATATCATCGCGGACGAAGCCGCTAGCAAAAGCTAGTTAAATAAAATTTTTGAGTGGTGTTTCGGACAATTTTTTTTAAGTTAATTTTGTACGGTTCGAATGTGAAACTTTTTTATTGTCACCGTAAAAAATAATTAATAATTAGGTTTTATTTATGTTCAAAATTAGCTTAAAAATGTATTGTCGGAAACACCTCTCAAAAATAAAAACAACTTCGACTTTGACTGTTCGGAGGTTCCTATCCCTGTAGCCCTGACCAGCAGTAGCTTGGACCCCGTTCCCGATGCCGGTGGGATACTATTTTATATAATTACTAGCGGTCACCCGCGGCTCCGCCCGCGTGGATGTCGGTTACCGCTGAAATTATATTTTGTTCAGGAAAAGGTTGGGAACGCTCCAGCCTCGAATCTTGAGCGCGTAGCTCAGAGGTTCTCAAGCTTTGTTCAGCAAGGGCTTGTATATAATTATTTTTAATGTTTTTGTATTTTTATAATAATATTTAAAAATGTACTTAAATTATGTGTATAAAAATAAATGGAAATAATAATTAAATTCCTGTTTCGAAAAGACGCAGCAGGCAAAACTAAAGTCTATTATGTCAATAAGCTGAACCACTGCATTTTTGCGCTGTTTATCATAGCGTCTAATTCAATTTCAAGTTCTTTACTGCAAATTAAAGTTAACTACTGAATTTCGAAAATATTGACAATAATTAGGTTCTTAGAACTTGGTTGCTTATTACGGCATTGCAATGAAAAGGGTTTGTAACAGCCTGCATAAAATCATTAATATTATAATTAGGCATAATTACTATAATTATATGCACTAGCCTGCGCTGTCCCCTGCGGTTTCACCCGCGTTATATCACATTTTTGGTTACTAAAAGATGATAAAAAGTATTCTATGTCTGTCCCCTGTTCATAAGCTACCTGCCCACCAATTTTCAGCCAAATCGGGTCTGCCGTTCTTGAGTTATAAAATGTGTAACTAACACGACTTTCTTTAGATTACATAAAGTAGGTATCATAAGAACCTCACCTACATGCGAATCTTGATTTAAATTTAGTTTTTTTTTATTGTGTTATTTCCCGTGATTTTACTCCCGACTTCGGTCCTGCACCACTCCCGTAAGCTATACCGTGATAAAAGGACTCTTAAGAATTTTTGCAATTTGACTTTATTGTTTCAAAGATTAACGAGCTTAATTAAAAAAACTTTTTTTGTCAAATCATTTATATAAAGACTATTTCCAAGCCACTTCGAAAAGTTTTTTAAGCACAAGAACAAAAAAAATGACTATAGTTCTCCATTCCAAATTGCTGTTTCGTATGGAGAAGAATGGACAAGTAACTCCTTTTGGAATTCATAATTAGGTATCATATGAATAGTACATTCACCACCATTGGTTATGCAGTGTACTTATTTAACTGACATACAAATTATTTGGCATTTGACCTTTCCCATTCTATTTGTAAATCTTGACTTACGGAAGTAATCGTACTTCCGTCGACTAAAGTCTTACAATTTTTTTTTATTACTAATGATTTTGAATAATTATAAAATTTATAGCATGGGAGATAAAATTTACTTTTTGATATTTATTTTATTAAGGACGAATGTCGTGATGGCCTAGTGGTTAAGGCGCCCGCCTCTCATGCAAGAGGTTGTGGGTTCGAATCCTGGCAACTACCAATGTGATTTGACCAATTCATATGTACTTTCTAAAGATTATCTAAGACATCACAGACATCGTTGAAGGAAAACATCGTGAGGGAACCTGGACCTATAGTGAATATAAGTCCGAAATCGCCAATCTGCCTTGAGCAAGCGTGGTGATTAATGCTCGTGCCTTCCCTATATGAGAAGAGGCCTTTGCCCTGCAGTGGGACAGTAACAGGCTGGTATTATTATTATTAAGGACGACAGACAGTAGTTTATTAAATACTACTGTTCTACTCGCGACGTTATCCATATTGCTTTATATCAGAAAAATTTAAAGTTGAAGCATAATATAATATTATTATTATTTTAAAGTATTATTTATGAAAACTTTATGCACAAATAAAAACGCTGCACAAGGGTGGATTTAATGCCTTAGGCATTATCTGCCAGTCTGCCTTAGGTTTGCTATATTGGCTTCTTCTACAGAGAAGGCGCAAGCATTCATCACAACACTTACTCAATGCGGAATGATGACTTCTCCGTTAAATTTAGTAACTAAATGTTTTGATAATTGGTTCTATGAAAGTATTGAATTAATGAAGAAATAATAATTTTCGGTATATTTCCCCGCTTCATTGTCATCATATCAGGTTGTTTGCCGCCCACTTTAGGTCCTTAACCCCTCTCAAAGAGCGCCAGGCATTCCAGTATGGTAGATCTCATTCACCAGCAACACTCCTTCGTTAAATCGTCGCTCTATCATTCGAAACGGTGTCCCAAGTGGCTTTTTTTTTGGTGGGTGGGAAATCAGTGACTATGGGCGGAGTGGAAGGGGCTGTCAATATTTCTTTTGGGACAATCCCGCAACTATATTCCTCTAACTCCTGAAAGCCAGAATCAACAGTGGAGTTCACGCAAAAGCGAAGGGAGTGTCAGACTTCTGTTGACTAAAACCCACAATTGTTAATTTTTGGCTCTTTGCGTCCGGGGCCGCGGTATCTCTTTCAAACAACCCGCAGCCCCGGCAGGCATCGACGTACAACGTTGCCTACGTAGCCTTAACTCCAAAACATGTCTAGTATACGGACCGTTTGTCTGTCTGTACTTACACATCATAGACTTACTTCCACGTTAAGCCATTGATTCTGTGAGCATATTCAGATGGAATTATATAAAGTACTAATTAAATTTAACGTTGACCGTACCTCGTTAACTTAAGTTCGGTACTTATGTAATATGAATAAGTAAACCACGGTTATAGCATTAGTAACTGTAGTTACTAATTGTATATACCAGTACATAGTTGGGCTATAGTAAAGTTTGTTAAAGTTTGGAAATTTTGGTTAGTTTATCCAATATTGATTTTCGATTCAATTATTCACAAAGTTATAATCAACTTTTGTGATTAATTGAATATTTCAAAATATAGTCGATGCATAGTCAGATAGATTAAATGAATAAAGTTTGTGCCGTAGTTTCTTTTTGACGCACTACACGAAGAAATTATATTACGAAATTCAACCCCTCACGTAATACAATAGAGGATGCAAATTTGCACGAAATTAAGTGGGATAAACCGCAGTAACAGCTAGTTTTAAATATTATTATTCCTTTTTAATAATGTTACCGTCGAACGTGATCAGTGGTTGAGGCGTCTACCTCTCATGTGGAGTCAGTCTGGAATCGCCAACCCGCTTTGAGCAAACAGGGTGATCGTTGCTCGTGCATATTTGCATGACTGGTAATATTGCTGTAATATATTATGATGTTCACTTTGTGCCTCTTAATCAGTCCCGTGCCTTCCATATAAGCAAAAATGCCCGGCTTGCATGAGAGACCTAAGAGTTATCGTTCTGTAACAGAACAAATATTTCGGTTTCGGGTTTTCGGTTCCGGGAGCGCAACCGACAGCTCGTACGTTAAGTGTGTCCGCGAAAAAACAACGAAAAAAGTGTTAAAAGTGTTATATCAGCCCGTTCAAAGTGCGAAATCATAACAACTAAACATAACAAGTTGGTGCATCAAGTATACTAAGTGCAATTGCTACAACTTGTCCAAAAAACTAAGTCAAAATCGCATAAATATAACCTCAAAATTATTTACCATAGACAATATACAGTGACAGCAGAAATACCAACATTACAATAAACTAAAACGTAGTGACATTCGTTCGTGTTCGTGATATTCTCTGTGCAATAAACAACAAACTAGAAACATTATTTTGACATTGCATTAGCAGTGTTGCCTAACATTAAGTTTAAAGTCCCCAAAAAGTGTAAAATGGATAAAAACACCATGGAAATCTTGCTATCGAAACTGGACGAAAAGTTTGCTCAGCAAACGACCATCATAACTACATCTGTTACCCAAAATGTAATGGAGGCGTTAGACCATAAGCTGAAACAAATCATGGACGAAAACATCGAGTTAAAAAACACAGTGCTCACGCTTGAACAAAAAATCAGTGTGATAGAAAAAGATAGACGTAAACAAAACTTAGTCTTCTATGGTGTTGAAGAAAGAGGAAAAACAGAATGTGAGCTTGTAGAGGAAATAAAGGATATTATCATAGAAACGGGGCTGCATCTCGAGTGTAATGAAATAAGTAAAGTATACAGGATAGGCCAGCATTCCAACAACAAAACTAACCGTCCTGTCGTAGTCTCTATCACAACTCTGTGGAAAAAACACCTAATCCTTAAACAAAAATCTCAATTACCACCAGGCATAAATGTTAAAGAGGATTATCCGAAAGAGGTATTAGAGATACGGAAGCAGCTCCAAACGCAAGTAAATGATGAAAGAAAAAAAGGCAACTTGGCTTACATCAATTATGACAAACTAGTAGTAAAAAAGCCCACAGATCAAACTCGAGACAAGAGGAAACGGGAGGACTCACACTCACCTAACAAAGAGGCACAAAAGAAAGTCAACGCTGAAAACAACGATCCAGTGAAAAATAGAGCAAACAAAACTACTAAAGAAATTATAAAACCTAGTTTACTGAACTATGTGGAACGAGGGAAACCAGCTTCCTCTACAACAAACTCAAAAAACTGAACAATACTAAAACGAACATAATCCAAAGAAATAACGAAAACAGCGCATTTAAAATAAATCAAAACGAAAAGATACCTAGAACCGGAAAACACATAAAAACAAAAGAACAAGTTATACCACAGAACAACAATTGCCTCCCAACACGGCCGGTCACCGCGGGAGGACTAGACCAACACCCTCCAACAAATCTACTAACCAAAAACAAAACAAAACAAGAGATACAGAATAGAAGCAACCTATGCACCTTGAACACTAGAACGTTGAAAACACCAGAAAGTCTAAGCAAACAAAAACTAAAAATTTGCACATATAATGTTAGATCATTATCAAATAGAGAAAGATTGCTAGAACTAAACAATGCCATTGAAAACATAGACTGGGACATTATAGGACTGGCGGAAGTAAGAAGAAAAGGTCAGAACATAGAACAATACGAAAACTACATCCTATGTTATAACGGTGAAACTGCAGGCATGTATGGTGTAGGCTTCCTAGTAAAAAGCACATTAAAAAATAATATTATACATTTTAAAGGAATATCCGAAAGAATAGCAATCCTTAAACTAAAATTTGAACATTTCCCACTTACCTTGATTCAAACTTATGCACCCACTGTAAGTTCAAGCGATGAAGAAATTACCAAATTCTATAACGATCTCAAAACAGCACAAGAACTTTCTGATAAACACCAATTGATAATAGGTGACTTCAATGCAAAAATCGGTCAACCAAAGCCAGAGGAAAACATGATAATGGGCAAATATGGATATGGGAATCGGAATAATAGGGGAGAGCGCCTTATACAACATGCTAACGAACACAAATTATCGATAATGAACACATTTTTTAAAAAGAAACAGTCTCGTAGGTGGACATGGAGATCTCCTGACCAGAAAACAAGAAATGAAATCGACTATATATTGACCAACATTCCTAAGTCTGTAACAAATGTAGAGGTTCTGAACCTAATCAATTTCCCTTCAGACCACAGAATGCTTAGATGCTCCATAATGATAAAAACACCAAAAAAGAGCCGAAAGCTCTACAAACAATCAACAAGTTCACTCAAGACTACAAATGAAAATGAAATATACAAACAAAACCTAGAGAAACATTCAAAAAAACTTGAAAACCTGCTTAATACAGCTAATGACGTACAAACCATAAACAGTGAAATAGAACAGTTGATAACAATGAGTCTCAAAATAGAAAATAAAACAAAATCGCACAAACATAAAATACTAACGAATGGAACGCTAGACCTCATGGAGAAACGTGGGAAATTACTACAAATAAAAAACAGAACTAAAGAAGAAAAAGACGAACTAACACAACTGTTTAAGAAAACAAATAAAGCAATCAAAGAAGACTACAATATGTACAGAAAAGGAATTATTGAAAAAAACCTAAGAACATTTAGGAGTTCCAAAAGAGCCCACAAAGAATTATCAACACATAAGACGTGGATTCAAAACCTAAAACAAGAACAGAGGGAAGCAAACAGCAGGAAATATATATTGAACTGCGCTACGGACTTCTACAGAGAACTCTACAGAAGATCACCAGAAGAACCAGTCACAAATGATAACATCAACAATGAAACAAAAGATACAGGTCAAACACAAAACATGATAGAGCCAATAAGTGAAATAGAAATATTAAGACATATAAAAACATTAAAAACAGAAAAGAGCCCTGGACCTGATAACCTAACAAATGAGGCACTAAAAGTCGGAGCACGCATACTAATCCCATACTTAACACTACTTTTTAATAAGATCATGGAGTCTGAACAAATACCAGAAAAATGGGGCCTATCACATATAATACTACTATATAAAAAGGGAAACCCACAAGAAGTAGGCAACTACCGGCCTATTAGTTTGCTATCGACTATATATAAGCTGTTTTCCTCAATCCTACTTAGCAGAATAGCACCAGATATCGACAAAAACCAACCAACCGAACAAGCAGGGTTCCGACCAAGCTACTCAACGACCGATCATATCCACACTGTTGACCAACTTATGGAGAGATATCAAGAATTCAACAAGCCACTATACATAGGATTTGTCGACTACACAAAGGCTTTCGACAGTATAACACATACATCCATATGGAAGGCACTAAAAAACAACAACATACATGAGAAATATATACAAATTATAAAAAGCGTGTACTCCAATAGTAAGAGCAGAATAAAACTGGAAAGCACTGGAGAAGAGTTTCCCATAGAAAGAGGCGTAAAACAGGGCGACCCACTTTCGCCAAAGCTCTTTATAGCAGTCCTGCAAAATATCTTCCAGAACATTGATTGGGTAAATAAAGGAATATCAGTTAATAATAGACGTCTAACGCATCTACGCTTCGCAGATGACATAGCTATTTTCAGTGAATCCCCAACAGAACTAGAAATAATGCTACAAAACCTCGCATCTGAAAGCAAAAAAGTAGGACTTGATATGAATACCAACAAGACCAAAATTATGACAAACCATACACAAACCCCGATTAATGTTGAAGGCAAGACGATAGAATATGTAAAAGAATATATATATCTAGGAAAAATAATGTCATTTGATGCCAACAGAAATGAAAAAGAAGTAGACAGAAGAATAAACATATCCTGGAAAAAATACTGGGCACAAAAAGAAATTCTCAAAGGAAATTATAGTCTACGACTCAAGAAAATTGTAATGGACTCGTGCATTCTACCATCACTAACGTACGCAAGTCAGACCTGGACATTCACTAATAAAACTAAAAACAAAATCCTGTCATGCCAATACGCCATGGAAAGAAGCATCCTGCAGCTAAGAAGAATAGATAAAGTAAGAAATGTTGACATACGAAATAAAACAAAACTCAAAGATGCTCTTCAACATGCAATGACATCGAAATGGAAATGGGCAGGACACCTAGCCAGATACCAAGACAAAAGATGGACGATACAAATTACAAAATGGCAGGGTCCCGCTGGAAAAAGAAATAAGGGACGACAAAGGAAAAGATGGGCCGATGACATAGTCAAAACCGCTGGAAACAACTGGATGGGCACCGCCCAAGATAAAAAAGTTTGGAAAGAGATGGAGGAGGCTTTTCACCCTAAAGGGGCCATACAACAAGTTACAATCAACATATAGTTTAATATAATTGTTTTTTTTGTTACATAGTATGGAAAATACAAAGCTATAATAATAATAATAATAATAATAATAATAACAGAACAAATATAATAATTATTTGCTGGATTTTAGCTATTCTTAGAAAGTCCTTCAGGTTTGTTTTAATTTTGACCCTTAGACATACTACAGCTTTAAAAGGTCCAACTGAAGTTGATGGTTTGTTTTTGACATTATCCGGGCTTTACCCTTTTTTGAAAACAAAATCATGAGAGACGTAGTTCCTATAACATTGTTCGTCAATCGAATTAGGCATGATAACTGTTTCACAAATTAACTCAGCCGCCTACTATGTCAACAAACACCCAAAGAATTCTACCATCAAACATTTTCCACGTCTGATGAAAACCGTAAATTAATTTACATACTTAACCTAATCGAGGTCGCATTTTTGGGCTGATAGCTTCTTCCGAAGGGTACGAAATCTAGTTTCCCTGTGTCGACTCAGTTCTGGTTTTCCAACAAGAACTGTGTCTTGTGTGTCCCAGTAGGGGAAGTGGCACGATATACCGTTATGCATCTTCGGTCGCCAGTCTATCGGTATACACAGTGGTACCCGGTCGTATCACAACGGGTAATCGTGAGTTAACGTTTAGTTCGTTTCAAGTATTAATTAACGGTAAGTTTAACTCTTTTTTTTGTGACGTGAGCGTTCAGCCGTTTTTGTAACGAATGCGTTCTCTATTTGAAATTTTATTCGTATGCGCTTCTTTTTTTCCTTTGACGATTTAATGGCATATTTGGTGCATTTTCATTAGTGGAAAAAATGGTGTCTTTCTACTTTTACCTAGAATATTTTCTCATTAAGTAATTTTTCACGCTACATAAAAATAATGAGGTAATTAGGTTGTTATGATTCTCTAACCAGCCAGCAACCTGTTATTCAGGCTGGTGCATTCTTGCTGTCAAGTGAGTCCAATCGCATCTATAACATAGGAAACTGTATATTTTAACAGACCTGAGTAACCACCTAACCGCCCTTTAATTCCATTTTAAAGGACTGCGGTTAAAACTTAAAAGACTATTTTACGTGCATACACAGAAAGGAAGTATGATTTAAGTTTATAATTGCAAAAGTTTAAAAGAATAAAATAATTGTGACTGTTATTTACGTAGAAGAACTTCTCAATGATTAACTGATAATGTTTTTTAATTATAATATTCTAGAAGGTGAGAACCATTGGGCAGGCAAGGGCCACACTGAGATATAGGCTTCCTAGACTGTTATAATATTTTTTTAATGGTTCCAGTTAACTATATATGTAGTTATACGGCAAAGTTTAGGAAGTGAGAAAACAGTCGCGGGCCGTTAAGAGAAGGTTCGAGGGCCGTGCGTTGCCGACCGCTGTTCTAGAACGTTAGAATATGCAAATGGAGAAATTATTTCTCATACTCTCACAAGAGTTTAGGGCCCCTTTAGCTGTGGGACCTGTGACCTGGAGCTATTGGTATTTTGAACATCCTGCCACCGCTTTAAGCCTTGGTACACCACTAGGTACAAGACAAACTGTAGTTAGGTTTGTTCTCATCAGTTCTACTAAACAGTTTCGAGGTAGAAATTACAGGGATTTTTTACACACTACTTCTACAATACTAGGTAACAAAATAGCAAAACTAGTATTAGTCTCTGTTCCCACTTGTTCAATTACCAGTTTCAAAGTAGTAGTAGAACTACCCGTAAAATTTCGCCCCTAAAAGTTTCCAGAATCGTCTCCAAGGTCAAAGTAAGAATACAAACAATGCGGAAAATATGTCACTGAAAGATACTTAGCAATGCAGTCGTGCGCGTGTTCACTAATTTATCTACAAACTCGCATGCACTTGCTAAATTCTTGACATTGTGTCGGAGAGAGTATAGAGTTATGCAATTCGTAGAATGTCAATGATGGAAAAATACTTCATTATCATCTCGCTAGCCTTTTCTTAAATATGTTAGGGTCAGATTCCAGTCTACCTTGTTTTAGCTGAAAACCAGGGTTTATCTTGGAGCATCTGCTTATCTGAACTCGTTAGTCCTGTAACAAGATTTCACGATACCCTTTGGTAAGCCTGATTGTCGGATTTCTGGATTCTGACTTTTCGTAACTAGTCATAGGTCTACGAATGATGAATGAGACCATCAACGTCCAAAATCCAGACTACAACTTAGAAATTCCTTATTAAAAATCTGACTAGCTAAGTCTTTTCAAAGCATCAGTCCGGAGACGATTTTTTTTTTATTGTCAGATGATTTAAGATGTTGTTCTTAATTAAGTGGCATTTCCTTCATATTCTTGATTAGTTACTTTGTCAATAATATGATTGAAAGTTAGAAACTGGTGTTTAATCTTACTTGATACTAAACTACTTTCTCAAAGAAACTACTTTTAATAATGTTTTTATGAGTTTTTTAATGCATTTAAATGTCGGCCACTAAAAACTTGTCTTATAATATTATCTGTGTCTCTACTATTTAATTAAGTTCTGTACAAACAAGATTATAATGAAATTGGTGAAAAAAAGTTCATCTACATAGTCCTCTTGATGATAGGACCATTTTGAATGGTCCTATCATCTTCGGTCTTTATCGGGCCAGTAGTTATTGAGTGAGATATCTTTTTATCTGAATCCGATTAAACCAGCGGGTTGTAATCAAAACCTTTGGCTATTCGCGTCTCCTTAACCTACCAGTCTTTAAAGCTCAAAATCATTCTGGTTTAACCTTTCAACAACCAACCGACAGCTGTCAGGCTGCTATTGTTTTTCTATTGTTTCTCAAAACACGTGTGTTCGAAGGATTAATGGTCTCCCATTGAGTATGTGAAATCAGCCTGCAGCAGTGATATAGCCGCTGTATAGGGATATATCACTTGGGGACCTCCGAAAAAAGAGCCCAGACCTTCTTAGACAACCGGCAACTATTTTCTGTCCTATGGTGTACCATGTTAACATTAACACCTGCAGTATTCATGTCAGTGACGACTTTACTCATTTGTCCACTCTCATATAAAACAATCCTTGTTAAGATATATTGAATACTAGCACAATATAGTTTTTTAACGACACACTTAGCAATGTCACTGGCAACATTGGCAAAAAACGTAACAAAATATACACCACGTCCAATCAGATGTCAGTTAGCTTCAAAAATAAAACTGTTCACATTTCACTAACCTGGTTAAAACAAGCTAACAATGACAACTTGACCACTAACTAACAGATGTACAAACAAAATACAACAACAGGTGAAAGTGCCTACACTAAGAAGACTTTGTAACATTTTGTTGAAGATGTAAACATTAGCTGTTCTTGTAAATCCTCTTGTCATGTCTTCTTAGAAATAGGAACTATGTTGAATGTCTGAGACAACATGACAGATTTGGAACTTAGATTCTGTTTCTTAATTGCATTTTAGACATAGCTTTTAAGCTTGTGGCTATAATTCCTTTCATTTAATTTATTTCCACTTATTTTTCTAGAAACAGATTGTATGATTGATTGAATTTGTCTTTTACCAATTTGAACCAGGCCGCATCGATCGTTTCATCATGCAACACTCATTAAACATTAACTTCGTCATAATTGTTGCGCCGCTAATGTTTGCTACAACTGTATCGTTTATGCCCGCGACGATGTGTCCTCAGTGTGTGTGCTCAGAAAAAAATATTCATGGAGCGATAAATATGTCGCGTTGCAAATGTGGCGCCACATTCACCGTGATGCAAATGTATGTACGAGTGCGACCTGCTTAAGTATTTATTTATTAGCGCCTGTTCATCTAACTTCAAGCTATAGGTCAGTGATTTTAAAAATCATCGCATTAAATCTTCGAATACACATGATTCGAGACACAATAGAAAGATAATACATTTATGAGAACTTTTTTAAAGTATTATTATTTTGTACACCAATTTTTATTCTCTTTGACATTGTAATTATTGAACTTGACACTTATGTACTTTTCTGAGTACCTATATATTTTTTTTTTACATTATATTTGTTGTGAGTGTGAGGACTATGTGGGTTGCTTGATTGCTAGTATGTTTTATAATGACTGACGGTTTGAGTACTTAATGCGGCCTACCCGAATGTCCTTACTTTGGTATTGTTCGTCAAGACGTTGAGCTCTTTACGTGTTTTTTTAGTTGAGCTTAACGACTTATGACAAATGCTTGCACTGTTTGGACAGGTCCACTCAAATCTGTGTGCTTCTCTCATCAAGAGATCCCTTCAGTTTACCTTCATGGTCCTCGCATATTTTGACCAATACAATATTGTATGGACTTTAAAAGAGACTTTGACCTCTGAGTTTGTTTCGGATGTTTCTTCTCAGAGTAGTCCAGCTAGGAAACACCGGCCCCATCGTTCGATTAAAAAAAAAAGGAAAAAAAAAGGACGTGTAAAAGTGTAATTTATTACCTATTTACAAAAATAAATCATTTATTCATTTAATAGCAGCGCGACAGCCAGCTGTCGGTTGGCCCTTGAAGGGAAACAAAAATTCAGGACAATTCGTGTCGTTAAATGTCTAATTAATTAAAAGTCTATTGTCAGTTATAAGCTAAAATTTAATTAACATTACGAGTATTATCTCTGTAAGCATTCTTAGCTCTGTGTCGGTGTAATGTTTCCCTATACTGTATCGTATCAAGGTTACTTTCGCTCAAATCTTATTGCGTTTTAAGGGCACTTTCATTTAGTACAAGTTATCCTTGTTTCATTATGGGTGGTAGTGCAACGCTTTCTCCGTTCATCCGGGAGAGATTTGATGCTTTTATTATTGTTGAATTAGTCTCAAGAATATTGGGAACACCTTGAACTGATTGTTATTTGAAATTACTGCTTTCATTACGGATTGAGGAAATGATGTTGTCTTTACAGCATTTTTTTTTTAATTTTTGGGTTGGCTAACAGCCTAACCGGATTCAGCTGTATGTACCAGTGTGGTACGTGAAACGACTGCCTATCAGACCTCCATACCCATGTACTGGGTGACACGGTACCTTTTGTAACTAATTACAATTAAACAATTTAAATCCATGGCGTTAGACAATCTGGAGTTCACCCAGTTATAATCGTCCTTCTATGTCTTGGTCTCCTGCTTGATATGTTTTTGCTTACTTCTCCCATGTTCTTTCCTGTTGAGATTCATCACAGGTAAATTCTTTGTAAGAAATTCGTCGAACTTCATTTGTTTTGGCGCTTTTCTGGTGGATGCTATTATTGATTCCGATTTACACCAGTTGCAGTGGTTTGAAAGAGAGTCGCTAAGTTGTCTAAGAGTTACTTATTTTGCTACTCTTCCAATTCTTTAACAAGTTTTAAAATAATTTTTTGCTCTGGTTTGGCCTTCTGTCTACTTCAACACTTAATTTTTACATTGCTCTCTGCAAAATCTGGTAACTTTAATGTTATTCTAGATAAGCTACCACATCTTTAGATGAAACTGGAAAATTTCTGATTATCATGGATAAAACTATCGGTCATGCACAAGCCACGGCACGCGACCGAATAATTTGTAAAAAATCTATGGTAGCAAGAAAATTTCACAGTCAAGTTTCAAATATCAATGTGAGAAGTAGGTTTTTCCCGGTACAGTTAAAAAGACGAAATAGTGACATTATTTATTCATTAGTGTCAATTCGCAAATTGCTGAAAAATCTCGCTTTCTTTACTGACGTCCAAATATTTTGAATTTCTAAGTTATTATTCAATTGTTAGTACGATAGAAACTTGATACAATGACAGCAAAAAAATCATAATCCAGTTACTGAAATTCCTGGGAAATAAACATTTATTTCTTTTGATTGACATACTGACAATTTTGTATATTACGCAAATGCATTTGTAGAAAGTTAAAGCAAAGTTTTTATTAGTAGGAAACTAATTAAATAAAGCACAATACTAATTTAACAGTATAAAGATAGCTACCCACCCTCGCCTGTAGTCTGGTTTTAAACAGCCTCTATTATTCCACACGAATTGACATTCTGATCCGGTAGACTTTGTCCCCTTTCAGCTTTATATAATAATAATTAACGTAAACGATCAGAAGAAAACGAAGATAAGCATAAAAGTGAAACAGAAGAACATCGTGATCAAAACTAATTCAATTTATCAATTGTAAAACATAAAAACGTAGATGTGTGTCAGTCATTGTGACCATTAAAGTCCCGTTGTGTTCGTGAGTGAAGCGGCACACTTAGCCTTAAATGAATGGTTTTTGTACCATAACAAGCGAAGGATGGCTTTCTTTGCGCTGTTTGAGAAAGGGAAATGCGTGTAAGGTGTTGGGTCCTGTCGTTTTTTTGTGGTAGTAGTATGTTCTTGCCTTCAGCTTCTTAGTCACGTTCTACAATGCTCAATCATCATCTACCTAGTCTTTTCCCAAGAATGTTGGGATCGGTCTCCAGCCTGACTGGATTCAGCTAGCTACTAGTCTTTTACGTGAAACGACTGCCTGTCAAACCTTCACAACCCGGTACTGGGCGATATGGTACTCCTTGGTTAGACTGATCAAAATTTCTGATTTCTGACTACCCGTAACGGCTGTCAAAGTTTTATAAATAACAACTGGTACCAACAGCTTTGCGTACCTTCAGAGGCACTGGTTGTTAATCATATTCTAGATAAACTTTAGAATCAGTCTTGGCGTTATTCTCACAGTTTTAGGTTTTTCTAATAAACGGGACCACCGTGTATATTCTTGTAGATTTATTATCATTTTCGTTAATTTTTATATTAAACTCTTGCGACCTATTTTGAATCATCCACTCAATAAACAGTGATATCAACTATGACTTTGGCTAACATTTCATAATCGCACTTTTTTACTTTGGCTTTCATTTACATTACTTGACTAGTTTTATGACCACTATTATAAAATATATTTTGCAATTTTTTACTATTCACTACTTCATTTCATTCATCCGCTGAAAGACGTCCGCTGCTAGCTAAAGACCACCCCCAAAGATCTCCATTAATTTTATACTTTTTTTCAACGGTTGATGATTCACTAACCTACCCGTTGACCTAAATATTGTATAAGGATAATTGCTCCCTTATGTATTATACTTACATAAGGTTTGCAATGATGCGCTGCAACGTCCTAAAAAGTACGGTCAAGTAGACGTTGATAAATACTTAACATTTAGCAACGTTTGTAGGTCAGTGTTTAACTATTACTTTAATATTTCATGCAGTAACCAAGGTTTGCTACACAAGTAAATTGTACCTTTACCATAAAGATACATATAAATCACGCCCTACATTGCATATATAGGGCGTTCACGGAAACCAAGACCTAGAAGACAATGTCACGATCTATTAAACCAAAAAAACATATAGTGACGACGACAAAAATAACACTTGATATCACACATGGCACGCACACTCAATTTGACAAAAAACAACTTTATGACATGTAGGTAGAGAATGAAACTGAATGTGCACTTTTCATGTGTTGTGAAGCGCAAAGTGACATAAATTGGAAAGTGTTTCCGCCTATGATGGACCAACCATGGTGTAGCATTGCACACAAATTATCGTGTATTGATACAAACTGTTTATTATGGCTTGTTGTATTGGGTTATTGCACTGGTGTAGGGTGTTCGACACAGTGGTTTTTCAGAATGTATTTCTTACTTAAAGATTGGCATTTAATTGCCTGAAAATGTTTCGGATTTTGGAATAAAAATAACTTCTCTAACTTACAAACAATGCGATGAGAAAGCATTGAATTTTGTATTGCATTCCTTAGCATTAGGTGCTCCAAATATCTTCTTTATTTAATTAAAGAAACTTAATTAAATTATGGGACTAGCACTTGCTACTTCCTGGCCCGTCTACGGACTTCTTGACAATTCAAATAAAAGGTGCTTGCAAATTGTTTAGTTAGAACAAATGCCGTCTTTGATTTAATGAGCTTGATTTTTTTTAGCTCCAGTTAGCGTAGTCTATAATACTTACTTCTTAGTTATTCATCATCATCATCTTAGTCCAATAACCACTACTGAATATAAAACCCTAAAGGACAAAAATTTGATCACGTTCGACTTACGGCCATGTTCAATAACCTACCGATCACCATATATGGTTAAGGTTTTGAGAGATAATAATTTTGACACAAGGTATGGGACTTGTTTCAAATGCCTATGTCTAGAAACCTAATCATCATAAATAAATTGGTTATTGGAAATGGACTTAAGTTAAAACATCACAATTCTCTCGGGAACTGTCAAAAAGATTATTAAGTCAGTAAAGAGTATAGTCTTAGTAATATGAATGGATAGCATATAGATTCAATTGTTGAATACACACGAATGGTGTTGTCATTCTATAGACTAGCAAAGGTTTCGTGTATAAATCACATTTGTTTATCGATATCCACGATTTACTAAAGATACTGTACAAGCAGTTCCAATAATGTAAGCTCTTTTTACAATGCATTAGACAAAATCAATGTCACGGTTGAATGTTTTTTTTTTAATGAGGAATGCTGAAAATTCGGTCAGTCATGATTGGAATTGAGAACGCGAATTTATCATTTGATTGTATGCAGCTATGCGCATTGACTTCATTGGAAGTCCATACATTTAGTCGATAAATCTCTTGATGAACGGACATTAGTCACTTGAAAGACAAATTATTTTGAGTTAGAATTAAAGTGAATTCCGTTTAAAAGTAATGGTGACTCATACTTAATACACAAGTCCCAAATAAATAAATAAATTAAATAAAAAAACAGATTTGCACATACAGTAAATGAAATAATACGGAATACCTTTTTTATCAATTTAATTAGGGAGATTTGTCTCTAAAAACATGAGAGCGATACACATAACAATAAAAACAACAGACAAAAAGAAACGGGAATGAGTTATTGATATGAAATTAAATTTTCCACAATAGACTTTGCTGCATCGTATGAGGGATCCGCTAATCTACTCAAAAATACTCCTTGATCGTATTTATTTTCGTTTTTGCATCAATGCCTCATATAATATATGGGTGGCATTAATGCAGAAATACCAATATGCTTATAATATTTACTTAAAACAAAACCGTTCAATACCTAGCTACCCTTTGAAAGCAAGCAATCTCTCTTCGTAAAAACAACTAGAAGTAGGAATGAGCACGCGTGCCAACGCGCGTCAGTTATATCATTAACATAATAATATCGTGCGCAACTTGCCTGGGCGAGGCCCAAGGCATGTGAGGCGGCGGTTGAAGAATGTTCCAGATTTTAAGACCATTTAGAATAAGTTCGTGATGTAGTGTGGCGTATTGCGATGGGCCTTTGATTAAGGCGCCTGTACCTCATGTAAAAAGTTGTAAGTTTGAATCCGGGCAAGTACCAATGTGACTTTTACAATTCATATGTTTTTCTCACAAAGCACCTAAAGCCGTTGGTCCTGATTGCCATTTGTAGAATTTTGACATTAGTTACGGATACTCAGAAAGTCAGACAGTCTAACCAAACCATCATGTTACACAGTAACTTGTTTTGTGCTGGAGTTTATTATGTGAAGTACTAGCTTCACATAATAAACCGATACTTGAATCTGTTTAAGATAGGAGCCAACCAAAACATAATTAGGAAAAGTCTAGGGAGAAGAAGAGTAAGTTCAAAATCATTTTCAGACGGCTAGAGAAACTTTTATTAAACAAACGGCTTAAAGTTCTCAATTAGAGAACTGTCTATTATAAAACGTGTATAAAAATAAAGGGTGTCGTGCTACCCAGTAACTGGGTGATGAAAGTTTGACAGGGCTTCATTCCATGTAAAAACTGAGGTTCAGCTGCATGGAATTAAAATTATCGCACGCCTTGTCTTTAATCTGTCATTACCTTCTGCGACTGTCGATTAGAATATTTTTGATGTAGCACATGTTCATGGCTAGATCTCTAAACGACATTGCGTGATGCCAACACTTCCGAAATCAGATAACACATCAACGTGAAAGGTTGACCTAGAAACTAAATTTAGATCTGCATTAGCTCAAACGTAGTTATTTATTTACCATGTACAATCTTCTACACAGATTACATCAAACAGGTCTTAAGTAGGACTGATGAACTTGAAGTAGATGCAGCTTGCAACTTTCAATTTATGGTTTAGAGAAGAATCTTGATTTGACAACAAGCACAAAAGTTAATAAATTCATGTTAATGTTTTTTTACTATTTTGTATTTTCAAGACGATATTTGTGTGCATTCAGATTTGAAAGAAACGGTAGTAAACTTCAAGGTTAAAATTATTCACTTTAATAACTTGAAACCTTCGAACACACGTGATTCGACACACAATAGAAAGACAATGATGCCGATTCTCTTGTGCACAAACTAACGTAAATTTAAGTTAAGTTCATCTTTCTCTTTCCATTTCTTAAAGAAAAGGACAGAAGATTCATTTTAGTTTATTCCTGTCAAATTAGACAACGCCTGATGAAAATTGACGTATATTTAGACGCCATGTTTTTAAATTGCGTCTAAATTATCTATGGTGTGTCTAAATTTGACAGGACTTAACTAATATCTGATCTTCTATCCATTTCTTAATTAAACGGAAAGAGAAAGATGCACTTAACTTAAATTTACGTTAGTTTGTGCACAAGAGAATCGCACCAATAGCCGCCCATCAGCCGGCTGTCGCTTTGTTGTTTGAAGGTTAAGTCGTACAGTCAGTCTAGAAGCCACCATACAAATCCATGGTCTTTTGAAGAAAGAACACCAAAGACAATGCCAACTTGTGTCATCATAAGCTCAACGATGACTCAACATAGCTGAATGGGTTGATAAAAGGAATGGGCAATAAATAGTCTGCACTGATTCTGCAATGGATATTTCTCTCGCTGTTCCTTCATAACTTGGGCCGCAGTGTCAACGCACCTTACAAGTTGCAATTAAGTAGTTGAATGTTACGGTCAAGAAAAATAAACATGGCAGGTTAGGAACGGGAAGTGGGAGGCTGCGGATGCAAAGATGCTTAACCGGGAAATCGCATATGATTTTACTGTCTTATGACTTATTAATGGGTTCATAGCTCCATCAAATCACAAGGAAGCTGATGCATTATTCCTTTAAGTGTGGATCTCCACTGTGAAAATTTTTCTTCGTGATGGTATAAATATAATTTGATCGGCTAATGATCATGTTATAAAATGTGAATATATCTTTTGTAGTCGCTACTAGTCTGAATGAATTCCGCTTAGTTATAGATTTTTAACTTTCTAATTGACTGACTCTTTGACAGTTCAAATATTATACATAAACATGTTACAAAATTCTTCGTACAAAATCTAGCCAAGATGCTCTTTTGTTCTTTGGAGCTAGGCTGGCTGTTTGCCATAGCTATCACTTACAACAGACTGAATGGGAGTGCGGACAATAGAGTCCACAAATAAATGGTTCATCAAATTGATGATATTAAACATAGCTACTTATATAATCTTCGATTATAACTACAATAAATAAATGCCTCCTAAAACCAAGAAGGTCCGTGATTGTTTCTTTAGTCAAATGTTTACCACCTAAGCTTACATTGCGAAATGCAATAAAGAAGTATTGTGTATTGAAATAATTCTGAAAAGTTTTCTGTTCTTGGTGACCACATGATCACAAGCTTAAGTCACCTTCCCATCCAACTAGATACAGTTAAATGGCGTTGTGATTTACATGGAGCGCCAACCTATTCCAAATCAACAACCCAGTTATTGGGTAGCATGATATTCCTTGAATTCATGTCATACTTGTATATCCCTAAATGACTGTTAAAAATGTCCGAGTAACACATAAGAGCAACTGCATGCTACTTTCAAAATCTGAACTACTACTGGGTATTAAGAAAAAACCTTATCCGCCTTATTACAAAACAAGGTTTTTCTCTAAACCAGGTTTAAACCATTGAGCTAGGTTTTGTATTTCGAATCTTGATTGTATCAGAATAAGATTCAAATTACAAAACCTGGCTCAATGGTTTAAACCTGGTTTAGAGAAAAACCTTGTTTTGTAATAAGGCGGAAAGGCACTTAGCTCACCCATAAACTCGAATTCAGGCTTCCACAAGCTCTTATCGCGCTTATGAACCATAATACCAACGCAGTTAGTCCATGTAGATAATACCCATATACAGCAGATGAGATTATGAGTCGATAATACCAGGAAATCAGATGATACTAAAAGCTCCAAGCTTAATTTTACCGTAGAAAGTTGAGGAAAACTTTGCGCGTGCGTCATCGCAGGTGAAATGAACATTTTATGACACCTAAAGATATAAATAATTATTTAATGCCTTGTAATTGTGTAAGTATCACAATACGTATATGGTTTATTAATTATTGGATTCTTTGAACTGCGTTTATTTTTATCCAGTTATAGTACTTTTAAAGCAGTTTGTAGCACATAAGCCTTTGCAATAATAGGGAGAGCTCATCAAATTGTAGCTTAGTCACTCAATAAACAAATACTAAAACCTATTTGCCCGTATCAAGAGATCAGTTTTTTTTAGATTACGCAGTGGTTTCCAAATACAGCGTTGATAAACCTTCAAACACAAGTGAATCGAGATTCGAGACACAATAGCAGCGCAACAGCCGGCTGTCGCTTGGCCGTCGAAAGATTCATTCGGATCGAGCATCACATAGTTTCCGAATTCATGTAACCATACTACATGATTGGTTTCTTACTGCCATAATTTTAAATGATAATTCTATAATAATTATATGGCCACACAATTTATTAAAAAGCAATAATGATTTATTAAAAGAATTCACGGCACTTAGTCCACCTAAATAGCAAAAAGCCTCAACACATTACCCTCGTTTTTTCCCATTAAACTAAACCTAAACTATTCATATTACAGTAAAAATCCTTTTTAGGCTTTAGCATTAAAAAAAAATAATGTCATGTAATTAAAAACAAAAATGTAACGGAAAAACGGGAACTTTTAAGTGTACAAGTGGGTCAGTAATGTCGAGTTTGGTGGTCAAAACTTCGCGGTCATGGCCGCACGGTCAATGACCTTATGTTGTCTCTTTCTAACTTTATAACGTACGTGTTCTTTAGTTTAGTTGTGTGTGTGTGTTTGCGTACGTTTTGAAAATTATACCTTCGAACACACGTGATTCGAGACAATAGAAAGACAATAGCAGCCCGACAGCCGGCTGTCGGTCTATCGTTAAAAGGTTAATGATAGAATAAACCTAGTATGTAACCTATCTACACATTTGTAATTATAATATCATTAGGTGTAAATATTAAAAATGTATTACCGTATTTACTGTTTTATGCAATGTTAAAAATAATAATTCAAAATACTGCTTCAACTTAAAGATCGTTTTCCCCGTGCTGTGGAAAACGATCTTTAAGTTGAAGCAGTAGAACAGTTGTGATTATAAACTATAATTACAGATTTCATGCTTCTTTTCACTCATTTATTTAATTAGGTATCTAGTAATTAACTGATGATACAGCACTGATTGAACTTGTCAAGCCCCGCGGCCTTTGAAAGAAAATCACGGAAAACCGTGACAGCCGACTTTCGCACGGGTTTTTACGGTTAATTAGATAAAAAGGTTTTACGTGTTTTTTTTTGTATTATACCCCATGTTACACACATAGGTAATAACTTGTGTTTTGTCTGGTCAAGATATAAATAAATACATTGCCTTTAGGAAAACAAACTTTAATCACATAGTTCACAAGGGCTAGTTTGCACTGTTCTTAAGTAAACGTTACGGTATTTTTGCGTATGTTACTGTTAACTTCATACGCAAGTGTAAATTATCTTTTTACAAAGTAAACACATATCACATAACTGTTATCCTGCTCAGAAAATTAAGAGACTACGCATAATTTTTCAGCTTCATTCAGTCTTAGGAACAATGTTCACTTATTCCGGTCGGTTCAGATTATGTCCATAGAAAATAACTATTCTGTAAGACGCGTACGCGTTCGTTCAGCTTTCCGCGTCTGTTCTGCTTTCGTATAATCTTTGTTGTTATTAAATGTGCGTAGGCCCTGTGGTAAATCATATGTTCCTTAGTACATACTTAGGCTTAGCGGTTCTCTGCCTCTATCTTGTGATCGTAGCTTAAACACAAGGGTTCAAGCACAAGTGCGTGTGCCTGGTGCCCCAGAGGAAGGCAATTAACTTAATTACTTAATTCTTTTTTTTTAATACTAACATAGTTTTTAAGTTGTACACTAACAATAATATGGGCATGTTGCCTGAAATAAATAGATAGTTTTTTTTAACTTTCGAACACACGTGATTCGAGATACAATAGCAGCCGGCTGTCATTTGATCGTCGATAGGTTGTGTGATATTGACAGTCACAATTTCTTATCGCGTGAGACTGTTTGTCAACATTTTCACAATTTAGAAAAAAGACCTAGTCAGGTGTTTAAAAAATAAAATAAGGGATAATAATCCATCGGTGGTAATCAATCGGTAACTAGATTTTTTTGAAGCCAAGAAACATGAAATTTGCACAGTAGACTTTTACAAACTAATTTAGAGGCGCACTCTGAAACTATTTTGTTTCAATCAGGAGACATAAGTTTGTATGAAAATCAAAGGGCGAAGTCGCGTGATACTTTTAGTAATTTAGTGTTAAAATGAAAAAATATGATATTTTTGAATTATTTTACATACTTTTGAAGGCTAATCATTCAGTATTAATTTTATCCTAACCGGTATTGATTCTAGGTTAAACAGATAATGTTGAGAAAGTAGTATTCTTAGAATAGGCGCCTTTACTAATGTGTCTGTTTGTGAGTCATCAGTCATAAAGAAAGGAGTCGAAACAAACTATAAATAAATTATATTCAAAACCGCAATGTGTGGGTTTTTTTGTACGTTTTTTCCTTTTATTTTAATTGAAATCGAAAACCACTAATCACGCATTTTGAATATAAAATGTTTGTGGTTTTTTTTTATTTAAATATTTTATTTTTACTCTTGTGACTAATTTTTAAAGTATTTTGCTTATGTTGTTCTCTTTGTTTATATTATGATTTTATTCATATTCTATATTTCTATAGATTTAACCCTTTAAATTTGTATGACGATTATATTATATAATTTAAATACTTAAACAATCCACTCCAACACAATTTTCTAAACATTTGAACAGTCTTATTACTTAAAATATTTTTACTTAAGTTCTCTAATGTTTTTACAAAAACCAATCATTGCTTACCGTCTTCCCTATATTTTTCTTCGAAATTCAACCATTAGATTAAATTATTACTTACACCAGCATAATATTATAGCCTTGACCGATATAATGGCCGGCTTAACGGTAAACCTTAGGTTAACGATGGTTTAACGGACGGTTTTTTAGTTCCATACACTGTTCCACCGGTTTTTCAACTTGTTTGTTTATTTTTAAACCAAATAAAAATGGAATGTTTAACATGTGGGTCAATGGACTTAGACAACTGGTTTTGTGTCCTTGTACTAGGTCAAGAATAAATAGTTTTCCTTCTTGCTCTAGACATGGTAATAAAAACATTACGATCATTTCGGCATATACGTAGATTTTGGGCAATCGTTACAGATAGTCAGAAGCCTGATCTGGTGGTTAGTAACTGGATTGTAGACGTCTGATGGGGTAAATGCTCTATATAAAACACTGGTATTCACCTGCATTTGTTTAGACTGTAATTCGACTCTAACATAGTTGGGGAAAAGCTAGGGAGATGATGACGATAATACTTATTTTATTATTTTAACTATTATGAACAAAAAGTTCGTTACGATTTTTTATATTCAACTTGTATTGTCCCACTAGAGTAAAATATACCTTTAACGTTCTAGCCTTTCCTAATGTTTCCTCATATTATGTTACTGTTAAATTATTTAGGTACGTGTCAACAACCGCACCAACTGAAAATGTTGATTTTCTACAAATACTTTTACCACTTTACCGTATTTACTACATGTACTGTTAAGTCCACAAACTATTATCACTAACAATATCTTCTCTTCTTTACAGGTAAAGTTCGCGACAAACACGATGACGAGGCGAAAAAGTGTGTGTTCAAAGTGGACTTTAGTTTTATTAGTAGTTTTAGTTTGTCCGTCTGTTTATTCGCGACCACAAGAAGAGTTATCAGTAACTCCCTCAGTTACAGCACAGATTGAAAAATCTACACAAGCACCAATAAGGTATACATTTAGTAATTTAAGTTTGAATAGTTTTAAGTTAGCACCTAAAGTCATTAGTTTTGTTAACCAAACGAATGTAGATAAAATAAGAATTGATAAAGAAATTTTTAAAGATAACAGCACTAAAGAAATACTTAATAGTAATCTTTTTAGTATATTTTCCAATACACATATAGAAACAAGCAATTTAAATAACAAAACCAGTCGTATGATCTTAGCCAACACGAACAGAGGTAAAAAGAAACACAGACCAAAACCAGTAAAAAATAGAAGTGAAGAAGAATCTCATGATAGGAAAAAACCTGCAATTAGGAAGGTTATCACAAAATGGAGGGACAAAACCAAATTAAATGATCTAAACTTTTCCTATGAAACTAGCACTTCAGATACTAAAGTTGAGAGTAATACAAAACTTAATAGCGTACATCAAAATGATGAAACCAGTACAGAAAGTTCAAGTGAAATAAATTCTAAAAGATATACAAGACCTCCTTATGATATGTATAATGATCAGTATTACGGCGATAATAACATGTATAACAACCAACGTCCTCAACACCCATATTCAGATGAATCTAAAGCTTACTCTCCTAACATTCAGGTAATAAATACTCGCCCTCGACCAACAAGACCTCCTTATTATCACACGAATATGCCATCTCCAACCCCAATCATTACAAACTTAGGCTACCCGAAACCATGGACACAACAAGTAACACGAAAAACCACAACACAACGCCCATATTACAACACAAGACCTACAAATTATGAGTACCACAATAATGTGCAAAATTACGGTGATAATAATTACGAAGTCTCTACTTTTGAACCAGTAAATTCTTACACAGACAGAATTGTTATAAGACCCGAAGAATATAGTCCTTCCGCGGAAGATTGTCCCACAATTTATTTAACTTTAAATAACACTTTTCAAGGTCAAGCAAAAGAGGCTTGTCCTGATTTAAATATTGCTGTAAACACTAATGTAATAAATAAGAATGTTGTTATAGAGTCGGAGGAAGAAGAGAGTGATAGTTTATTTCCTGGGGGATTCGGGTTAGGATTGGGAGATGATTCAGGTGGTGACTCATCAAAAGATGAAGATTATTTTGACTCTGGCGAAAATCAAGAACAAAGCGATGAAAGTGCATCAGTCGAAGGCACAGAATTGGCTAACTATCATTCTGCGAATAGTATTATTAAACCCGAATCTGATGAGTTAGGTGGCTTTGGAGCCGCTTCTTCACCAAACTCTGCTATAATTGCCCCTGGTGGTTCAGGAGGTTCGGATGATGATTTATTTAGCTTTCAATCTGTAGTAGACTTTTTCCGACCAGCATTAGATGCTTTTGGCTGGCTAGTGACCATAAATCCTTTAAGTATTGGTCTATTTCCTTTATTGTTAGCTCCTTTAGGCCTACTATTTGCAGGGTCAGGGTTTGCAGCATTATTTGCTCCATGGTTTTTACCATACGGTAGAGAGGCTCCTAAAGTGATCCATATATACAGACCTGAATGGCGGTGGGATGACGACTTAAAAACATGGCATTTGCATTCGTTCCCCAATAACCGAAGGCTGGTCCCTGATATGGAAAGAGCAAGTAAGGAAAATAATGAAAAAGGAGGCATCAAACCAACTTTATTTTTCAAGTTAAAGGAATGGATGAAAAATATGACAAATATTTTGAGAGAAGATCAAGGTCGACACAAGTCAGTCATGTTAAACGGTCACAAAATAAAAAGAAAGAAACGTGAAGCTTGGACTCGGCGATTTAAGTTGATTTGATAAATCGTTATCATAGGAAATTAAATGCTTTAAACATACGTTTTACTTAAATCTACACGTTTAAAACGATATATTAAAAATCTTAAGTACACGTTAAATAAACTTCCATTTTTTTTTCTTTTTTATAATATAACTATAGATCATTTTTCATTTGAAAATTGACTAATATTTAATTTTGGGCAATTTTTATGTATTTTGTAGGCCTCAGCTCACTTTTTATTGTAACCCAAAAAAAACGGTGATTTCGATGATGTGAAATCATCAAAGATCAGTTGGGCAATATTTAAAGCGTTTGTTTTAAATTATTTCTTAATTTTGATGATAGTAATAAAAGAACCTATTTTCATTTTCAAAGTATAACATTGAAAAAGGTAAATATACTGATTCTATTAAACAACTTAAGGTTTCCTTACAATCGTGCAATATTATCTTAATAAATACTTAATTATTATTGATTCATAAGCCATGGAAACTAACTGAGGGTTTTATGAGCTAAAAGAATCAGAATAGACAAACTCACCCTTACGATTTATCTGTGCACCACGCTAGAACGCGACCCTTCTCCCGCTTTCCCGCGCAGCGCAAAAAGTTTGCCTTGTTCATTTAATAGCGAATAGGGATGACGACAACATAAAAATATGACATACTGTTTAGTCCGTCTAAAAGAGCGGTCATAAATACGGGACACGTATTTTTTGTTTGATCAAATTAATAAAAAAATACAAAGATAGAGAGCAACAAAGTTCCGGAGTGGGGTCTTTTGACGTCACCGTTCAGCAAAAATTGTATCAGATCGTGACGTCACGCGAAATTACAACGTACTGTACTGTCATCATTTTTCGCATATGTGAAAAAAAAATATTATGTGTCTAAATTTTTTTTTAATATTTTTGACGGACTAATTACTTTTTAACCGTCTTAAAAAAAAGGAGGAGGTTTCTCAATTCGACCGTATATGTCAAGCATTGCCACTATGAACATTGACCAATCAGAGAGCAATGTGTTATTTTACGTATTTCAAAGATGCGTATATTTAAAAGAGTTTCTGTGATTGGTCGAACTATTTAAAATCTTACGAATAGATATCCGTTAGTTTATAAATTTACCGTATGACGTCGGAAATTGATAAATTTACGAAAATGTGGACGTAAAATATTACAATTTATCTTCCGTTTAGAATCTTACGAAAGTTTATAAACTTCCTAGTAGATTGATAAACTTACGGATCTTTTTATTTTCCGGTGACATATATATGCTTTTTTTTCGTTGTTTCGCCTATTAGCGATAGCATTTCGTCAGTGTTAAGTCACAGCGCGAGCTGCACATTTAAAATGTAGGGTAGGATTCCATAACATCTCCTGTAAATCATCCTTCTACAATCCTTGTTGATAATATTAAGAAGCTAGCTATTGCATTTCCCAGCATTCTTTATTTTACATTAAAGAAATTTTAAAATATAAAAACATTTTTATAAAAATATGTATAAAATAGTGCTCCATCGGCGCTAGGTATTGAAATCCAAGCTAACGTTGGTTAAGGATTCAGAGTGAGAAACCTCCTCACAATGCGTGCCGTATCTAAACTGCTTTTTGAATCTGATTTCTGAGCCAATATTATTATCAATACAACGATAGATGGCGCTGATGACATTTGTGGCTAAGATTTTAATTTTAAAATTTCGAAAAATAACAGTATTATTTTGTATTAAACGTTTGTTGTCTTTAATAAATTAATTAGTATTTAATTTTACTTAATAAGTAGAAATTATTTATTTTAGAATGATAAGTAGTCTAATTTAAAGCAGTTTCTGGTGTCGTCAGTCTATTGTATCTACTTTACTTTGAAATCAGTGATTTTATGTATTGTTTATTAAGATAATTTTTGAAAATATAATACTTTTCTGTGAATTGTTTTAGTAACAGATTCTTAAAGGATGTTATTTATCTTTTTTTTAATTAAAGAGACTATTTAGTAAAAAGTTTTCTAACTGTAAATATTATAAAAAAACTCTTACTTCTATTAGCAATAATATTATATTGTAATATTGTACAAAACTAATTATTTAATTTATTTATTTTTCTTAATTTTTCTAATAAAACATATTAACAATGTTGGTTTTTATTTTATTTCAGTGTTTTATTAAACAACAAAGATTACAATACAGTCAGAAACAAAGAATGTTATTTTTTTTAAACCAAACGGAAATACTACTAAGGCTTCAATCATACTAGCGTTTTACAAACTTTGACGTGTTTCCAACGTCTGACGTCGCGTCGTTTTAGATTACACACGAGTGACTTCAACGTCACGTCTCTTATGTACGACGATGCTAGACAATCTTTTCTATTCCTTATATGTACAGTGGCAAGCAAAGCCGACGTCGACTATTCTGCCAGCAGCGTCAAAAGTGATTTGGAAATGCAAGAGTGGAGAGAGAACGATGTTAGATATAAGAAAAACGTTACAAGCTTGTACAACGCCAGAGGAATAGCGGCCTAATCAAGTCTTTTTGCCTTCTTTTGGCGGCCAAAAAAGCTTGACATGACCAGTTGCGCTGTTAGTCACTATATGGCTTTTAAATAAATAATATTTTTCGTCATTAAATTAATTTTAGCACTGTAGTAGGAATATATAGTACTCTATGATAATTTTAACACTATATCTGTTACAATCTTTTTATGTTATCGTCATTTACAGACAACTGACGATGGACGAACAGACAGACGGACGTAAACAAAAAATATAGCAACAAAGGTCTTTGGCTGAACCGATTTTGATGAAATATGTCTAGATAACATCCACCAACCATCGCTAGATAACGAATTTTGACAAACAAACAAAAACCCTCTGTGTTTCCGTGTCATTATCAAGAGGAGCCCCTTAAAATATTTATTTTATTCTGATTTTTAGTTGTAATGTAAAAGTACATAATGACAGACTGGTGACTGACAGACGGTAATAGGGTCCTATTTTATCCTTTGGGTACGAAACCCTAAAAACCGTTCCCTAATAGGCTCGTCCGTTTAAAAGCTACGGTGCCACAAACAAACAAACACGTAGCTTTACACATAACGTTTTTTTTTTGCGTCTGAAGTTAAAAAAAAACGTAAAATTCATCTAATGCTGAAAAACCCAATTTCAATTTGTAGTTAGTTCCAATACACTTCAATAGATGTCACTGTGCAATTGTGACGGTTTTCTGAATCGCGGTGTTAAGATTTTCAACCGTTAGGTTGGGACTTTTATCATTATTTAGATTCATGCGAATTCTTCAAGCAGTGATTGCAATTGAGTTTATTATTTTATAATTTCACTTCGGGGAAGGGAAGTTTATTCTTCATGTAAAACTATTGCTACAGATTTCGCTTGTACTCTTAGGGTGAACACTATACCTGTCACTGTTACATTTTTGCCAAATGTCAAGTGCACAATAGAGAGCAAAATCGTGCATATATAGTAACCTCTATTTATCTCGCCATTATTTCCATAAACTTTTGTTGATGTATCGGTCACTAATTACCAGTTTCTATATTTAAAAAAAATTGTGTTTTTAATAATACAGCATGACTGGTAAAAAAGATAGGCTCGCATTATAACTAATAAAAAAATATTTAAATAATAATAAAACAATATTAATCGTAAAGAAAATCGTAATGAAATTATCGCAATAAGGCTAATCTAAAAAAGGACATCCTTGCGTTCTCTCGTTTCACCAGTCATGGTATAATACAGGTAAAAATGTAAGCGTAACTTAAGGATTGGAATGATCGTCATAATTACAATGCATTGTGCTAAAACATAATGACTAGACCATTGTGTTACTCGCTTAGATAAAGATATGCAATAAAATTAATTCTTCTTGTTAGCTTCGCATAAATTACAACTAAATACAAGTATGCAGTATCAAACTACATTATTATTGGTTAAATAAAACTCTTTATTAAGTGTATCAGTTAGAAAGATACATTTGATGGTAACAATAGACAGACAGTGATACCGTTAACATCATATAGACAAAGCATTATCAGTGTTTCAGTATTTAGTGTCGCAACTGCAAGTCGGAGTAATGTTTCACAAAGTTTGGGTTTTGATTTCAATGTACTAATTATATTATGTTTCTCATTACAGGGAGATCCAGAAAAATGCAGAAGCAACCCAAACTGCACGACCAGCAACTCCTACGCCTGAAAGCTCTTCTCGCGACGTCAAAAGAAAAACTCCATTACGTGAATCTATAGAAATGGTCGCCATACAACTCCTTGATAAACCTAATGTCACAATGCAAACACCAGTTATTGTTGATACCAGAATACCGCCCAAACTTAAAACTCAAGTTAAACAAAGAGTAAAAACAAGGATTGATACTAGCGAAGAATTTGAGAATGCTCATCCTGGTATAGCGGTTCCTGTGACAATGGATGAATTGGAAACAGAGAACAAAATAAGCGAATCGTCGACGTCTAACGAAGGTATTTCCACCTGGATTTCATTAAGCAATTCAGTTAAAGAAAATTCAACCACCGAGTCTTCAAGAGTAGAAGAAATCACAAAGAAACCCAAACCTGCAGTAAATAAAAACAAGCCAAAACGACCCCAAAATAATAAAGTACCAAAACGCCCCATTATTGGAAGCACAAACAAAGCTGATTTGGTTGCCAGTGGATCAGCTATCAACGAGAATGTGTACAATAAAATAAAGGATACAGTTCTGTCTAATGTGCAAAAGAATAAGAATACGTCAGCTCGTCCCAGCAGTACGACAACGACCACCACTACTACTACCTCTACGACGACAACAGAAGCACCGACAACGAAAAAAGAAACAAAAGTCTCAGTTTTAACACCAGTGATCACAGTGACTTCTAAACCAAAGAAGAAAAACAAGAATAAACAGAAAGCTAGCACTACGTTAGCACCTCCTGTTATAAGTGAATCTGCATTACTCCCTACAGAAGCAAAAGAACAAGAAATAGAATTAGAAGTTAGTACTCCAGCCGCTACTACCAAGAAGCCAAAGAGAAGTTCAACACGGAAGAAGAATAAAACTAAGAAACGAAAAACATCAACACCTAAACCAAGTACTGAGGTTGCTATATCCGATGTTAAAACGTCGAATAAAACAAAATCAAATAAAAATAGTAAAAAACCAGCAGTAGCTCCAACTGGTGCTATTACAACTCAGATTTACAACTACTTGTCTAGAGAAGTGATGCCATCTGTCGGAGTAGGTATGTTAGGTCTCGCAAGTTTGGTAGGCATTGCTGGATATTTCCTGTACCCATTCGCAACTCCTGTACGAAGAACTTTCGAAGTAGATAAGAGCGATGACATCTACAGAAATAATGCTGAAGAGTATGCTAACGATGGCAATGGACAAGCAGAAGAAGAAATGCTAGGAACTGTGTTAGCTGGAATGCCAGCACATGCTAAGCAGAAGCTGAACCCATACGCGGCCCAAACAGCTCACATCAACCGTTATTCAGTAAAGAAAGAACAAGATATTAGATACAGACAGGTTGCGCCGGGCTATAAACCTCACCCAAGTTATGGCAAAGTACATTACGCTCAACAAAAGACAGGAATAGCTCACGCTGCTGTTTATTCCAAGCCAATGAACACTTATAGTCCTCAGTATGAGACGAGACACGCTTATACTACAGAAGCAAAGTACAATTATGAGAAACCTCAGCAGCCAAATTATACTCCCTACCCTGCTGTAGAACCTATATATGCCGTGCCACAAACAGGCCCAACAGGGCTCTCAGCTTATGGAAATGACAATGCAAACTCTGTAGTCTACGGTGTAAAACCAGCCGCTGAATCTGACTTCAAACCTGTTTACCCTTTTGAAGGACAGTTTTTCAGTGAAACTACTAGCAGTCCTGTGACATATTCACCAACTTCAATGTACTTAGGTTCTAATAATGATGAACAAAACCAAGAAGATAAATATGAAGAAAATCCAAGCGCCAGTGACGACAGTGCCGAAACTGGGGACAACAAATTTGTCGTTGGAAATGTTCCTAAAGAACTTGTAGAATCAGCTACACCGGCAGTTGTTCCAGAACATGGACCTAGAAAGTTAAGAAAGAAGCGTAGTATTTCCGGCTCGTTAGAAGAACTTTTGGCTGAAAAAGAGAACAATAAAGATATTTTTATTAGTAACGAGATCAACGATGTTTACAATTTTAATGGCCCTATAAGAAACCTAGCTCCTGCAAACAATGAGAATAACTCAGTACTACCTAAAGATGTCACCACAGTTTATGCTATATCTGAGCCTGCAAATGCATCAGAAACTCCAACGACAGCTAAAATCGAAGTTGTTGAAAGTGTGTCAACAATCCCAATAAATAGCAAAAATGAGAAAACAACCGAAACAGAAATGTTGAATGAAGTGGAAACCACTACAAAGTCATTCAAAGTCTATGAAGTATTTCCATCAAGCAATACTGTTGCGGTCGATCACAGCAGTCCGATAAACTCTCCGACAAGTACTGTTAACAGTATGGCCACTGAAACAACTACTGATTTGAAATCAGAAACGACATCAATTTTGCCTACAACCCCTGTGTCGACTGACAAGCCAACGGCTACTTCGAAACCTTGGAATGATCCTGAAATAGTAACGTATCCGCCTATAGGAGAAACAACTGGATTTCTTAATTTCTTACAAAGACTATTTGAATTCAAGTTAAGAGTAGGAGTAGGAATCATTCAGTCTTTTGTGGGTGCTTTAAATAATTTTAATAATGGCACAATGCTAAATGTGGCAAATGCATCACGCATGCACACTGGATAGATTTTTAATTACCTATTTTAATACTCACTGATGTATAAGAATTTTGTATTATAAATTCAGTAATATGTTTTTTTTTGTGGTTCGCAGCGTGTTCATTTCTTTGTTATTTTATAGCATGTTTGATTATTTGGAAACGAAACACAATAATAAAATGGGAGTTCTTGAGCCTTCACTGCTTTTCCCCTATACATATGCAATTACTAAAAAAAAGGTCTGAAATTTCAGGTAGTTAGACAGATTGCATAAGTGGTTATGCAATCTCTCTAACTACCTGGAATTTCAGACCTTTTTTTGTTTTCATACTGTAATAAAATAAAAAAATATTAGAAAAGGTTCACCTACATTATTTCACTACATACATTACTTGTTGCATTTAAAAGAATTGAACGTACTGTTTCCAATTTATTACTCTTTGAATATTTGTAGTCTTTAAGTTTATTCTAAGTACAGGGAACAATATAATAATTAAAATAAAACGTATTAATAAAATCATTATATATAAGTTTATAATTTCAGAATGCTATCCTCGGTACCTACAACTGAGGGAAGCCTACTGAATTTATATTGTGATAAAGATATTAGTATTTCTAGGCACTAAAGTTTCAAACAAATATTATTTTAATATACGTTTTAGAATATTTGACACAAATATGAAGCGTAGCATATTAAAAAAAATGTCATCAGGATAATAAATATTACAGACGTGACATAAACAGAAATAAACCAGGGCATACTATCGAAAGAAGAATAGAGAAATAGAAGAACGGTACCCAAGAGAGAGGATCATAGAAAGAGAAAGACTATTAAATAAAGCTAGCGAATATTTTGAGTTGTTCTAGAATGCATAACAGACTCAAATGTCTAGTATAAAATATGTATTGTGAAATAGTTATAAGACTTGTTAATAAAGGTTATCTAAAATTGAAATATAGATAAGACCTCTCAACGATTTTTATGATGAAAACAAGACGGCTTCTAATACGAGTCCTAATTGTTAGTTACATTAGAAACGTATTCTGCTTTATTTTTATTTACGTATAGATGACTGTTTTTTTTTCTATCTAAAATCTTTCTAATTCACTTAAGTGATTACTTATACACAATCACGATATATTCATGTGAATTTATTATGATTTCAAAAGTTATTTCTTATACACCCTTCCTTTTAATGAAGGCAAAGGGATCGATTGTAACTAAAAAATCTGCTACTTTTACCCGCGTTTACTTGGTTAACTTAAAAGCATGCGTATAGTACACATGACTTTTCTTTTAACAAAGACGGGTTCTACATAGGGACATAGTCTATAGTCACAGACACCCACAGACAGTGTCATCCACAGTCAGTTTCATCCACAGTCATTGCCATTTACAATCTGTATCATCTACAATCAGTGTCATCCACAATCAGTTTCATTCACAATCAGTGTCAACCATAGCCAGTTTCATCCACAATCAGTGTTATATACAGACAGTTTAATCCACATTCATTATCATTTACAATCTTTGTCATCTACAGACAATGTCATCCACAGTCAGTTTCATCCACAATCAGTGTCATGCACAGCTAGTTTCATCCACAATCAGTGTCATCCAAAGACAGTTTCATTCAAGTCAATGTCATCAATAGTCAATTTCATCCACAGTCATTGTCATTTAAAATCAGTGTCATCTACAGACAATGTCATCCACAGTCAGTTTCATCCACAGTCAATTACATCCAGCCTGCACATTTTGAAATAAAAACAAAAGCAGATAAAAAAAACTAAATTAACTGTAAGTCATGATTGTGTAAATGTTTTAATAATTTATCACACGCAAATTATGTATCACTTTCACAAGTGGAAAAGTTAAAACCAAAAGAAGTGTAATTCATATTTTTTTTACTAACAATCTTCATATTCCTGATATTATTTTCACATAAAAATATTAGTTATAATAATTTTATTCACATAAGTACGATGTACTCAAATAAGTATTTTAATACAAAACGTCTGTGTAAATATTGAAATAAAGACTTTTTTTTTGTAATTTTGGTGTTTTTTTTTTACGACAAAATATTATAGACATCTAAGTTTTTTTTTAATTAGTTTGGACCAGGGCTACTACCAATGAAATGAATGTTATTATTATATGATCAATCTAGGAATTAAATAATTTAAAATTTTTACCTAAGTATCTAGCCTTCATCCGCGCGTCCTATTTTATCCATTTAAGGTTGTAATTTTTACAAAAATCCTTTCTTAGTAGAGAAAAATATGTAATTAGTTATACATAATAAAGATAAATTAATTAACTTTTTTCTTTTCTGTAATGATTTTGATACAAAATTATTATTTGTTACAAGTATCAATACCCGTTGCTAACTTATTCTAAAGTTCAAGATTTAATTCTTTAAAAAAGTTTTTGCTAATAATGATAGGTATAGGTACGTTTCATATTTTCATATTTCATATTTCATATTTATTTATTTGCGTTCTACAAGGTAAAAAGATGTTGACAAAGGCTTAGAGCTAAGAGCCGTTGTAGACCCTGTAAGGGCACAGCAAAATAGTTTTGTTACAATAGAAAACTTAAAATCTAAGTAGCAAAAGTTTTAAAATTAAATTAACTTATACATGAAAATTCAATTATTATATTAGCATAACATTTAACAACAATAACATAAATAATTCTATTAGTATATATAGTAAATTAGTAGTAATAGTTAATACATAATTATATTAAATTTTATATCACTGATCTGAGACAAACACTTATAGGTTCAGTAGATAACATTATAATTTAATATACTGTTTTCATACATGGCTATATCTATTTTTATTAAAGTCTTTCATTTAAGAATTCTTTCACAGTATAATAGCTTTTATTTAATAGAAATACTTTTAATTTATTAATAAAGATGTTGTATTTTTGTATATTTCTTATATCTTCCGGTAATTTATTGTATATTTTTATAGACATGACATAGGTACTTGAGGAGTGCAATTTTAATCGGGATGTAGGTATGTTTAATCTATTTTTATGTCTTAAGGTAATTTTAGTTTGTATGTCTTCCCTTTTTGAGTAAAATTTTGGGTATGAACGTACGAATTTGCAGATTTCGAAGATGTAGATGCAGGGTAGAGTTAAAATTTTTAGTTCCTTAAAGTGGGGCTTACAGCTATCTGTTTGTTGAATATTGACAAGTATTCTAATAAGTTTTTTTTGTAGGGTGAATAATGCGGGTGATTCTGTGCTATTTCCCCATAATATGACTCCGTATTTTAGCCATGCATAGGCATATGCATAATATGTTACCAACGCAGTATTTATGTCTGTAGTTTTTTTGATTTCCCGAAGGGCGTATGAAAATGTTGATAATTTTACCTTTAATTTTTGTATATGCGACTTCCAGTTTATATTTGTGTCTATGTCTAATCCTAATAGGGTGAATTTATTTACTGTCTCTAGTTTATAGTTATTAAAACTGAAGTTTATAGGTATAGGTTTCTTTTGTTGAGGGTGAAATGTCATTATTTTTGTCTTATTGTAATTAATTTCTAAATTATGTTCCGTCATCCAATTAGTTGTATCGTCAAGTATTGAATTTAATTTATCATTAATGTTGGTATTAGTTTCGCATGAGGTCAAAATGGATATATCATCCGCAAACAATACGCACGTTTCGCTTATATGCTTCGGTAGGTCATTGATATAAACTAAGAATAAGAAGCAGCCTATCACACTACCCTGTGGAATTGAAGCATTTATTGGTATGTTTTCGGATCGGATTAATTCTATTTCGTTCGTTATTTGGTTAAAGTATTCCACTTCCACTAATTGCTCTCTATGCTGTTAATAAGATGTGAACCATTCGTGACATTTTCCACGGATTCCTATGTTGTATAGCTTATTTAATAAGATGTTGAATTGTACTTTATCGTAAGCTTTCGTCATATCGAGAAGTAATCCTATAGCGTATTTTTTGGAGTTAATGATATCGAGGGCTTCTTGTATGTATTTGTAAATGGCGAGGGTTGTGGACCTGTTTTTCCTAAAACCATTTTGACATTCGTTAAATAAATTGTATTTTTCACAATAAGCGTAGACACGGTTGCACATGGCTTTCTCGAATATTTTTGACGCAGTGGGTAAGAGGGCGATAGGGCGGTAGTTATTTGGGTCAGTTTTTGCATTTTTCTTGTGTATTGGCTTTACAAGGGCTTTTTTCAGTAGGTTGGGAAAAACTCCTTCCTCAAAGGATTGGTTTAACAGTTTATAGAATGGGAGAGTTAATTCATCCGCACATTGTCTCAGTAACGTAGGAGGGAGTTCATCAACGCCGTAGCTCGATTTATTTTTTAAGTTTTTTAATAATGCATTCACCTCATAAGGGTCTGCTGGACTCACAAATATTGAATTATCCGTTGTAGCAGTGATAGATGTTGTTTTTGGTTTATTACCAGATGGGCACGTATTTGTTTTTCCAATAGAGGCGAAGAATTTATTAAAAATAGTAGCCACCTCTTTGGGCTCTGAAGTTGTATTATTATTGTTTGTTTGTATCGTTATATTCTTATTTTCGCGTCTTATCATTTTGTTTGTCCGTTCATTTATTATTTCCCACATTGTTTTCACTCTATTGCTTGATTTTATCATTTTATGTTTAAAATGTTGTTTTTTTGCTATTGCTACAGTTTTTTTTAATATTTTTTCATATCTTTTATAGTATTTTATTAATATGGGATTTTTGGTTTTGGTTATTAGTATCTTTAAAAGTCTCTTATTTTTGCAACATTTTCTTATACCTGTGGTGAGCCAGTATTTACTATATTTTTTTTTTATTTTGCATTTTTGTAAAGGGATACATTGATTTAGGATGTTAATTAGGGTTTCGTTAAAAGCTTCATAGTTTTCATTCATATTTTTATCAGCTTTTATTATATCGTTCCAATCTATTTCTTGCAATTTTAATTTAAATTTTAAAATGTTTGTATTGTTAAAGCGCCTTTTTTTTCTGTACCAAGTTTTTTGCACGGTTTGCTTGGGTAACTTTAAATGTAAGATGGTGCAGTTGTGATCGGAAAAACCTAACTCTTCTACCGTTGTGTACATATCTTTATGCTCGAAGTTTGTGAATATAAGATCTAAGCATGTTTTAGAATTAGGTGTTATGCGTGTAGGGGTTTTTATATATTGTGTGAATCTGAATTCCTGCATTAGATTTAAAAATTGGTTTGATTTTAAGTTATCAAACAGGACGTTTATATTAAAATCGCCTCCTATAACAACATTGAGCGTAGGATATTTAATGTTAATATATCTAAGAATTTTTTGTATTTGTTGATAGAATGCTTCTTCTTGTCGTTTGTTCCAATACGCTACTAATATTAACAATCTTTCTTTAGGTAGTTCAGTAGCACATACCTCTAAAACATATTCTATCGACATGTCCGTGATGTCTGTTCTCTGGATGTAGTCTATATGGTCTTGAAGTAGGATACAGACTCCCCCACCTGTTCGAGAGGTGCGGCAGTAAGATGCTGCGAGTCTGTATCCACTAAACTGAATAATGTCCAGCTTCTCCCGCGTAAGCCAGGTTTCCGATATACCTATTGCTTTATATGATGAATTTTGAGAAATAAAAGCTTCAAGGATGTCCTGCTTATTGAAAAGACTTTGAAAATTCTGGAACAGTATTTTAAATGAAGTATCATTGTTAGGTTTATTTACGAAATGTATAGTTTTCATTATCATCTGTTATGGAGGTGAGGCAGGATTGGTCAATATTGCTCGTCGTAACGTTTTCCTGGTAGCTTGAGTTTATTTGTTGATTTTTGTTTTGATTTTCTTTGATGTTGGTGGGTTTTGTAGGTTTTCCGTCTATGTATAATATGTTGTTCCTTATAATTGCGTGGAGGCCATTTTTCCTGGCCTTAATCAGTTCTTCTCTCATTTGTGCTCTCTCCTTCTGTGCAGGCACGTCTAAAAACTCCGATATAAACAATCCAGTTCCTTGAAAACATTTGCTGCTATTTAAGATGTATTTCGTCATCCTTTTACTGAGCAGCTCGATAACCAGTGGTCTGTTCTTTGAGCTTTTTCTGCCCGCTCTATATATATCTTCAATGTACCCCGATAGGTCAACGTTGGCAATATCTCGGAATATTTCTATGAGGCTATTATAAAGTTCGCTTTGGGATTCTCTATAATACTCAGTTAGACCGTAGAGTACAACCTTTTTATTATTAATTTCAGGAGTATGTGACGATTTGGATGGTTGGATTGATATTTTTTTGATTTCTTTCTTAAGTGCCTCATTTTCTATGCGAAGGTTTTCTAATTGTGTGTTAATTGTTTCTATTTCTAGTTTTCTTTCTTTATTTTGCGTAGTTAAATCGGCGGTCTTCCGTTCGAAATCTTGTCTTATATCGGCAATGGCTTTTTTTATTTCAGTTTGTATCGTAATTTGTAGTTCCTCTATTATAGATTTATTATTTTCTTTTAATCGTAGTACTATTAATTCACTTAAACTTTGCATCGATAGTTGTATTTGTGTATCTTTTAAAAAATCAATATTTTCTTGAGTTCGTAAAGTATCTCCTATAAAACTAAGGTTGTCAGAGCATGTCGTATCGTCACATTGGTTTGTTGCTGTTTTTCTCATTGTGATATTGTATCCCTCTGTTGGTGTGATAGGGTACTGGGTAAGTTCTATGTTCCTCGCAGAACGAACTGGTGTATCAGTATTATCCGTCTTAGGTACTTTACACAAGCAAGTTTGGCATTTCCAAGACTTTCTATGTTCTAAAGTCATTGTTTTAGTATAATGATCTTTAGAGACACCAGCACATTCCAAATCGTATTTGCACTTGCATAGTGAACAAGTTAGGTTTTCTCTTATTGGTATTTTTTGTTGGCACCCTGAGCAAAGTGGAATAGGCGCCATCTTGTGGAATATTTAGTAATTTCCTAGTTGACTGCAGGTTACGTCCTCTAGTGTGGAATAGCGGAAGGCTTTCGATTTATTGCTTGTTTTCTATATTATGTCAATAGGTGGCGTTGCACTAAGCCAATCAAGCGAGATGATAACAATTTTGTGACAAAATGTATATAATTTTTTAAATAGTTCGTTGGGTTTATAAATTGTAAATTATATAGCTTTTCCACTAAACTTCCAAAAAGTAATAATTCGTCGCCGAATCCGAACTCGGTCCTCTTCGTAGAATGTTGACGTCCAACACCACTACGACAAATCGCAGTCAATTTCGCCAGTCAAATTAGGTGGTTATTTTATACACGTTAAAGTTTATGTGGCAGTTAGACGTTAACAACTTTTGAATTTTTCCACTGTCACCTTCATAGTACACTTTTGTTTTTTATAGCACTGTTTATATAGTTTATAGGTTTTCACTTATTGCACTTAAGCTTATTTAACGTAGTAACGAGTTTTATGCAAATTGGGCACCAAATAATTGTTTAAATAAACAAGTTTATGCACTGTTTGTTAGAAAAAAGTTTGAACAGATATTTCTTGACACTATTGTAGCTTTGAGCCTAGATAACGATAGATGTTATGTATTGGCACTATAACTATTAAAATATTACTGTATTAAGAGGAAAATGCACTTGAAACTATTTTTAATTATTTAAAAACACGGAGCTGTTGTTTACACTGGCAGTGGCGCCATCTCTCTTCACGTTAGAAAGGAACTTCAACTTCAACTCTTAATTAATGGAATTTGTGGAAAAAACACAACTATTCTGCCAATAACACGTGAACACTGATAATAAACCATCAAACACTGGATACGTCTGAAAGGAAAACATTAGTGCCAATTCTCTTATTCACAAACTAACATAAATTTTAGTTAAGTGCATCTTTCTCTTTCCATTTCATTAAGAAAAGGACAGAAGACAAAATATTAGTTAAGTCCTGTCAGATTTAGACACTCCATATATAATATAGACGCGATTAAAAACATGGCGACTAATTATACGCCAATTTCCTTCAGGCGCTGCCTAATTTGACAGGATTAAACTAAAATGTATCTTCTGTCATTTTCTTTTAGAAATGAAAAGATAAAAATACATTTAACTTAAATTTAGTTAAGTTTGTGAACAAGAAAATCAGCAGCACTGACTTGCGCTCTCTGACAGTACTTTAGACAAGAGTCTCCCAAATTCCTCAATTTTTTTGTTAAAATCTCGAGAAATGTTTAATTAAGATTATTAGCATCAACGTTTGCACCAGCTGTATCATCCTTGTTTATGGGGTTACTGCTACGCTCTCGTAGTTTGTAGCGTGATGTTACAGAGGCCTTCCTTGAAAGTAACAACATTATAGGTCTTCCTACATAACAACAAGATTTTTTTTCAATTCGGACCAGTAATTCCTGAGATTAGAGCGTTCGACAAACAAACACACACTTCAGCTTTATAATATCAAGTATAAATGTAGGTTTTACTCTATTAGTGGACGCGGATGCTGATAATTTGCATATTCTGATATTTACAACAACCGATAGATTTTATGATATCTAAACAAATTAGAAAATTATAACTTTTAACTTTATAATAACTAAACTTAATAATAACTTTTTAATTATAACTTTTAAGTGTTTTTAAGTGAAAATAAAATCCTAAATATAAAACACATATTATATACAAGTAACAAAATGTCATTACTTGTAACAGCGCCATCTCTGATTTAATTATGACATTTAGTTGTCTTGACCTTCAACATAGAATGTCAAATGCTTCAAACGACTGCATGCAGATGTCGCTAAAAAACGTTGCAGACTATTTTTTCTGTCCTTATTTTATTTATTTTTTATTCTTTCGATTTCAAGCCAAGGCATTTAACGTAGGTAATTTATAGGTAGATTGTATTGGAAGCAACAAAATCTTGTTTATTATTTCCTGCCTAATTACTCTACCTCAGGAATTTCTCATAGTTTTCTGAATGCGTTTAAAAAATTAAGTCATATTCACAATTAAATTAATAATAAGTACCTACCAATATAATGCATTTACGTAGTGGGTGCCAAAAGATGGACTTTTTCACTAAGGCCGGCCAGGAATTTTGACCATCAGTGGGACAGCACAGGCTGTAGTATAGTACTAAGTAGTAGTTAGTTACTACTATTAGGTATCTTCTATCTACGGTGTGTAAGATGTCCCAGGATATTTATTTATTATTATTTATTATTATTTCTGTAAAGATTTTTTACTAACAAATAAGTATTAAAACAAACACACCAAGGTGTACATAATGTTGCGGAATGTTTATAATAGTTACCGTGACCCTGGAACATAAAGGGCAATCGAAGGAACATGAGTGGGTTTTAGTCAGTAACAGTCTGACACGCCCTCCCGCCGCACCCAGGACGGGAGCAGAAAAAAAGGTGTACATAATCATGATAGACGTATACTATCGCAATCGCACACACTATGTGCAACATTGTCTGTAGCAAGCTGTCAGATGTCACTGACAAGAAAATACCGGTACATGTGCTTTTCCTGGATTTGTCAAAAGCTTTTGATATCATACATTATGACAAGGCTTTTGGGCGAAGCGGGCAGCACGCATACACCGGGGAAACCTCTTTAAAACCTCGTAAAGTAGTGGTATTGCGGACAGTGGAACCAGGTGAGGTAAATCAGGAACTTTGTCCGATCCCTAATATTTTTATTATTATTTTACTTGTATATTAAACCTTCAAACACACGTAATTTGAGACAAAATAGCAAGAGAGCAGCGCTATAGCCGGCTGTCGCTGGAGCGTCGGTTAAATGATAAGTAGTGGTGTGCACAAAAAGTAGTCTTTGTCTACCTGGTTCAAAAACGAATGCACGCCCCGAACTATAGGCTTTTCAGCCAATAGACAATAGCATAGTAAGTAACAAAGTTTTTCTCAAGATGATTTCGTCGCGTTCAGATCCAATAGAAGTATTATTATGAGCTTAACTTCTTAACTGCTTTTCTTAGTAATAATTCAATTGAGAAAAATATTATTATTTTACTTTGATTCATCAGAAACTATCTATAAAATAATGTAGCGTAACTACTAAATAATGTAGCGTGTAAGCATCAAAATAAAGCTATGCTGATTTATTTTATATCAAGTGTAATATTTAAAAGTAAAATATATTAACTCCCTTTAATTTACTTGAATAAAGGATTACGATTAGGGATCCAATCCCTAAATCGTGTAAATATTTTTTTTGCATTGAATTATTTTCATAAAATTAAATAAATTACACGATTTATCATTTTCTTAAAAAATATTGAACTCTGTAAAGTATAAGAAATTATATTATTTTAAAAGTAAAGTATATTTTACTCCCTTTAATTTACTTAAATGAACGGGATATCCAATCCCTAAATCGTGTAATTAATTTTGCGGTAGATAATAGTGAGTTACCTATCGACACGCGGTTTTGGTGTACCACAACAGAAACTAATATGTAGGTATAGGGATGTTAGGGAAGTTTACCAATATCCGAACCGAATTTCGAAATCGAAGTTTTTAAGGTGGATGTTCAAGGTAGCCTGCGAAATTTAAATTTTCTTACATATTTTTGCAATTTGCAACTCAATGTTATTAGTTATTTTAGGCTATGAGTTACAGAATTATAATCATTTAAATTATCAATTATCATATAAAATTAACAAAAGATCGACATTATTTTCGTAATTTAATAATATCTATAAAACTCATAGTCGCTAGCCTTTTCCGACACAGCGCTCCTTTGTACCGACCTCCGATATGATAATAAATAATAATATACCAGCCTCTTATTGTCCTACTGCAGGGCAAAGGCCTTTTCTCATACAGAGAAGGCACGAGCGTTGATCACCACGCTCGCTCAAGGCAGATTGGCGATTTCGGACTTAATTCACTTTTCACTACAAGTCCACGTGTCCTCACGATGTTTCTCTTCATCTTCTTCACCTCTATGATGTTTAAGATAAACTTTAGAAAGTACATAATTATGAATTGAAAAAGTCACATTGGTGATGCCAGGACTCGAACCCACAACCTCGTGTATGAGAGGCTTAACTTCTAGGCCATCATGACAATATAACCTCCGCTATAAATTACGATTAAAATTAAACAAATCGAAATCGGAACCAAAGAGGAAAATCAATCGGTTCATCCGAATTTTTAATTTTCAAAATTTAGAAAATTCAATTTCTATAAAACCTCTTCTAATTTTAGCCCAATAACTTCGGTTCATTTTTGATTTGCTATAAAATTTGATTTTTAGTAGCTTTGAAAACAATAAATAGATAGTCAACTGAGTTGTTGTTTTAGTGACGTCATAAGTTTTCATTGCCATACAAAATCTATTGGAGAATTGCGTTTTGACAGCTCATAAAAAGTGCGTCAATTGATAATGGTGGAAACTACCGTATTATTTTCAGAGGCTCTGTCTGTCAGCCTTCCTGTCCGGTCGCTTTCATAGCTAAACTTATAAACAGAGATAGGCTGGATCTTGGAAAAAAAAACATATTGACGGTGGAAATGTCATATCTCAAAAATTTACCAAAATAACTGTAATTATTGATAATCAGAAAAACCGGGTCGAATGGTATGTGTTCTCTATTTATGAAAAAAAAAAACATAATATACAGGGCGTCTCACGGCTATGCCACATGGAGGGAAAGTACCTTAAACATTCTAGATACATTTTACTGAAAGAAGATATTATTTGAATTTTAAAAATATTTTAAACTGTATTCATAGATATTTAAATAAATACATAGTTGAACCGGGAATCGAACCTGTTACTCGAGAAAATTAATCAGCCTGTAGTTTTATCCTACCGATCGAAAGGCTTCATCACAAGAATTATTTTTTGCTTAATAACATGGTGTCAAAAATTTTTTTTTTTTTACTACCCTACGTCTAAGTCTAGCTGTCCTCGGCTTCACCAGTTTATCTGGTTACTTTTATTGGAAAAACCAAACATACTTTTTTTTAGTTTATACTTACGATACTCGATATTGTCTGGGCTGCTCGTTGATAATATCACCCAGTCACTTAGTTTTGTATTGCATACTATCTTTACTATAATACGTACTATAATATACTACGTGTATTTTTGATCTTGCAAAACCCGCTAGGAGATGATTCTACTCAAAAAACAAACAATTTTTTTATAGAACCAACTCTGATATCTCGAAAAAAATATCAGCTGTTTCATATAATTGTCCGTAATGCATTGAACTTTTGTAAGAACAGCTGATATTGTTTTCGCGAATTCAGAATTGGTTCATAATAAAAGTTGTTTGTTTTTTATGGGTAGAATAGCATCATCTACTAGGGATAGAATCATTTACTATCATACGACCTTCCGAAACACCCGAAAAATGCACACTGCCACAATTTCGTAAAAATCTACAGTCCTTCATAGAAAGTGAAAATTAAGACTTCTAAAGATATCGATACATATATAGAGCAACGTCAACTGCATGAAGAGAAAGAAAGCATCCACTGGCAATCTCCGTTTAGAATCTCTTCCCAGATTCAAACTCACAGCTGTTTTTGTTTTGTGTTGTGCGGCCTTTTATTCTGTAATGTGTCCTTTTTAGGGTTCCGTAGTCAACTAGGAACCCTTATAGTTTCGCCATGTCTGTCTGTCTGTCCGTCCGTCCTCGCTTAATCTCTGTGACCGTTAGCACTAGAAACCTGAAATTTGGTACCAATATGTATATCAATCAGGCCGACAAAGTGGTTAAATAAAAATTGGAAAAAAACGTTTTATTAGGGTAGGCCCCCCTATATGTAAATAGGGAAGTGTTTTTTTTTTTTCATTTCAACCCTGACGTGTGATATATTGTTGGATAGGTATTTAAAAATGAATAGGGGTTTACTAAAATCATTTTTTGAGAATGTCAATGATTTCGGAAATAATCGCTCCAAAAGGAAAAATCAAAGCGTCCCCCCCTCTAACTTTTGACCCGTAGGTTTAAAAAATATGAAAAAAATCTGGAAAGTAGAACTTCATAAGAACTTTCTAGGTAAATTATTTAAAACTTGATAGAAAGAACAGTTTTTGTACAAAAAAGACAAAAAGGTTGTACAAAATAATTTCTGCGTACTTAGTATGTCAACGTAACAAATAGCCTTTTTTTAAACTTATAAGTAGGTTCACTTATTGTGACCGACGGGAAACTACGGAGCCCTACATTGAGCGTGGCCCGACACGCTCTTGGCCGTTTTTTTTTTCTATTATTTTTCTATTCTATTTCTTTTTGTAATGGTTGCATACTGTTTTTTTTTTTATTATCTGCTCATGTCACATTTAGTTTAGATCGTAATTTTATTTTGCTTTTATAGATTTTGGCTAAACAAGTCGAATTTTGCAAGTGCTGAGCACTCCTAATTGACAAGTTCACTGTATCCAAAAATCCTACTGTGTTTATTGTATGTGTTTTAGTGAATAAGTTGTTGGAGAGCCATAAATAAATAAATAAATAAAAATAACCCAAACGTCAAACAAAATAACAGATGTTTAACCACTGCGTAAAATTTTCACGTTCTAAAACAACAGATGTGTACCTAACATTTTGACGTACTAAAACGAATTGATAATAAAAGTAAGCGTAAACAGTTAAAGCAATAGTAAAGTTACCCCGGGTTAACAGTTTAATAATAAACCTTTACCCTGCGGTCACAACGGGGTAAACTAAAAGGGTTAAACGTTTAGTATTACGATTACGACTTTGTTTATTGTTTTATGAGAATTGACTTTATTTTGGTAAAGTAATTTGAAACGTAAAGCATATGGAATGGCGGCAAAACTTACCAAGTCAAACATTTATAAATTTGACCGTAGCTCATATAATTATGTGTGCACCAATTTTTGTGCGCTTATTTTTATTTGATAAAAGGTTACCTAGCGATGGTTCTGATAAAAATTGTATTAAAATCTGTACACCCGTTTTGAAGTTATCAACTTTTTTTTTAATTGCACTTGTTTATTTAGTTCTTGTCGAATTTGTATGCGCGTTATTTATCAGAACCATTTGGTTTACTGGCAAAAACTATTTATATAATATTATGTGGTACATTTTATAAAAAAAAAAATACCCATTAAAAATTATACAGGATTAATTTTGAGGCTTTAATGGAATGTAGGTATGAGGCTTTAAATGTACTTTTCCGAACAACCTTCTTAACAAAAACCCATACAACTGGGTTGCGAGAACAAAAGCAACAAAACCGTATAATTATTACAATGAAATTATTTTTATAAGTTAAATTAATTAAATACAATACATTTACCCAAAAATGTTGTGTCAGCGTTCTAAGCTATATTAATGTGACCCTTGTGGTCAGATTAACACGTCCGCTACCGCGTACGGTCATTATGACCAACGCGTGACTTTTACCCAACCCTAAATCGCATTCTTTCGCATTGTGTCGGCGTTTAGGGGTTAATTTGATGTTCTGTGTCAAGAAAAGTATGTAGTTGGGTGCGAAGGCTTTTTAAGTCACGTTTTGTGTTTTTAAACTATAATATATTAATAATATTGAATATTTATAGCTAGTTAAGGTTAGTTAATATATATGTTATTTTCCTACTGTTGGGCAAAGGCCACACAGAGGACGCAAAAGCATCGATTAGTATTTTACTGCAATTTCAGATTTTTGTTATCTACAAGTTTATATTTCCTTACGATTTCCTCCAACGATATCGCCCATCACCGGTACCGACCTAAATTTACAAAAAATATGTGGTGAGTACATTTTCTAATTTATGGCGCTTAATTCATTGGGCGATGAAGGCAATTAATTACTAAATAAAAAATTACTGCTTACAAATATTCTTATCTATACTAATACTAGCTTTTGCCCGCGGCTTCGCTCGCGTTAAAAAGAGACAAAAAGTAGCCAATGTAATGTAAAACACTCCATCCCTTCAACTATCTCCACTTAAAAAATCACGTTAATTCGTCGCTCCGTTTTGCCGTGAAAGAAAGACAAACAGACAGACAGACAGACACACTTTCCCATTTATAATATTAGTATGGATGGACATTATTTAAGTTCATAAAAAAATATTTTCTTAAAATTTCACTCACATTTTCTATTAACCACTTCACACAACTGCGCGCCTAGTACTTTTGATTGATTTAAGTACTAAGTATCTCAGTATTTTAAATTTTCTTACATTATCACTTCACATTACTGCGCTCCTAGTACAATTGTTCTCTTAAGTTTTCAATCTTTAATTGAATTTAGAATTAACTATATGGGAAAATGATTCATCTTTTATAATTATGTTCTCGTTGATTTTTCATTATTTTTAAAATGTATTCTGCTATTCGGGGCGGGGACAAATCCAACGAACCAAAAACCATGAAAATTGGTCTAGCCGATCTCGAGTTATAAGTGTTGTAACAAACCCGACTTTGTTTTATATATATAGAAGATTATAAAGCTAATTACGTAGGGCTGTCGTTGAGGATGCAAAATGAACCAAAACAAATTTACTTATACGTTTAATTAAGTTAATTTAGTGTTACAATTAACTATTTCTAAGACGCGACAATCTGTTCGATGTCAGAACAAGAAGTGAATCTCAAAAGTCTAAATTATAATTGAATTAAACAGAACGATATAACGCAATCGGTAAATCACAAGTTGGTCCCCACGGTATGATATTTCTCGGTAGCGCTCGACGTTCGGGAGGTCTTGCGACACAAAGCAGCGATGCTGGTAGCTTCAAGGAACGGATTGCGGTGAATCTTACATGGTGTGATTATTTCTTAACAAGCTGAATAGTTTGATATATTATATTTTTGGATAGCTCATTTATTGAAAAAGGTTATAAGGCTGTAGCATCACGCTACGACCTACAGAGCGGAACAGTAACCAAAAACAACAACGCAGGTGAAATCGCAGTCAAATAGTGGATGCCAATTCACTGTTTGACTGATTACGTTTAGATGGCGCAGGTTGATAAAGATAATTCCACGCGCGAAGAGCAGTCAGCACGTGACGGGGCCCTTTAGGGTCAATGCCTGTCGAGGTTGCAGAATAATTCTAATTGTTACCGCGGCCCCGTTACATAAAGAACAACTGAAGGAACAAGGGTAGGTTTTAGTAAGTAAAAGTCTGACACATCCATAAAAAAGCGTTTTTCCCAATTACATTGAGGTCGTCTTCCAGCCTAACCATTTAGCTGGATATCAGTGTTTTACGTGAAGCGGCAGCCTATCAGACCTCCACAACCCATTTACTGGGCGAAACGTTACTTTTGGTTTGACTGGTTAGACTCTATAGCTTCTAAGTACCCGTAACGACTGTCAAAGTTCGACGGATGACAACCGGCACCACACGGTTTTATGCGCTTTTCAAGGCACGGCATGTCAGTGATATACGAGATACATTTTAGATAGTACATTGACAACTACATCTTATTCCATCACAACAAAGTCCAAATTGCCTTAATAAAACTCCAATTATCACAGAGAATAAACCTGACAAAACACCGTATCTTTTGAACTAGAAAATCAGATTCAGCGGGACATTCGTAACAACTTCCAGTTTCAGATTAGGACTACCTTTGTTCTATGACGCTTTCGTATTTAAATCGAGAGCAAATCATTCTGTAGTTGTGCTCACGAACAATAGCCCTTAATTTATTCCTGGGTTAATTTCGTATACAATTTTGTTACCGAAAGGCCCGGGCGTTGCGGTTTTTAGTACCGAAATTTGATAAGTATGAAAGGGATGGATATAGACACAGCGATAGTTTATGAGACATTTAAAGGGTCGACTCCATTTGTTTTGTTATTTGTTGGTATTGAATGGTTTGAAATTTAAAGGGTCAGAATAATTTGTTTTTGGAATGAGATTAGTTGGTTGTCGCTTCGTCCCGTAATGGGAACCTTGCATAATATTATACTTGTCTGGTCCTGTAGGTGATGAAAATGTTACGTCATACGTATTTCTATGGGATAAATAAATAAATAAATCGTTAATTTTGTACACAAATAACCAAATAGTACTAGGCAAGGACTTATAATAGAGTTGTATGGATAGGGATGTCTTTTAGTTTAAATTAAGGGATTATTTTATAACCCCCGACGCAAAAAGAGGGAAATTACCGGTTTGTCTGCTATGTGTGTTTGTCTGTGTGGTTATGTGCCTGTGGATTCACAGCTCTTAAACGGGTGAATCGTTTTGGATGCCGTTTTGTTTTCAGTTGACAGTTGGTTATAGCGATGGTTTTTAGACTAGTTTCATCAAAATCGATTCAGTGGTTTTAAAGTTATTAATTCTTCAGTTAGGTGTAGCCGCTTTTCTTAATAATTCCTGTGTGGTTTCTTTTACATTTTAAATGTTCACTTATTGAGGATTCGCTGAAATTCACGATCTATTTAGTTTGACTGTAATATAAACATAATTATGTATTCTAGGAATATTATATGCCTATTTATTATGTTCATAAAGAGGCTGTTAATTAGTGACCAGTATGTATACACATGACCATGTAAACACACAAGTTTCCCAAATCATGTGTATAATTATGCGAATAATTAATATCGGTAACTAATCTCTAGTAATCCAATATCTATACTTCTATACTTAATATTATAAAGAGGTAAAATTTGTAAGTTTGTAAGTTTGTATGTAGGGGGTAATCTCTGGAACTACTGGTCCGATTTGAAAAAGTCTTTCAGTGTTAGATAGCCCATTTATCGAGGAATGCTATAAGCTATATACTATCACGCTACGACCCACGGGAGCGGAGTAGTAACGAAAAATGCGGGAGAAACCGCAGCGGACAGCTAGTAAGTACATAAAGTTATATCTATTCATAGAAGAAATACTTTAACAGTAACTTCTGAAGGTCGATATGAAAACAGTAGCTTCTATAACTTATAAATCGGTGCCATATCAACGAAAAAATATCCAAGCGTTTTGTTTTACGAAATCCATACTAATATTATAAATGGGAAAGTGTGTCTGTCTGTCTGTCTGTTTGTCTTTCTTTCACGGCAAAACGGAGCGACGGATTGACGTGATTTTTTAAGTGGACATAGTTGAAGGGACGGAGTGTAACATAGCGTACTTTTTGTCTCTTTCTAACGCGAGCGAAGCCGCGGGCAGAAGCTAGTTAATATATATTTCAATTTTTTGCGAGCTGTTTTGAATTCGTTTTTGATGGTGCATGTTGAGTCATCATCCGTCTCAACATCGCCGGGCGCGCGCCGCGCGTCACCAGCAGTGAACGAGGGACGCGGAGGAACCGGGCGCGCCAGCCGGTCCACGGCCGAGCCCGCGCCCCGCACCACAGAGAGTCAGCTGTTGCACGCCTCCACGCACGGCTGCGCTTACGCATCTTTTACGCGTTTTTCTTGTTCACTGTCTTATTAATTATCAGATCAAATCGATAGTCTTGTATTTTGCGTATTAGCTTTATTATATCTTGTTATACAGTCCAGTGCATTTCATTTAATTCTCCATCCGTCGCGTTTAGTGCACTAGCCAGGATTTCGCATAAATTAGCCTCTTACTAATAATCGCTGCTTACAGTTATGACAGGTTTAAATATCAAAAAATGTATGGTTAATCAGGCATAATTCATGACATAACTTTATACAGTGATTATGAGTAAGCGTATAAAGGTCCTGCCGGGGTTGCGGAATGTTTATAATAGTTACCGTGACCCTGAAACATAAAGAGCAATCAAAGGAACATGAGTGGGTTTTAATCAGTAAGAGTCTGACACGCCCTCCCGCCGCACCCAGGACGGGAGCAGTCATTGGATGATTTCCCACTCACAAAAAAAAGCGTATAAAGGTAGACAACTAAAAAATACACTTGAATTTTATCCATTGTAGACCCACTACATATTACCAAATATCATCGGTCAGTGGTTTTTTAATTAAATCAAAACCCAACAGCCAACCTGTCCAAACCAACACAAAAACATTTTAAACCGATTACAGCTAATTAAATCGTTATGATCATTTTCGCTTAAACATAATAATTGTGTCGCGTAATATATTATTGTGTTATTAATTAAAATCGGCGCGCTAGGGTTAATGTGGTGTGACCAACACAAAAGCCTTCGGTGACCAACGCAGTGAATTGTGGGATGAATTAAATTTATTAGAAATTGTGGTCAGGGTTTGAATTGTATTGTTTAGGTAATGTGTGGCAAATTTTGTCTTTTTGGTATTTTATTGGATATCTTTTTGTGCTTTGGTGATGGTGAAATGTTCGGGATCGCCTTTCATGTATGAGCATTTGTGCGAACATTACGTTGTAATGTAACATGCGTGCGAATCCTTTCTTATAGGTGAAATGTTAGACTCAAGTAATTATCTGGCCTGTTGCGGAATGTTTATAATAGTTACCGTGACCCTGGAACATCAATCCTGGCAATCGAAGGAACATGAGTGGGTTTTAGTCAGTAAGAGTCTGACTCGCCCTCCCGCCGCACCCAGGACGGGAGCAGTCATTGGATGATTTCCCACTCACCAAAAAAAAAAAAAATGTTATCTGGCCTTCTTTCCCGCGCTCGTGAGTTTGCTCTGTAAAATGTTACACAAAAACGGTTGTTTCTTCCTAATAAATCAATTGTAACAAAACAGCATGTTCTGTTACAAGGGAATGGTCAAGTTTATTAGGACCTTAAGATTATGTGACATTTTGTATGCACTTTCTTAGTTTATCTAGGACATCACTGACATCTCGTACCTCTGAAAGCACGTAAAGCCGGTCCCGGTTGTTATCCATACATTTTTGAAAGTCAGTGAGTCAGAACTGTTGGTCTTCAATATTATATTAAAATAATCCAGTATCAAGTTTGAATTACAAGTTACGTCATTAAGCTAAAATTAATGAAATATTTCTGACGAGCTTTTTCCCACGACTTCGTCCGCGTGGATTAATAGTTTCCGTTCCTGGAGGATTTCCGGAATGAAAACTATCCTATGCCCTTTCATAGGTCCCAGACTATATCTGTACCAAATTTCATTCAAATCGGTTCTGTGGTTTAGGTGTGAAGAAGAGACAGACAGACTGAGTTACTTCCGCATTTATAATATTAGTACGGATAAATTATTTCTTATGTAATAGCTGTAAGGAGCTTACCTGAAGATGTAATACAGTTGAGGATAATTCTTCTGAAACAAATCAAACACTTCAGTTTATTTCAATTATATTTCGAGGAGTGACTTAAAAATGGAAAATAAAAAAGGAAATGAAAAGTTGGATGAATTATGTAATTATTTTTTCATACGTATCGACCATGATGATAGCAGATAGAATAAAATATCCCTTACATTGCAACCAAGTAATAATGAGTCTATTGTGTCTCAAATCATTTGTTCAAAGGTATAAATAAAAATACTTTTTCCCAACTTCCTTCCCAAAATACCAAACAAAACGCAACCAGTCAATGGCGCATCACGTATAATGACGCTTCATCATCGATTCCGCAAGAAAAACACACAATGTGACCCACTTTTGGCAGCATACATCATTAAATCAACAAATTATGTGGTAACAACTCTTTGAAAACACCATAGAAGATCTCGATCGGGAAGGGATGGGTGCTAAATAAAATAAAATGGGAATATTATCGAATCGTACCCGCTGTGTGTAATGTACCGTGAGGAGGGTAAAGACTAGGAGTGGGGTGGAGTCGAAATGTGTGATAAAGTTGTGATTTGATTTTTGAACTTCATAGGGTGGGTTTTTTCGAAATACTTATTTTTATTAATTTTTTATTACAATTTTATGTTGAATATATAATTATCTTTTTACAGTTACTTAAAAATTTTATAAAACTTTGACAGCTACCAAAATGATGCTTGTTGTAATTTAGATTTTACCTACTTTTTATTTTTAATCCAGCTGTTCTAGAAAAATCTGATAAATCTAGAATAAAGATTATAATAATTCCTAAGAGATGTTGTGCCCTTTGAGACAGAGAATAAAGTTACTATTAATAGCACAAGTAATCCTTTAGCGCTACAGATATTTAAGTTATATGAATGTTACATTTTGATTTATTTAAAACAAATGAATTAAAGCAAGCGTGTTTGAATTTAGTACAATAAAACAAAAATCCAGTATCGTCCGCATCAACTTGTTTGGTATCCAATGACATGTACACATCAAACTTACTTACTACACAGATATTAATAAATAAGATATCCTTTTGTTTCCACAATAATAAAAAAAAAATTAACAACCAACTCCACCCCACACTTTGTCCTGATACCCAAAACTGTCGCTCTCATAAATCTACACTCGTCGATACATCTCGTTGACAATCCGCGGTCACGTCGCGGTCGTGTCGCCCCCGTCTCGTACCCCTCGTCTCGTGCCCTTGCCATCTCGTACAATGCGAGTTATGAACCGTGATCTAATCGTGGACGTCACTATTAATTCCTATATGCGTGTGAGTGTTCCTGTTTTGTTTGAAAGATTTATGTTTGCTGTAATTTAATAAATTGTTATAGAATTGGAATATGTTTTGCTAATGAAATTTTTATTACAAGTCGCGTAAAGGGGAGCATTGTGAGAATGTTAACAAAATAAAAAGATATTATATTTGGTTGTGTTCGAACCATTTCATTCATGGGTGTACTGTAGGGCATGAAAAGTTATAATTATTAATCCCAAAAGTAGTAAATTGTAATTCGGTGTAAATTGGATTCTCAGTCCTATTTACATCGAATTACAAACTACTACTTTTGAAATTAATTACAACTTTGGAAACTATATCAATCATTATTAATTTTATATTTTTTATCCACTTTTTCGCAATCAAGTGCTTACAGTCTGATGGGCTGTAAAGTCTTAATTTGAATACGTGTTTTATCTCTATATTCAATAATTAATGTAATATATTTCAAAGTCAAAGTTAAAGTACTTTATTTATTGTAATTTCAAGTCTCTAATTTGAATTAATGAACATATAGCCAAATCTATCTGCATAGGTTTTAATACTGCGATAGCAGCCAGAGAATTTACAGTAAAAAGTCTATGTGTGTGTAAAAACATAATCCTTTAGATAGGTGTCGTTACAAGTAGCCAAATAGTATTTAAATAAATTCCTTCTAAGCACCACCACTTCAATGCGCGATACACACGACAACGATTTGTCGCTACGACTTTGCTGTCGGTTAGTGCAGTGTATCGAACGCCCTTACAGTGTCCACACAACCACAAAATCTGCGTCGATTTTCGTCCACACCTTCGATAAAACTGCACAAACGAACTGCGCAGTCAAATTGCAGCGATAAATCGTTGTCGTGTGTACCGGACATAAGTTTATACGTCCGTACAAAGTAAACTAAACCCTACTTTATAAAGAACATGTTGCTTTGTTGTTTTGGGTGAAATGTTTTCGGATAATACTCTCGTTGGAAAAAGGTAAGCAAGGAAATCGTGATACAAAGGTTTCTGTATAGCTACACTGGTTCTTATAACAAACTAGCTTTTGCCCGCGACTTTGGCCGCGTAGAATAATAGTTCCCGTTCCCGGGGGATTTCCGGGATGTAAACTATCCTATGTCCTTTCTATACTAGTTACTTTGGCATTTATAATATTAGTACGGATAAGTAAAGTTTTCTTTTTGTTTTAAGGATTTGGAATTGTCAATTCAATGTTTTTATTGGTACAGAGCAATAATAAAGAATCTAAAATACCGTTTATTGGGTTTTTTTTATCGTTTTTTCCTAAAAGATATTTGCAATTTAAATCCGTACTAATATTATAAATACGAAAGTAACTCTGGCTGTCTGTCTGTCTCTTCTTTGCGTATTTGGAATTTATACCTTCACACAACGCTCCATAGTGTTGAATACGTATATACATTAAAATTGTATATAGCTCGTATTAAAATTTCAAAGTATACCCGACTGCAACATTTTTTTGGTGTATACTTTCAAGGAGGACACTTCATTTTGCTACACTTTAATCTATACCCGTTTTATTAGGTGCCATTCAATGAACTCAAGACAGAAAAAGGGATATACTATCCGTGCGAGCTAACATGGCACCTGGGCTGAATGAGTGACATTTAAAGTACTAAGTGCAAAAAAGGAGATGTTCGATTTTGGGCTAACACTATGACAGATGACAGGTATACGCTAACACCATTTAAAAAATAAAAAATATATATTTTTATTTGGTGTACATTGTGCTGCAACCTTTCTAAATTTAATTTTAGTATTTTAAATAATAACATTTATTTTGTGCTTAGTTGTTTCTCATAACATACTACGACGCTTTAAATGTGACAAAACAAACTATTTAGAAACAAAGTTGTAAAAAAAAATTACGTGCACGCCTGAAAATCTGTTTCTGCACATCCGCCATTTCAGTTAAACTTGTGCCGTATAATGTAATAGTGATGCTAACGCTACTGGTAAGACGAGAGCGGGGCGCCGCGCGGGGTCGCGGGGAGAGGTTTGTTTTCGAGCCAGGTGCCATGTTAGCTCGCACGGGTAGTAGTTATTTTTATATTAAGAATGAGATCAATAATTACATTAAGGAAAGAAAAACAAAGTTAAAAAAGAAATAAAAAAAAATCCAATTTCTAGAATGAAATAAAATAAAAAATGGGTGGTATTTAATACTTTAACTGTAAATCCCCTTTTTTAATAAAAATATTCGAAATTACCACCAAAAATACTGAATTGCACACTAAATTTGCTCATCAAAAAAATAAATTATACTATACTGTTAGAGCTTTAAAGCTTAACTGTTTTACTGAATGACTATCTGTTGATTGAATCACTAGTAGATCTAGTCAATCGTTACGTGGTCACAGTTCTAACCTAACCTAACCAAACCAAATTTAGTGGATTTAAGTAATAACGTGATAGAAGAGCAGCCAGCGATAGCTGCGTTACGTTCGGGTATATTTTATATTAATCGTTATGTAAAGGTAGGCTTTATAAGAAGCATTTTCGCTTTCTGGATTTGAAAATATACCTGACGACAACACGGCCTGTGACGTCACAAACGTTGAGTGAAGGTATAAATTCCATATACGCCTCTTCTTTACGCCTAAACCACTGAACCGATTTGAATGAAATTTGGTACAGACAGTCTGAGACCCGAGAAAGGCCGTAGTTTTTATCCCGGAAATCCCCCAGATACTTAAAGTATAGCGTAGAATAAAAAAAAAGTGAGCCGTCACGGGACGCCTGGCAGATGTGAAACATCGACATTACATCATCGCCACACAGTACACCAGACTGTGACTGTATATATACACCATCATATAGCGTGGCGACGCGTCGCCACGCCAGAAATTTGTTTTACGTGTCATAACCAACACAAAAACATTTTAAACCGATTACAGCTAATTAAATCGTTATGATCATTTTCGCTTAAACATAATAATTGTGTCGCGTAATATATTATTGTGTTATTAATTAAAATCGGCGCGCTAGGGTTAATGTGGTGTGACCAACACAAAAGGCTTTGGTGACCAACGCAGTGAATTGTGGGACGAATAAAATTTATTAGAAATTGTGGCCAGAGTTTGAATTGTATTGTTTAGGTAATGTGTGGCGAATTTTGTCTTTTTTGGTATTTTTTGGGATGTTTTTTTGTGCCTTCGTGATGGTGAAATGTTCAGGATCGCCTTTCATGTATGAGCATTTGAGCGAACATTACGTTGTAATGTAACATTCATGCGAATTCTTTCTTATAGGTGAAATGTCAGACTCAAGTTATCTGGCCTTCTTTCCCGCGCTTGTGAGTTTGCTCTGTAAAATGTTACACAAAAACGGTTGTTTGTTCCTAATAAATCAGTTGTAACAAAACAGCATGTTCAGTTACAAGGGAATGGTCAAGTTTATTAGGACCTTAAGATTATGTGACATTTTGTATGCACTTTCTTAGTTTATCTAGGACATCACTGACATCTCGTACCTCTGAAAGCACGTAAAGTCGGTCCCGGTTGTCATTCATACATTTTTGAAAGTCAGTTAGAACTGTTGGTCTTCAATATTATATTAAAATAATCCAGTATCAAGTTTGAATTACAAGTTACGTCATTAAGCTAAAATTAATGAAATATTTCTGACTAGCTTTTGCCCACGACTTCGTCCGCGTGGATTAATAGTTTCCATTCCCGGAGGATTTCCGGAATGAAAACTATCCTATGCCCTTTCATAGGTCCCAGACTATATCTGTACCAAATTTCATTCAAATCGGTTCTGTGGTTTAGGTGTGAAGAAGAGACAGACAGACTGAGTTACTTTCGCATTTCTAATATTAGTACGGAGAAATTATTTCTTATGTAATAGCTGTAAGGAGCTTACCTGAAGATGTAATACAATTGAGGATAATTCTTCTGAAACAAATCAAACACTTCAGTTTATTTCAATTATATTTCAAGGAGTGACTTGAAAATGGAAAATAAAAAAGGAAATGAAAAGGTGGATGAATTAATAATACCAGCCTATAACTGTCCCACTGCAGGGCAAAGGCCTCATCTCATACAGAGAAGGCACGAGCATTGATCACCACGCTTGCTCAAGACGGGTTGGCGATTTCAGACTTATAATCACTACAAGTCCAGGTTTCCTCACGATGTTTTCCTTCACCGATGTCTGCGATGTCTAAGATAATCTTTAGAAAGTACATAATTATGAATTGAAAAAGTCACATTGGTACTTGCCCAGATTCGAACCCACAACCACTTGCATGAGAGGCGGGTGCCTTAACCACTAGGCCATCACGACTAGGCATTCACGGAATGAATTATGTCATTATTTTTTAATACGTATCGACCATGACGATAGCAGATAGAATAAAACATCCTTTACATTGCAACCAAGTAACAATGAGTCTATTGTGTCTCAAATCACGTGTGTTCAAAGGTATAAATAAAAATACTTTTTCCCAACTTCCTTCCCAAAATACCAAACAAAACGCAACCAGTCAATGGCGCATCACGTATAATGACGCATCATCGTCGATTCCGCAAGAAAAACACACAATGTGACCCATTTTTGCCAGCATACATCATTAAATCAACAAATTATGTGGTAACAACTCTTTGAAAACACCATGGAAGATCTCGATCGGGAAGGGATGGGTGCTAAATAAAATAAAATGGGAATATTATCGAATCGTACCCGCTGTGTGTAATGTACCGTGAGGAGGGTAAAGACTAGGAGTGGGGTGGAGTCGAAATGTGTGATAAACTTGTGATTTGATTTTTGAACTTCATAGGGTGGGTTTTTTCGAAATACTTATCTTTATTAATTTTTTATTACAATTTTATCTACACTTATATTATAAAGAGGAAAACTTTGTATGTTTGTTTGTTTGATTGTAATAAATAGGCTCAAAAACTACTGGACCGATTTTAAAGATTCTTTCACTATTCGAAAGCTACGTTGTCCACGAGTAACATAGGCTATATAATATCACAGGCTATGTCCCACGGGAGCGAAGCAGTAACCAAAAACCTAACGTAATGCGGGTGAAACCGCGAGGAACTGCTAGTGTTGAATATACATATATCTTGTTACAGTTACTTTTTTTTTTGGTGAGTGGGAAATCATCAAATGACTGCTCCCGTCCTGGGTACGGCGGGAGGGCGTGTCAGACTTTTACTGACTAAAACCCACTCATGTTCCTTCGATTGCCTTTTATGTTCCAGGGTCACGGTAACTATTATAAAAATTCCGCAACTTTTACAGTTACTTAAAAATTTTATAGAACTTTGACAGCTGCCAAAATACTGATTGTTGTAATTTAGATTTCACTTACCTACTTTTTATAAACCCAGCTGTTTTAGAAAAATCTGATAAATCTAGAATAAAGATTATAATAATTCCTAAGAGATGTTGTGCCCTTTGGGACAAAGAATAGAATACTATTAATAGCACAAGTCATCCTTTAGCTCTACAGATATTTAAGTTCTATGAATGTTACATTTTGATTTATTTAAAACAAATTAATTAAAGCAAGCGTGTTAAAATTTAGTACAATAAAACAAAAATCGAGTGTCGTCCGCATCAGCTTGTTTGGTATCCAATGACATTTACACATCAAACTTACTTACTACACAGACATTCATAAATAAGATATCGTTTGTTTCCACAACAATAAAAAAAAAAATATTAACAACCAACTCCACCCCACACTTTGTCCTGATACCCAAAACTGTCACTCTCATAAATCTACACTCGTCGATACATCTCGTTGACAATCCGCGGTCACGTCGCGGTCGTGTCGCCCCCGTCTCGTACCCCTCGTCTCGTGCCCTTGCCATCTCGTACAATGCGAGTTATGAACCGTGATCTAATCGTGGACGTCACTATTAATTCCTATATGCGTGTGAGTGTTCCTGTTTTGTTTGAAAGATTTATGTTTGCTGTAATTTAATAAATTGTTATAGAATTGGAATATGTTTTGCTAACGAAATTTTTATTACAAAGAGCGTAAAGGGGAGCATTGTGAGAATGTTAACAAAAAAAAAGACGGGTTGCACTCCGGGAGTGCCGGCAGAAGTGAAAACTTGATTATAGCTGTCTACTATCCATCCGTCCTACGCTTTTTCGATCAGGTCACGTGTCCTGACGCGAGTTTAAGATTTTATACCCATTACAGAAAAAGTGCTCAACGCCGCTAAAGAAGTTTTCACTTAAAAAAAAGATATATTTGGTTGTATTCGAACCATTTCATTCATGAGTGTACTGTTGGGCATGAAAAGTTATAATTATTAATCCCAAAAGTAGTAGTTTATAATTCGGTGTAAATAGGATTCTCGGTCCTATTTACATCGAAATTACGAACTACTACTGTTGAAATTAATAATTATAACTTTGGAAATTATATCAATCATTATTAATTTTATATTTTTTATCCATTTTTCGTATCAAGTCCTTACAGTCTGATGGGCTGTAAAGTCTCTAATTTGAATATGTGTTTTACCTCTATATTCAATAAATTAATGTAATATATTTCAAAGTCAAAGTTAAAGTATTTTATTTGTTGTAATTTCAAGTCTCCAATTTGAATTGATGAACATATAGCCTAAAATCTATCTAAATAGGTTTTAATACTAGCAGCCAGAGAGTCTACAGTAAAAAGATTATGTGTGTGTAAGAACATAATCCTTTATATAGGTGTCGTTTCAAGTAGCCAAATAGTATTAAAATAAATTCATTCGAAGCACCACCACTTCAATGCGCGATACACACGACAACGATTTGTCGCTACGACTTTGCTGTCGGTTAGTGCAGTGTATCGAACGCCCTTTCAGTGTCCACATCTTCGATAAAACTGCACAAACGAACTGCGCAGTCAAACTGCAGCGATAAATCGTTGTCGTGTGTACCGGATATAAGTTTATACGTCCCTATAAAGTAAACTAAGCCCTACTTTCTAAAGAACATGTTGCTTTGTTGTTTTGGGTGAAATGTGTTCGGATAATACTCTCGTTGGAAAAAGGTAAGCAAGGAAATCGTGATACAAAGGTTTCTGTACAGCTACACTGGTTCTTATAACAAACTATTTTTTGCCCGCGACTTTGTCCGCGTAGAATCAACCCCGTTCCCGTTCCCGGGGGATTTCCGGGATGAAATCTATCCTATGTCCTTTCTCGGGTCCCAGACTATATCTGCATCAAATTTCATTTAAATCGGTGCAGTAGTTTAGGCGTGAAGAAGAGACAGACAGACAGAGTTACTTTCGCATTTATAATATTAGTACGGATAAGTAAAGTTTGTTTCTTTTTTGTTTTAAGCATTTGAAATTGTTGATTCAATTCAATATTTTTATTGATACAGAGCAATAATAAAGAATCTAAAATACCGTTTTTTGGGTATTTTATTTTCATTACTTTGTCCTAAGAGATATCGGAGCTGAGATATTTGCAATTGAAATCCGTACTAAGTAACTCTGTCTGTCTGTTTCTTCTTTACGCCTAAACCACTGAACCGATTAGAATGAAATTTGGTACAGATATAGCCTGGGACCCGAGAAAGGATATAGGATAGCTTTTTTGCCCGGAAATCCCCCAGATACTTAAAGTATTGCGTAGAATAAAAAAAAGTATTTACAAAGGGCTTACCAGACGGACAAAAGAAAAGTTCCTTTTTTTATCGAGATTCAGAGCCCTAAAAAATGAGTACTTTACAACGTGTTTCATCGGTAGTTGAATAAACCCGCTAATTTAGGTTTGTATAAAGATCTCAAAAGTTCTGCGTTCTTTAGAAAGTTTCGAACAAAATCGATTTAAGCCGGCATATTATTAACCAGTACCGAGCCTAAGCTACATTATACCTAAGTTCTCTAGACTATAAAAATACATGCGAATGAAGACGTGGGCAAAAGTCACATTTATAGTTTACTAACTAAATTATTTATTTTAATTATAAATAAATAAATATCTTGAGACAAGTCATACACGGCCATCAGCTCCCAAGCTAAGCAGAGCTTGTGTTATGGTTATCAGATAACTGATATACATACTTATATACTTTATAAATACGTACATTATTATAGATAAATTACACCCAGACACAGACCAAACAATCATGCTCATTACACAAAGTTTGTCCTGGGTGGGAATCGAACCCACGACCTCCGGCTTAGCAGTCAGGGTCACTAACCACTAGACCAAGAGGCCTGTCGAATTATTTGATTATGTTGCGGTACGCCTCTTCTACGCGCGGGTGTTATAATGTTGAAAAATCCCGTCTTTTCTCTACTATATCATACGCCTTTAAATCAGTGTTTTTTTTGTGAAAAGGATGTGTTTCTTTAAATTTTAAAATATCATCTCTGCTCGCGGCTTCTTGCAAATTAATGAGTAAAGATGCCAAGAAAATCATTATCGCACCCTTTTTAATTATAAACACTTTTTAAATATGTCTGTCAAGGAGGTCGCCAGAATTTTACAAACATCAACAAAAACAATGTTTTAAACATATTATTATTACAATCCAAAATGAGAAATTCAAAAGGAATCACTTTTGAATTACAAAAAAGTGAGCCGTCTCGGGACGCCTGGCAGATGTGAAACATCGACATTACATCATCGCCACACAGTACACAAGACTGTGACTGTACGAATATGTCGCAGTCATCTGGTTAAATCAGCTATTTGATTGTATGACTAGCCCGTTCATTGAATGACGACATTTAATTGAATGACTAAACGACAACTCGTCAAGTTGTTTAATGTAACGTTCAACGACTTGACTGAACGTCACTTAGCATTGTCGGTAAATGGGATATAGTCGACTTTGTAATGTTTATTCAGGGTGACCATAAGTTCGCAACTTAACTTCCTTTACATAACAGATATGAGGACATGACATGACGCACTTTATTATGATTTTATTTTAAAAAAACTTTAAAAGTAGCCGGCGGCGGTGTATTTATAGGTAAGTTCATGCTGTCACACTATTTTATTAAGAATAAGACACTTTAAAGTAAATTTAATCAAAATAATATCAAGTCAGTGCTATCTGCGCGAGCTATTTTACGCCATATTTGTTTTGGTGACTACTAACGCTGCAGAGGGAAAAAAATGAACTAAAATACAATCACCTGACTGATTTTACGTCCGCTCTGTTCAAAGGGCTATGCTACAATCAGCTGACTAGTTGGACGTTGAGTGACGCTTGTTCAATCAGCTTTCGGCCTAGTCATTCAATTAAATGTTGCCATTCAATAAACGCGCTAGTCATACAATGAAATAGCTGATTTAACCAGATGACTGCGACATATACACCATCATATAGCGTGGCGACGCATCGCCACGGCATGCGTCGCCACGCCAGAAACATGTGCGGCTATAGATGTTTCACATCAAAAACCGCATGAAAACCCGTATAACTAAGATAATACTGGGTAGAAACGTAAAAATCGGCATTGGTCAATTTGAGTGAAGTGAGTTTGAAATGAGTTGTCATTCCGCTTGATGTTCACCCGGATTGACAGCCCACCTCACGCTTATTCCGGGGTAATTTACCGAAGGGTGTTTTCATCGTGTAGTCCGGCTTTTTTGGCAGCACTGACTTTGATAAGGGACTTTGAACATAAATTGTAATCAGAGATTTGTTAAAAAGTAATAACGCTTTGGTTTTTTTTACTCATCAAAGGTTTTTTTTTCTTCCTGTCTTAATAATACCATCATATTATTGTTCCATTGTAGGGCAAAACCCTCTTCTCGGAAGGCAAGAACATTGATCACCACGCTTGATCAAGGAATGGCGATTTCAGGCAAGTCCGGGTTTTATCACGATGTTTTTCCCTCACTAGAACTGGGTTGTAAAGGTCTGATAGGCAGTCGCTTCATGTAAAACACTAGTATCCAGCTGAATCCGGTTAGGCTGAGAGCCGACCCCAACAAAGTTGGGAAAGGCTAGGGACATGGTGATGTGTTGCAGAAAAACATAGTAGAAGTCAGTGCAGTTATTTTTGAAACCGGTATTACAGTATAGGTTTGAGCGATAAAGCTGATTACCTTTTACTTTTTTTTCGTTCTCCATTCAGTTATTTCTTTTAACCTCTTGTCAACCTACCGACAGCCGGCTATCGGGCTGCTATTGTCTTTCTATTGCGTCTCAAATCACGTGTGTTTGAAGAATTAAACCACTCACAACACTAAACAGTAAGTACATCCACTTAAACACAACATAACTAACATCATAAAATAAAAAAGAAAGCACGAGCATTCTTTTATATCCTGTATCTTTTCTCCAGTTATTACGTCACCGAAGGCATCGTCCTGTGTTACACAAGGCAGGAATTGTTCGGGTTTCTTACTGCCAGCGGCAGCAGGACATGAAGACTAGTAAATAAAGAGCACTTTTATAATTTCTCTTGGATATTTGTGAGCTAACTGTTCTGTAAATGCGCTGGAAATGATGGAAAGATAAGATGATGGGATAAAATTTTAATGTCTGAAGATTTTGGCTTAGTGAATTTAAATTTCGTGTAGATGTGTGGGTTGTATTTTAAGAGACTGTTTTTAAAATGTAATCTTCTTTGCTTAGATTAATGTAAGAAAGTTAAAGAGATGTTTTTTTTTTTTGTAAAAATGGGCTAATCTTTGAAACTTATTATCGGATTAGTATTATTAAAGGTCCTTCGGTCAACTGCTCTTTTTTCTGTCGAATGTTAATATTCTTCATTTGGGAATTCGTGTTTTGGGAAAAATAACATGGACGTTCGTTACTCATTAAATGATTTATTTGAAACAATAGCAAACATTTCAAAAAAGCATTATTCCATCAGGTGACTAGCAAAATTGCTATACAAAATTTCTCATTGTATTAAAATTTGTACCAATTAATTCTTTATTACACAAACGAACCAATTCTGTATTGAACGTCGGATTAACTGTTAAAAACTCGTTAAGCGCATTGAGAATGTAATGTGTTTTCCCATTTTCTTTTGGAGATCCTTATCATGTCTGAAATAAGAAGAATTTAAATCAAGAATATTATATGTATGTGTGTAAACTGCATTTTTTTATTGTATTAATGCCCTACTACTATTATAAATGTGTAAAGTGGTGTGAATTTGAAACAACTTTAAAGTAATAAATATAGTGATGTTACTTTTATGTGTATACACTATGCAGTGGCATCTATACTAATATTATAAAGAGGTAAAATTTGTAGTTTGTAGGTTTGTAGGTTTGTAAGTTTGTAGGTTTGTAAGTTTGTATGTAGGGGGTAAACTCTGGAACTACTGGTCCGTATTAAAAAATTCTTTCAGTGTTAGATAGCCCATTTATCGAGGAATGCTATAGGCTATATACCATCACGCTACGATCCACGGGAGCGGAGCAGTAACGAAAAATGCGGGTGAAACCGCAGGGGACAGCTAGTAGTGTATAACAAAGTCGCTTTTTGCTGTCTGTCTGTCCCTATGTATGCTAAAATCTTGAATACTATTAATCCTTCGAACACACGTTATTCGAGACCCAATCAAAACACAATAGCGGCGCGACAGCCGGCAGTCGCTTGATCGTCGAAAGGTAAAACGAATTTTGTTGTGGTTTTTAATATATAGATTGATTCAAGAGAAAGACTTTTTTTACACGTGCATATTATTGTAGAGAAAAACCAAAGAAAAATTAAAGATTTTAGCGCGGTTACAACTACTCATCTTGTCCTTCATTGATATATAGGCATATAGAGATAGAGATTAAGTATAATTAATTCATAGGGCATTATTATCGAAGTTATGACTTTCCTGTCACAAAATAATATGTGTATTTTCAACGGATGTCCACCAAATTTTATTTTCTTATTGAACTGTCTCCCGCGGTGTTACTCGCGTTTTGTTAGATTTTTGGTTACTGTCCCGTGGGTCATAGCGTGATATAATATGTGTTTGTGGAGGCTATCTATTATTTTAACTTATAAGCTATATTGCTGTAAATTTTTTGCCATTATACGTTCAGTATTTTTTGCGTTAAAAAGAAAACAAACACACATAATCGTTCACATTTATCTCACTGGGTGTTATATAGTTACATGTACCGCCGCCTATACACATCTATAGTACAAGAGGCCTCTCAGACGTACGTTCATCACCGATACAAAAATGAATTAAGCCCGTAGAGACCTTGGCACCCATACCCTTCACACTGGAAGCAAAGCTTTGTCACAAAAATAAGTATAAAAAGCATAAAGCATTATAATACCTACTAAGTATCCATAATAAAAGCCAAAAAGATAAAAATAAATAACATTAAAATCGCGAACATATTTTAATAACAGTCCAACACAAAATGACAAGAACAGAGATTACCAACCTTTATATTACCTGAAAAAATACGGAACCATTATATAAAAAATACCCTATTTTTTACCTATTTTATGAACAAAGGGTTTTCCAGTGCGGGGATTAGAGTATTTTTTTGTTAAAACTCCCGCCTCCTATAGAATTTATGATGACAATATGAGATGAGAAAAATATTATTATGTTTTTATTTTGTGTTATTAATAGAGGTACGATTTGCTTTTCATTACGATACTCACCTAACTAATGTAGCTTTTTTCGTTTCAATTTATTTCATATATTTTTCTTTGACATTTTGTTTTTTAGGTAACACACACCTGTTATTTCAGGTGATGGTGCTTATTCCCTCGTTCACAAACTACTAAAATTAAGTTCAGTGATTTTTTCCATTCATCAAGAAAAAGACAATAAGTATTTGTTTAGTACTGTCAAATTAATATTCTTTAATAGTCTTAGACGCGATTAAAACATGGCCACTAAAAATGCGTCGATTTACGTCAGGCGCTGACAAATATGACAGGGTTAAAATAACAATATTTATTTTTTGCCCTTTTCTTAATAAAATGGAAAGTGAAAAAAAAAAGATGCACTGAATTTAAATTTTGTTTAATTTGTGAGTTTAGCTTAATTTTTTTGACTAACCGACTGACTCTTTGACATTTCATATGCGATTTATTGATTGCCCTTAACCTTGAAATGCGGCAACCCACACCTTTCCCAACAGTAATGAATTTACCTGTACACCAAATAAGTTGTTTGATTGTACATAATAAAAAAATAAGTTGAAGCAGGTTTACTTAAAAGGTTACGATGGATGATGATGGATGAGACCCTGACGATTTGTCACAAGCCTCTCAGACAGAATGTTGGTACATTGAAATATTTACTTTATTTTAGTCTTCTTTTAGCCTATTTTAGGTCTTTAATAGATTTTTTTTTCTATTTCGTGTTTAGTCGACAAAACTGAATAAATATAGAGAAGATGCAGTGATGTTAAGCAAATAATGAAGTGGTTTGCCATAATTTACGAGTTTATGGATTATGTAATCCAAAATTGAATAAAGTCTCCGTAAGGACAATCATTTCATGACTGAATATTATAATTATTTCCTCATCATCTTCCGAGTTTGTTTAGAGTGTCATGATAATCTAGTGGTTAAGGCGCCCGCCTCTCGTGTTGAGGTTGTGGGTACGAATTCGGGCAAGTATCAATGTGACTTTTTCAATTCATATGTACTTTCTAAAGGTTATCTTTAACATCACTGACATCCCGTGCTTTGGAAAAGCACGTACAGCCGTTGGTCCTGGTTGTCATCCCTGGAGCTTTGACATTCAGTACGGGTAATCAGAAGCTAGAAAGTCTGACCAGTCTAACTAAGGGGTATAGTGTTAGCCAGTAACCGGGCTGTGGAGGTCTGAAAGGCAGTCGTTTCACGTAAAACCCTGGTATCCAGCTGAATCTACTACTAAAAACTATATTAGGATTTTTTATAGATTGGAAATCATCAAACGTCTTCTCCCGCCCTGGGCGGGGCGGGACGTAGTGTCAGACTTTTACTGACTAAAACCCTCTCTTGGTCCTTCGGTTGTCCTTTATGTTCCGGGGTCAGTTATGTTTTTTTGTCGCTTCTCTCTTAAACCAAGTGAAGCTGCTAGAAAATGCAAAAAACATAAAAATGCCATACTACACTATAATATTGTTTGATTATTCCCAGCCTTTACAATATAAAACACCCATACCGTACATATTTTAATAGAGACGAGGTTCGGAAAATATTTGGTGACTTTGCAAAACTGTGGCGTTTTAGATTACTACGATACACAAAAAATAAATATTGAGTTTAAAATAATACCAGCCTATTACTCTATCAAGCATTGATGTCGGCCTTATTTAAGCTCAAAATCATTAATTCTATTAACCCATTCACAGGTACTTTGAATTGTCAAGAAGTAAGTCCTCAAAAAGTTTAAGTTATTTGCTAGTTCCAAAACAGTAGGTTTCTCTTCTGCTGATTCAGTGAATCACAATATTATTTAATTTCATTATCCAAGGTCAATTTAGGTACAATGTGCCAAGTCATGTACGTTAAAAGAAGTCTAGAATCAATGTATTAGTTTTGCGTAACATCACATAATACATACGTACTATGTTCTCTTTAATCTACCATTCTAGTATTTATTAGTATTTAATAAAAGAAATAAATTAATTTTACTAAATATAAAAAAAATAAGTAAAGCACCCAAGAGGCTGGCAGCATGGCTACGTTTGATGACAATGTCTCTGACCAAAGAGGTCTAGAATAAAAAAATACTCAATCAACATTATAAAGTATACATGAATTGAAAATGTCTCTGCTACTTGCCGGGAGTCAAAAGCCATAACCTCTTTTGATTATGAAAAATAAGCACCTTAATTAACCATCCATCATCCAACATGACACCATAAGGGGCCAACATGACATTTTTGGTCGAAAATAACATAAACATCAGACGAATATTCACTTCAACCATCGAAATAGCTCTAAATGTTTATTCTTCTGGTGTCGTGAGACTCGCTTTAGGGAATATTGAAGTAATGGACAGCAAGTAGGCTACAAGACATACCATAAACACAATTCTCCAAGGAATTGAGACGGTAGTACTCATAAAATATAGACTGAAGATGAATAAACAAATAGGAAACTTGTTTAGGTTACAAAAGCTGCCTTTGTGAATAGGTGACGTCGATATGATGGAGAGAGGCTTCTAGCTCCTGGAGTATGTGACAAAGTTGACGTAGTCTCAAGGGTAAATAAGAATGGTATATAAAAATTATCCTATTCTGTAGGTACTATTTATCTACAAATCATACTGTTTAAAGCCTTACTGTGAGCATTTTAGACGTACTTTGTAATCGTTCTAATTTTTTTTCCTTATTTTAATCATGCGTCAAATTGTTAATGAGTAATGAAGAATGGATCCATTCTCATAATCTTTGCATTTATAAAATTAGTCAAGATAGCATTACGAACGTGACTCCACATATTTTAAAACCCACAGAATTCAAACCAGCAAATCAAGCAAGAATTAATCCAAAAAGATCAGCGACCAATCCATTTATTTTTATAAAGCTAATGCAGCTTAAGGCCGCTCACAGATAAGGCGACAATAAATCGCCGCGAGTTAGCATCGAGTTTGCACAGTTAAATCGATCCATCCAACGCAAGCGTACCCTTATCTTAGCTGACATGTCTGTAAGTAGGCACTCAAATTGGCCTTTTGGGGTTTGACCGATCACGTGTCCCGATGTTGGGATGTTTAGCTTCGGAATTCAGCTTATTAGTCGTACTGACACGGACATGCAATGTGAGATATTGGAGTAATTAACATCGGTATGGTTCTTAAGGAAAAAGGCTTGTTATTGATACTTGCTATACGTGAAATTTTATATATTGATATATCCAATGACTCCAGCTCTACTACTTCATAAATTCTCTCTAAAAATTTTAATGCTCTCGTCACGTCGTTGCGCATAACGAGAACCTCGTGAAACTAGAGAACTTGTCGGCATGGGGGATGGGATTTAGCAATTAATATTTATTATTTATAGTTTCAACCAACATCTGAGGTGGGTCTCGGTAGACAGCTTGATCAAGGATCTGATTCAGTACGTTGGCCGTGACACGGCAGGTACTGTCAAGAGGTTTCTCTCTGAGAAGCCTTGACCGCCGATATATTGGACCCTATTCCCGATACCTGTGGACTACTAGAAATATTTATTTTTGTTATTTTTACAATAATAATTTAAAAGTATTGAACATTATGTATAAACATTATTTATTGGATTAAAGTAATAAAAATATTGCCTGCTCGTTATTGAAATCTGTATAGTCTCTTCGATGAAATGTTGATATAAAAAAATTACTCTAGATTGTAGTGAAAGCTATCATGCTAAGCTATTCCATTTTTCAAATATTTCAACAAATAACTAATAAAAACTGAACACATCCAAATATTACAAACACGCACATTTTGATATAATCAACTAAAACTATCGTATTTGGCAACCGTCTCAGTTCGACTGATATCTCATCAGAATTTCATTCGTCTTAAGTCAATTAGAATTACCATTTCGCTTGGAACATGTCTGGGTAACTTGACCGTGAGAATGAGCAATGTGTGTCTAAACATTGCTATGCCAGTGATAATGAAGCTGTATTAATTCAAACTGATTCTGCTTTTACAGAGGTCAGAATGTCTGTATAAACTAACGATAACTGGGATAATATAGTGTTTTAGGTTTAGACAGACGAGCAACACTTGTCGGCGACTATTGGCGACTTTTTGAAAGAAGGAGGTTGATTGATTGGTGACAAAGGTGGCCAGGGTCTAAGCTGATCACTGATAAGTTTAAAATATATTAATACTAGCTTCTGCCCGTTAGAAAGAGACAAAAAGTAGCCTATGTTACTCTCCATACCTTCAACTATCTCCACTTAAAAACTCACGTCAATCCGTCGCTCCGTTTTGCCGTGAAAGAAAGACAAACAGACAGACAGACACTTTCCCATTTATAATATTAGTATGGATTCTGCCGTAGAATAAAAATGACGTCTGCCAATATTTTTACGGAAAACAGTAAAAAATTCAAAATTAACAGGCTTCTATCTAGTTTGAAAGGATCATTTTCAATGCCGATTATTAGTGGTAAATGATGCAATAAGAGCTATAATTCGCCAATTAATGCAACTTGACGGTGAGAATGAGCAATGTGTGTCTAAACATTGCTATGCCAGTGATAATGAAGCTATATTAATTCAAACTGATTCTGCTTTTACAGAGGTTAGAATGTCTGTATAAACTAACGATAACTGGGATAATATAGGGGTTTTAGGTTTAGACAGACGAGCAACACTTTGTCGGCGACTATTGGCGACTTTTTGAAAGAAGGAGGTTGATTGATTGGTGACAAAGGTGGCCAGGGTCTAAGCTGATCACTGATAAGTTTATAATATATTTATATTCTGCCGTAGAATAAAAATGACGTCTGGCAATTTTTTTAACGGAAAACAGTAACTTCAACTCTTTATTAATGGCATTTGTGGAAAACACACCACAATTCTGCCACGACCATGTTTATTTTACAATATCTCAAACGAAGAAATATTTGTAACAAAAATATGTATATGCAATATGACTGCGATGGTCTCCTCCTTGTGAAGAGACCTGGTCCGTCAGATCCTCGTCGGTGAATCAGCAGGGTGTACCACGTGCAGGTGAGGTTGGCTTTGACCCTGGAGGTGATAGTAGGGCCACTTACAACCCCGGAAAACAGTAAAAAAAACAAAATAATAGGCTTCTATCTAGTTTGAAAGGATCATTTTCAATGTCGATTATCACTGGTAAATGATGCAATAAGAGCTATAATTCGCCAATTAATGCAACTTGACGGTGAGAATGAGCAATGTGTGTCGAAACATTGCTATGCCAGTGGTAATGAAGCTGTATTAATTCAAACTGATTCTGCTTCTACAGAGGTCAGAATGTCTGTATAAACTAACGATAACTGGGATAATGTAGGGGTTTTAGGTTTAGACAGACGAGCGGTATTTTGTTGGCGACTATCTGCCGATAGTCGCCAACTTTTGGCAGCAGGCAAAGTTGGTTGGCGACAATGATGGCCTGTTTAGGCCGATTACTGATCATTTTATAATCGAATCGCGGAAAAGCCTTGGAGTTCAATATTCAAGAGATACCCTAGGATTCAAACATTGAACTTTGACTATGTGCCCTCATTTTGAATTAAAGGTTTGATCCGCCAAAAGACAGTGATTAAACAATGTTTAAGTGTCACTTAGTAATCGCCGGCAACATTTGTTGTTAGGTTGTTGGAAATTTAAGTTAGAATTTTCATTTCTTTATAACCATTTTAAACATATACTAAGGCTATATGTTTAAAGTTTTGACAAATAAATATATGATTTGATTTTTGAGTTATATTTAGATTTTAGACAAAAAATATCCTATAACCTTTCTTGGGTCCCAGACTATATCTGTACCAAGTTTCATTCAAATTGGTTTAGTGAAGGCGTGAAGAAGAGACAGACAGACAGACAGACAGACAGAAAGACAGACAGACAAAGTTACTTTCGCATTTATAATATTAGTATGGATTTCTGGACACACCTAGTAGTCTCTGGGGATGGTTCAATAATTATTATTTTCAGATTTAAAAGATTTGTAATAGCCTTAAAAAATCTGATCGGAAACTGCCGTAGCTCGGTGACAGCGTTTTTTAGTTGTAGTGTGTGGCCCGTGTATGATGAGGCTCAATATTTTCGTTACGATAAAGTTTCGCCATAGACATAATGACTGTGACTTTGGAGACGTATAAGTGTTCGGCAGTTCTTAATTTGTAAACACGAAAAAAGGTGGAGTGATTAGCTAGATCTAGTTGATTTTACATCAATGTATATTAATATTTTATAATTACATTTTTTATAATTACATAAATATTATTTATAATTACATAAATATACAAAACTGATATTTTTTTGAGTTGCAACTTTGTTTTCTAATAATGGAATTTTAAAATTATAATGTGTGGCAACACAGTTTAGGTTCAATCGTCAACTGGTGTTTAAACAAAAAAAAAGTAGCGCGATACTGGTTATGCTATTACCGACTGTGGACGAATTAAGTGGATTCGAGTTGTTAGGTACATAAACGAACGAGTTGGTTGAATTAATTAAAAAAGAAGAAGTGTTTTATTGTACAATCAACGTTTTCAAGTATTTTATGTAAACTGTAAATTCCAGACATTTTACCTAGTCTTGTACTTGGTTCTATTATGACTGACATAAAGACGAGAAAAGAAAACGGTACAAATCACTTGTAGGCGAAAAACCCTGTAGAATTCGTATTCAAAGAACGTCTTCGAATCATAGATGGGCTATCAAAACTGACAGACACGAACATTAGTATTCTTTCTACGTTTTACGAGTACCTATTTGACGTTGAATTCAACTGATTATTCCCAGATATCTTGTCGTAAGCGTGACATTCGAGTTTTTGAGTTAAAAGGGCAAAAATTTAACGAAAGAATGGAATATTTATCCTACCCCTATTACAAATTAAGGACCTTAAAAGCTTCGAAGAAATGAATCTCTTGGAGTAAATATTTGAAAATGCGCTCGCTTTTTATTGTTTTCTTGGAATTGTGGTTGAAAGGTTTGGGGAAGTATTTTTTGGTGCTATCTGTAACAAGCTTGAATTAAATTTATAATTAGAGATAATTTTCTTATTTTTTTATACCTATTTATTTTTTAAACGTGTGTATGAGTTAACATGAATCTGTATCACTTAGTATTTATTTTAGAAAGCCCTTGCAGTTGGCTGGAATTTCTTTTATACGTTTGTATATAAAGGGCCTATTTCACAACCTCGAAATAGTCTTTATCTACAAGATAAATTCAAAAATGTAACAGATAAGTAAAAGAACAAACGAGAAATTCAATGACAGTGAATATAAGATTTATTCATAAAAACAGATATTGGCCCAATCCCAAAGATTAACTTAGACCTCTTAGACCAAGTTAAAGCTTTCTGACATTACTTACGTTTGTTAACTGATTTAAATTTACTAATTATTTATTAATCTTTATAAATATTAAAAGTGTCTCCCAAAACCGTCAATGATAAGTTGTTGTCAATTAGTTCTTTTGGTTCAACTAGATAGTTTTTCATAAAAGCTATTCGGCAAAGCATTAAGATTTTGAATTTAATTAAAATTCAGCTGCATGAATTATTTCAAAGTCATTTAATTTCCAATTACAAATTAGAAAACTTTTGTAGTGTTTCGCTCTTCCGCGAAATAGTTCCCCATATTCAAAAATGTTCGCAGATTAACAACGAATTCATCAAACAATAAGGGACACTCGTTATCTCCATTCAAATTATAATTCCGTTCTGTTGAGCACAAAATAATTTATTCAAAATTTTAATATGTCGCGGCCACAACGGTAGAAATAACAGGACTCATTGTACAATCCCCCATTTTATGTTATTTAGCAAAACGCTTGGGAATATATAATGTGAGTTGGTACGTTAGGTATCTAGTTAAGCGCAATTATGTTGGCAACATTAACCGTTTTCGTAAGGTACGATAATGACCTCAGTTACAGTTAACAACGATGAAAATACAGTACCAAAATTTCGAGTATGCAAACTGCCTAAGAAAGATATCGCTGAGTGTTCACCGGAATTAAATTGTTAGAAATTGTTTTTTGTATTTTTCCTTAGGCAACGCCAAATGCTGCTTTGCGTAAGTGTCCCACTTTATATACCTATACCGTATGGGAATAAGCGTAATGATGTTTTGCCAAATCTTCGTCAAGGGATTCACTTGGTGTAACGATATTAGACAGGGCAGCAATGTAAGCCAGTTATCGTCGGCTATTTTCAACAAAGGACTGGTAATGTTGATATTGGCCACAAGGTCGGCGTAATTAGGAAATTGGTATGCGACTGTGGATAATTATAATTATTTGATCGCAACTATTTCACTACTAGACATCGAAGAATAAATATACTCGTAGTAGTTTGTAATATGATAAAAACTGGCAATATATCAAACAAGGACCTAAACAAAGTTGTAGGTATAGAAATAAAGAGAACTAGAGAAAAAAAGAAAACTAGCTAAAAGTTATAATTTTATTTAGTAAACTAGCTTTCGCCGGAAGTGGATGTCGTAATTCTGTCCTCTATTTTAACCCTAAAGGTGTCAAATGATTAGTGGCTATTTACTCTTCACAAAGAATAAACCTTCAAAGTTTCATGTCTGTAGTTAGTTAAATAACAAACTGTTACTGATTGGCTTCCGTGGCTCATGGCGCAATGTAATGAAGAACAATATTATGTGTTATTCTGATGAATAAGCTACGAATATCTTGCAAAGCCGGCCAGCTTTGTTACTGCCCGTACGTATCATTATTATATTGCTGCGGAGTAATTTTAAAACTGTGATGTCTCCGAAGATATTATTTATTGAAAGGGGATTGGGCAAAAATGTATGGAGCTTGGTCCAAATTTCCAGCACCAAAATGAACTATGGCTTATGATGGAACACTGCGTACTGAATCATTATAGAAGACCGCAACCAAAAATATTTACTCAGTAAAAAGTTATGACCCCATGAAAACTTGCAATTTAAAACCTTATTACACTTCTTTATTTCACTATATCTATATTTATTTCATTATAACTACTCTATTTATTTAGGTGTAGGACATTTCGTTGTATGTCACACGTTATTCTAGTTGATTTAAGCTATATGACGTCAAAATAAAAACCTAGTATGTACTTACTTCGCTGCGTCGTAAAAATCAAACCCTATCATGTGAAAAAAAATCGAACTCTATCATTATCAAATGAAAGGTCTTATACCTATGAAATATTTAACAATAGTTTTATTGATTTACGTATCACAGTGTGAGTTACATCTTAAATGTTTTCATCCACAATAACATTATCCAGATTCGCAGCTGAAAGTAGAATTGTGGGGTCGTGTCTCGCCCATCCACAGCAACCCACTGTTCGCATTCTAGAAAGACAAGAACTGTAGTAGTACGAAATAATTTCGCGACTACGGATCATTACATACCTACGCGTAGTATTCTAGTCTTGCACATGTGTGTCGGGATTGTATTCTTGCGTGTAGCAACATAGCATTTTCAGGTTCAATGCCAAAATCAACTATTTCACTAAATGCTCCATCTCTTGCTACTTCAATCTTATACACGCTACGCTGACGTTATCATTGTACACTTTGCAGACGATTTGAACGCATTACAGGTGAGAGGGAATGCGTTTTTACTACTTTAAATAAGGCTATGTGCAAAAAGAATAAACGGTTAAATAATTAAGTCGTATTTTTAAAACAGTCATAACTTTTTTCTGAGAGATTATTTTATTTTCGCCTAGTAGTCAAAATTGTATGGTATTAAGCCGACTTTAAGCTTACATAGCCCCCAACAGTGGTGGAAATTTGGACCACTTCTGCTCATTGTCATTTAATGATGTAAACGACAGTTTTGTACATAATTAAAATTTTTTATTGGATAACGTATTTACATCGATTAAGATTAATACTATATTCATCAAAACACCCTGGCAAATCATGAATTATCTTAGAGCTAATTTCATTGCCATAAAAATGGTTATAGTGAGTGAACTATAAATATTAGACATATGCTGTCGCGGACTTTTTTTTAGAACGTTAAGAGGAATAATTCTTTAGTACATGATTTTTGCGTAACTTCTACCATTTACGCAGCGCACGCAACGGAATCTCTCAAAAGAAAATTTTTTTTTGCCCGTTTTTGTCAAATATTTCATTACTGCTCGGCTCCTATGTGTCTTAGCGTTACGTTATTATAGCCTATAACCTGCCCGGAAGTATGGATTACAATCGTACCAAGTTTGGTTTAAATCCCTTCAGTAGTTTTTAACCCATGCGTGCATATACAGACAGACAGACAGACAGACAAAAAATTTACTAATTGCATTTTTGGCATCAGTATCGATCACCAATCATCCTCCAATAAAAATTTTGAATATATATTCAATGTACAGAATTGACCTCTCTACAGTTTTATTATAAGTATAGATAGATAACGGTTTTCGTTTTTTTTACTTAGTACTACCCAAAAATCTAGGTCAACAGAAAAATATCCTAAAGGTTTTGATTCCTTACTGAATGAGGAAATGTGCGGCATGAATGGCCGCATTCCGTCGATTAGAAATTCCAAAATTTTCACTGCTTCAAGAGATTGCAGCTTTGAGTATTTCATATTAATTTCAATTTCATACCTTCTCAAGATATTTATTCATTAAACCTTCGAACGCACGTGATTCGAGACCCAATAGAAAGACAATAGCAGCGCTACAGCCGGCTGTCGCTTGGTCGTAGAAAGGTAAACATATAAGCCGGTGCATTAAAGAAAGGAATCTTAAATTGCGGCATGTACTTGCGTTGACAGATAGTACAGTCGGCATATAAAAATTAAAGTTAAGGTTTTATTTTTCAAATCGAACATATTTAAAAGAATTTTTATTGTTATCATCGGAAACAGTGCCTACTTTTAAAACAATAACAAACAGGTAACAACGGAAAAATAACAGAAAACTATAAGCGTCGCCATTTAAGATTCCTTTCTTTAATGAACCAGGTTATACTTTCACTCGTTTCTGGAAAAAGGTTTTGAAAAACGGACAAAAATCTAGTTCCGTTTTTCTTTTGAGTTAAAAAATCCTAAAAACAGACATAAAATAAATAAGCAAACGCTAGATATCTAAAACACTGTAGCTACACTTCGAAAACCAAATATTATAATAAACCAAAAGTATATTAGCAAAGGTAGATTCTGGTAAAAACAAACACGGAATGAGGGTAATTTGTTATTTTTATTTATCTCTGATTATCCCGGCTAAGACAAAGGGTAATAGGAAACGAGGGAACGTATTTACCAAAAATATTTTCTGCGGTTTAATAAAAATTGTTGGTTTTGCTTTTAGTAGGTGGATTAGCTGTTTGCACGGTGTGGTGTGTATTAATATAGCTATATATGTATAGATATATTTTGAAGGGTGAAGCTCGTTTTTATTAACTGACTTCTAAAAAAGGAGGAGGTTCTCAATTCGGATGTTTGTATTTTTTTTCTATGTTTGTTCGCGCATATCTCCGTCGTTTACCAACCGATTTGAAGAATTCTTTTTTTGTTTGAAAGGGTAGACTTCCCATGTAGCTCCATTGTCATCAGGTCCAGGATCTGATGATGGCATCATGCCGAGATCGAGGGTAGTCGGTTTTTTTTTGCAAATATTAATATTTTGTGTTTTAATTAAGGTCCTAAAGAACCAGACCTTACTTAGTAATCTCGTCTAGTCAGGAGTGAAGCATTCAAATGGCCGATGCGTATGTGTGCGTACGTCATTGTCGGACGTCATGTATCTGTGTGAGTGCGAGTTATGTTTAACTACAAATTAAATTAGTGTGACCTATAAAAACTTATAAACAAGTTATTCCTATTGTTCTTATTACGCCAACTGGCCATTTCAAGCTTATTATGACACTAACTTTAGGCTGCTTCAGTAATATTGACGTTAACAGTCAATTTAGTTCTGCAAAATGTCATAGGTATGTCGCGATGATCTATGGGTTTGGGCGAGCGTCTCTGATATCGTATATATATTCAAAATTCAAAATTCAAAGCATTTATTTCACTTAGACCATTTACAGGTACTTATGAATTGTCAAAGAGTTGGTCGGTCTGTTAGTCAGAAAAGAAAAGTGACGCTAATTGCCTGTTCCAAAACGTAGATCTCTATGGAGAAGAACAGGCAAGAAACTCACGGACACTCTTTTAAAAATATCTGTTGATTTGATTCTGTTATTTATCACCATTTTGTATTTAGCTGTAAGTCTTCCATAGTTTTTAAATAAATAAATAAATATCATGTTTTACAAAGTCTTGGTTACATTTTCTTTTTGGTAATTTATGAATTATGAATTATGTAGTGTATGCTTGGACCTTTTGAACAACAAAACGGATTTTAACCGCGTTGAAGTCTGTTTTCATCAACTGGTAGAGTAATTTAAGAAGAAAGATTATTATACTGCATGTATTTGTATTAAGCTTAAAACTTTCTTCTTGAGTAAAGCCTCTCTTTCAGAGTAAAGCGAAGCCGAGATTTTAAAGATTTGTAACAACCGCGTTAATCTGGGACTTGTTGCTAGTCCATACTAATATTATAAATGGGAAAGTGTGTCTGTCTGTTTGTCTATCTGTCTGTATGTTTGTCTTTCTTTCACGGCAAAACGGAGCGACGAATTGACGTGGTTTTTTAAGTGGAGATAGTTGAAGGGATGGAGAGTAACATAGGCTACTTTTTGTCTCTTTGTAAAGCGAGCGAAGCCGCGGGCAAAAGCTAGTTTATTATAATGATACGGTTATTTATAATATATATTAAGTCTTGAGTATATATATTGCTGGCCATAGAATAATGATCACGTACTACATAAGGACGCGTTTGTTATAATTAATTTAATTGAGTAATTAGTATGTGTGTATGCACGTGACAATTATCGTCCATTTGACTTTACGAGATGCGATAATTTCCGTAATGACGCACCAGGAGTTGAATTTAAAGTATAGTTTTGTGTGCACTGAAAGAAGAGCTTGGTTAAACTGTGACAGGTAATTTACTTGGAAATATTTTATTAGAAAAAAAAACAAATGATAAAACAATGATTTAAATTGGATACTACTTTGCTCTCTTAGGTCGTAACATGTTATATAGCCTTCTTCGGCAAATAGACTATTAAAAAAAAACAATTTGAATCTATTTTACCTGTTAGTGTTTAGGGTTGGAATTTTCAAAATTCCTTTTATTAGTGGTTCCCTATTCTTCACAAAAAATACACCCTCCAAATTTCTTGTCTATAGGACCAGCGATTTGGGCTGTGCGTTGATATATCAACAATCAGTTTACCATTTCGATACCTTTGGGTAGAAAGGTCGTATAAACCAAAACCTGACTTTTCAGGAGAGCAGAAAAACAATTTTTTTTACATAAAAATTCATAACTTTTTTGGTTTTCAAGTTATAAAAAAATGATCTATGAGAAAGGTTCTTAGAATTTGCTAATGAAACAGGTTAAATCATCAAAACCTACCTATCTTCTTTAGTTTTAAAGTTAGCTTGGATTTACGACTCAGAAAATATCAATTCTTGGTTTATACACCCCATGAAAATGAACTTTAAAAAAACCGTATAGGTCGTATATCCATATTTGTTAAGCTTATGGTCACATTTACGGTCGTAAAAATCCGTATATTTAGTTTTTTTGTATGAAAAACCATTTTTATAGTCATAGATTAATTGAATAGGGATGTTGACTACATCAAAAGAATGACATTCTGTTTAGTCCGTCTGTTAGACAGTCCAAAAATACTGGACACATATTTTTTGCTTGATCAAATTAATAACAAAATACAAAGATAAAGAGCATCAAAGTTCCGGAGAGGGGGCTTGTGACGTCACTTCTGAGTAAAAATTATACAAAGGCGTGACGTTTCACGAAACGTCAACGCACTGTATTGTCGTCATTTTCTGTTTACGAGAAAAAAGAAAAAATACGTGTCCCAAATTTTTTGATTATCTAACTGACGGACTAATTACTTTTTTTTTGTCATCTCGCCTATTCTGACTAATAAACAATCCTGTTACTCTCAGAATTAGTAGGAACTCAGTAATTATTATTCTAATACCCATTAAGGTTTGATTCAAATAAAATAAAACTACCTGAAATACGTAATCAATATTTATTAAGTAGGTATTATAATACATTTAACAACATTTACTATTATTTCAATAATAATTATAGCAACTTAAACTGAAAAGTGAAAAACGAAATCTACCGTTTTTTAGTCATACCAAAAGACTAAAAAAATAATTAGGTGTAACGTTTAAAATAAAAATTGATACCATCAATATGATTAACACCCCGACTCAGAGCACCCTGACTCAGACATGATAAACGTACGTATCTAACTTATGTCCTATAAGTAAGTTGTTTGTGATATAAAATTGTATTCATAATTGGTTTAACAATTTTTTTAGTTTTTTGGTATGACTAAAACACGTGTAGATTTCGTTTTTCACTTTTCAGTTTAAGTTGTTATAATTATATATGAAATAATACTTTATAAATGTTTATTACGTATTTCAGGTAGTTTTATTTTATTTGAATTAACCCTTAATGGGTATTAGAATATTAATTACTGAATTTTTACTAATTCTGAGAGTAACAGGATTGTTTATTAGTCAGAATTCAATTGATCTATGACTTTAAAAATGATTTTTCATACAAAAAAAAAACTAAATATATGGGTTTTTACGACCGTAAATATGACCATAAGCTTAACAACTATGGATATACGACCTACACAGTTTTTTTTAAGTTCATTTTCATGGGGTGTATAAACCAAGAATTGATATTTTCTGAGTCGTAAATCCAAGCTAACTTTAAAACTAAAGAAGATAGGTAGGTTTTGATGATGTAACCTATTTCATTAGCAAATTCTAAGAACCTTTCTCATAGATCATTTTTTTATAACTTCAAAACAAAAAAGTTATGAATCCTGAAAAGTCCTGTTTTGGTTTTTACCTCAATCTTTTTTAAACATGGTTTATACACCAACGTCACGCATCCAAAGGCAATTCCTTTGGATTTACGACGTCGAATTTCACCTGTGTTGAAGTAATGCATTTAACACCTTAGGGCGTATAAACCATTTACAAGTAACGACTATTTTTACGCCCTGAGTTAATGTAAATCATGGTCATTACATCATAACAAAACTACAAAATAAAAGGCTTTTACGTTGAAAATTTACTTTTTTTAAGAGTGTATGACCGAAAATTTCTGGGTCGTATTAACCCTTTTTGTGCGAATTTTGGCATTTCAAATACAGATCGATAGAGAAAAAAATTCTGAGCATAATGGTATATATAACTCAATTTGGCCAAAATGGTATACACGACCTTTCTACCCAAAGGTATCGATTTGATATTATACAGATGATAATGTCTTTCCCTTTGTCTGAAGTAATTGTTTTCCAAACATAGCTACGACAGAACAAAACCAATATACAAAGACTAGACGTCTTTACACCCAAAGCTTAGTTAGACATCAGATTCTAAACCATCAAAGAAAACCCTATTTAATACTACACAAAGCGGTTCTCTATGCCATGATTATATCCGCCGCACTATCCTCGTTTGACGCTTTTAATATCCGCAACTATATATTTATAAGCGGACCCTTTGATCACATAATCGAGCCCGCGTCATGTTGAGCGATGGAAAATTATTTTTCACTTCAATGACAGTTGATCCTTCAGGCACAGTATAGATGTTATACAGTATTGTAACTCGACCTCATCTTTGAAACCCATACTTTCCGTACTAATATGATAAATGCGAAAGTAAATTTGTCTGTCTGTCTCTTTTTCTCGCCTAAACCACTGAACCGATTTGAATGAAATTTGGTACAGATATAGTCAGGGACCCGAGAAAGGACATAGAATAGTTTTCATCCCGGAAATCCCCCGGGAACGGGAACTATTATCCCACGCCGACGAAGTCGCGGGCAAAAGCTAGTAATCTATATATCTAAAACAGTAACTACCCTGCCTGCCTGATTGTTGATATTAATCGCACAGTCCGAAGTCAAAATCGCTGATTTTAGAGACATGAAACTAAGAAAGGATTCTTGGAAAATCCAACCGTACACAGGTAAAACGTGTCGATAAACTTTTCGAAATCCCTCGGGCGAAGCTGTGAGCTAATACTAGTTGCCTATAAGTGCACGGTGCTTATATAAACACGTGGTAGGGCTGCTCGTCTAGTAAGTATATTAATTTCATCAATTTACTAGAGTTTCTATTTAAACTATGTCAAAGTAGCTATGTAAATGTTTCTTTTTCATAGTTTTACTTTTTAGAGTTTCTTTTTAATTTTCAATAAGTTATCTCTGGTTGTATCATTGGAGAATTTAACAAAAAACAGTATAATACAATCTATAATTTAACTTTGCCACGTTAAGTCCAGTGCGTATAAATAATTGTCACTGATCGCACGCTTATAATATTGCTGCTTGCAGAACCATCACACCGTCCGTCACTGCAGTGCATTCAAGACTATTTGTGTACCGAGTGAATACCGTATCCTGTACGGTACGGCGAGTATGTATGACTTGCGCTCCGACCGTTTGTTTGAAGATAGTCTACTGTATAACACTTATACTGTGTCCAGATCACCGTGATGTGGGATTTTATTGAAAAAATCTAGGCTAATTTTATTTATAGAGGATTTTTATTACAGCATCAATATTGTTGAGTATTCTTGTCTTGCTTTTTGTTGTCGGGGTTGGGAAATTGCCTTTTCTTGTTGGTATTAGAAGCCAGTAGAGTTTTTATTGATATTGAATCAATATTGGTGTTAATAAAAATGTCATGGAAGGGTCTTGTGTACTTAAGCAGGGAAAATCTTATTTTATATCTGTTGGTTTTTGATTTTTTTAAAGAGTTGTTATTGTTTTAAGTTGTTGTTGCAAGTAATCTTTATTTTTAATGTCAGTTTAGTATTTTTAGGGTTCCGTACCTCAAAAGGTAAAAACGGAACCCTTATAGGATCACTTTGTTGTCCGTCTGTCCGTCCGTCCGTCCGACTGTCAAGACCCTTTTTCTCAGAAACGCGTCGAGATATCAAGCTGAAATTAATATCACATACTCGGGTCTGCTATCTCTTAAAGCAGTGAAAAAATCAAGTTTTTAAATCAACGCAATAAAAAGATACGGCGGTTTATATTGCAAATTTGGACATTTGCAAAGAAATCAAAACCTATAGGGTACTTCCCATTGACCTAGAATCATGAAATTTGGCAAAAAGCAAGGTCATGTAGCACAAGTAAAGGGAAAACTCCGAAAACCGTAAATTTGTAGTTAGTTGACATCAGGCGTCCGTCTGTCCGTCTGTCTGTCAAGAACCTTTTTCTCAGAAACGCGTCGAGATATCGAGCTGAAATTAATATCACATACTCAGGTCTGCTATCTCTCAAAGCAGTGAAAAAATCAAGTTTCTAAATCAACGCAATAAAAAGATACGGCGGTTTATATTGCATATTTAGACATTTTCAAGGGAATCAAAACTCAAAACCTATAGGGTACTTCCCATTGACCAAGAATCATGAAATTTGGCAAGAAGCAACGTCATGTAGCAAAAGTAAAGGAAAAACTCTGATAACCGTAAATTTGTAGTTAGTTCACATCCGTCCGTCCTCCCGTTCGTCCGTCTGTCAAGACCTTTTTTTTTTTCAGAAACGCGTCGAGATATCAAGCTCAAATTAATATCACATACTCAGGTCTGCTATCTCTTAAAGCAGTGAAAAAATCAAGTTTCTAAATCAACGAAATAAAAAGATACGGCGGTTTAAATTGCTTAATTAGACATTTTCAAGGGAATCAAAACTCAAAACCTATAGGGTACTTCCCATTGACCTAGAATCGTGAAATTTGGCAAGAAGCAAGGTCATGTAGCACAAGTAAAGAGAAAACTCCGAAAACCGTAAATTTGTAGTTATTTCACTAAAAAACAAATTAACGGAACCCTCGTTGCGCGAGTAGAACTCGCACTTGACCGGTTTTTTTTTTATTGTTGTCCCACTACTGCGTAAAAATCTGGTAGCTAGTTTCTAAATAAAATAGATTCGCAAAATACCGTGATTACTGGGTGGCCACTTTGGTAGCTTCCCGGATTTGAATCCACAACCTTATACATACGATGTGGACACCTTAAACACTGCCGTCACGGCACTTCTGCCTTTTGGGCTATCATTAATTGCAATTTTTACTTTTGACTAGCCTAGTTTCAGTTGGGAAATCATCCAATGACTGCTCCCGTCCTGGGTGCGGCGGGAGGGCGTGTCAGACTCTTACTGACTAAAACCCACTCATGTTCCTTCGATTGCCTTTTATGTTCCAGGGTCACGGTAACTATTATAAACATTCCGCAACCCCGGGATAACCAAAAATTTTATTGGCTTCCACAGAGGCAAAGGTACGCCCTTCTCATTTTTCTCACAATTTTCCTAAACTGAACACTGACAATTACTGACTTGGTTTCTTTTAACGTTACTAATGATCTAATGTAGTAAAAACGTTTAAACTTTGAATAAGTTTATTGGTGAAGAAACTAAAGCAGGTACTAAGATTTTTCCAAACTAAAATATTATAAAATAAAACCCGGCTTCGCTTAACATCTGACAAAATAAAAAGAATATTTCAGACGGAAATCGAAGAAGATGAAACTAGATAAAATAAAACAGTGTTCAATAGTAAAACTATACGCTTTCCTTGTTGACTAGAATACCCTTATTAGTGACATTGCTTCCTACAAAGGAAAGCTAATACGGTCATTCACTCCAGGAACCTTTTATTTACCTACATTTATAATTATAGACATAACTAGCTTCTGCCCGCGGCTTCGCTCGCGTTAGGAAGAGACAAAAAGTAGCCTATGTTACTCTCCATCCCTTCAACTATCTCCACTTAAAAATCACGTCAATCCGTCGCTCCGTTTTGCCGTGAAAGAAAGACAAACAGACAGACAGACAGACACACTTTCCCATTTATAATATTAGTATGGATTGGAACATAGTCTTTTGTACAAATTAGAATTTAATATGGATATTTAAAGTTCCTCCAAAGCGCCTGTGACTCCTGGTATTTCAATTGTCTAGACTACGTTGTCGCACTTACCATATCAGTCGTTATATGCTTTTCTCTTCCGTAAAAATATATAAACATCGGTTACACTTGCAATGAAAAGGGATACCAATTCGATTTTCGAAAAATCTGCTAACAATATTTAGAGGAAATAATGAAACAAAAATGTATTAAGTTATTCATACAGGCAGGTAACAATATTTTTTATTTATTTATTTGTTTCAGGCATCAAGGCCCATATAAACATATACAATACCATATTAATATAAAACTTAAAAATACTATAAATAATTATTACATAATAACTAGTGCACACGAAGTGTCGGCGTCGAGTTTCGCTGACTGGTGTCATGTAGGCGGCCACGAAACCGGCGGCACACAAAATATCCATGATGATGTTTTAGATATAAAAGAAAACTAATCTACACATCGAACAACACAAACATTAAATGCAAAACGTAAAATATAAAACAAAAAAGAAAGACTGGAGATGACGATAGCTTACTTCTACAAAGTAAATAAACTCTTTGATATTGAAATGAAAGTACGCCAAAAACCATCGAAAGCTACCAGGAACACATAGACGTCAAAACGGTTCGTCGAATCAGAACAGTAAATCATACATAAAGCGTAATACCCATGGAAATCACAGTTATCCACATACACAACGTAAGCAATATTTAAAACTACCTACCCTCCATATAAAACTTGGCTTCGAATAGCAAATGTCACCAATTTGGTAGCTAAAACGTCACAGTCGGGATGTCCCGATCAGAATTGCAAATGTGAAAGTAAATTCACAAAGAATACACGAAAATTATGCGGACCCCGGTCAGGACGAGTTTTATTCGTGTAACATACGGAACCCTGGGCGTTAGGGGTCGGGATGTAAATTTATTGAAAGGTAGTCATTACCGCTTTTAGCTAATGAGTTTAAGTGATATTTTAAATACGGATTCGTGTTGCGTAGATGATTCGTTTTCATTTAGATCTTCATTCATGTACCTTTTGGGAACGGGCAATATATTAGCTGCTTTCGTATTAGGTACCTTTAAATGTATCAATAATTAAATTGAGGCCGTTTTGCTATAACGAGAGATTGGAATCTGCCTATTGCAGTGTATTTTTGCCGTACTTATAAATGGAGTCAATCGTAACAGCGTATATTTTTAGGGTCCGGTAACTATAGGTAATTTAAATCTATCAATCTAGCAATCTGGGCGTCTCCCAGTTATGTTTTGTTTATTGGATTATTTTTTCAGCCATTCCTTTGTTATATTAATTAAAAAAGCTTGTCTTTTATAATAATATTAACTTCAATCTCAATAAAAAAATAGTCCAAAAGACGAAATTTTATTAGCGGTGGGAATTTCCCATACAAGCCCGACGTTTTTCAGTAACAGTTTCAAGCAGTTAAATGTGATGGCCGATCTCTACGAAAGCTTGCTCCTACAAGATCTCCAAAATCCATCATAATACCAAGCCAAAAGCCTCGAAAAGTCATTATATTTTCGTCCAAAAAGTAATTAAATTCTACAGTGTCATTCAAAACAACAATAACAATAGCCATCAAGAAAAAATAAATCATCTACTCTTCCTGACATTGCCAGGTTACGAAAACCTCTGCCAGAGATCAACATTTCTAACAATTTGTACTGTTAGTTGACCTCTGGTTTTGAAATTTACAGTTCTTGGTTTAATGGTCGTTAGCCCGCTGTCAATGGTACTTGTCCATACCATATTAATTTCAACCGTTATTAAAATATTTTGTGTCAAGTACGTTTGTTCATTTGGTTTTGGTTATGATATTGCCAATTTTATTAAATTAAGTATATAATGCTTGTTTAACGTTGTGATTGATTTTTGATTGGCTGGTTTTTTGATCTGGTTCGGTATTGGTATAGTATGGTTCTATTTTCAGGTTAAGCAGTGGTTTCGGGTTTATTTCATTGGAAATTTCTTTATCATACCTATATACTCGAACGCTTTCCAATTAGTCAGTAAGGAGACACCAGCCCTATCATTTGCTTAAAGCAAACAAAACATAATACTAACGTGTAAATTTTCACCAATTTACTAAATAAATATAGTTTACTTATTAGCATCGTAGTGTCAACTATGCCTACTCATAATGCAATAATACCCAAAAATAAAAACGTTTTCAAAGGCATTGATAAAAGATCAACTTATTATTTTAAGTATAAAAAAAATATTATTAAAGTAATGTGAAAAACGCTGATCTATAATAAAAGTTTGTGGTAAAATCTCTTTTGCTCCCAAAAGATAATCAGTTCTACATTTGTTTACCAGCACTGAACATAGCTTCTTAGTGACGACTGCTCTCAATTTAGTGTGACTGTTACCAAACTTTGAATATTCAATCATTTTCATCGTTGATTAAGGGGCAATGAACCGGTATTATGTATTAGCTATAGAACCAATGACCGCTGGATAACACTTGTTCTTGAGTGGACGTCAAATTGGCAAGCGTATAGTCATAGTCATAGTATTTTATTGGTAAGGGATTCTTACAAGTCATATTCAGGTAAAACACAATACTTTATTAAACACATGTCAAAAAATTGTTAGATCACACATACAAAAATTAAATCAAGTGAAAAGAAAAAGTCACAAATAAAAGCCACAATACAAAGTCCAGTACAAATTACATTTCAAATTAATATATGTCAAAGTTTAAATCATCTTAAATTCGTCAAAAGAATAAAACGCTTGCTCGATAAGCCATCTTTTCAAGTGAGCTTTTTTTTATAAAGTAGGACGCTCACAGCCTAGGTGAAATGACGGTCTTTTTTTACAGCTTTAAGAGACCACATACCTGAGTAAACAATTTTAATGTCAAGTCGTTACCTCCACGCGTTCTTGAGATACAGGGTCTTGACAGTCAGATAGACAACAAAGTGGACCTATAAGGGTGCCTTTTTTCTACTTGAGGTACAAAACCCTAAAAAGAAGTGAAAGTCAAAGCCAAATTCATTACAACAGACAGAAGACAGACAGAAACATAACAACAACAAACAGCGAACACATAAGTCATAAGGAGCCCTATTTCGGCCAGAACAACATAATATGGCCACTAACTTTGCTATTTCAGTAATCGTCAAGACAAATGTGGGGCATTCGTCTTGAGATATCGTAGTACCGTGTTTTGTCTAGAGAGAAGAAATATGAAGTATTGCTACGTTTTTGGGATAGACAGTAGTTGTGTCATTTGCGGTTCTGTTGATTTTTTGGGGTCTATTTTGGTTAATGATGTCATTGTATGCAGTTTTGTATTAATACTAATGTACATTTAGCGCCTTACTAATAAACGCTGCATAAAGTTATGACAGGTTTATACGTCAAAAAATGTATGGTTACACAGGCTTTATTCATTGCGGAGTCATCTCGTGTTCTTGGTTATAAGAACACGTGTATGATCTCCACACTATAATATAATAACCGTACAATTGTCACTATTTTATATAATATTATTGAAAATAACTGGACACTGGCAGAAATCACCGAAAATTCGGTGGATTGCCATAAGATATCATAAAAGTTGAAGTTGAAGTTTTATTCATTGCATAACTCTACACAGTGATTATTAGTAAGGGCATTAGTGTCTGTGGTAAGAGCTGTGTTGTTATTGTCTTTTGTTTATTTATTAAATAATAATGAACATCTACTAGATTAGTTAATTTTTTTTCTGCTATGTTAATGTTTAACTGTATTCATCTATTGAGGACATGCGGTACGGATGAAAATATCTCACTATTTCCTGCGGCTTCGCTCGCAAGCTTTAATCCACACTGTTTTTTTTATCTACACTAATATATAAAGCTGAAGGGTTTGTTTGAAAACGTTAGTCTCAGAAACGCCTTTTTCGTTTTCAAAAATACTTAGCGCCTTACTAATAAACGCTGCATAAAGTTATGACAGGTTTATACGTCAAAAAATGTATGGTTACACAGGCTTTATTCATTGCATAACTTTACACAGTGATTATTAGTAAGGGCATTAAAGTGTTAAAGTTGGATAGCCTATGTATCCAGGAAGACTACGACATACGGGAACGAGGTAGTAAACCGCCGTTTTATCCGCGACAAATGACACCGCTGAAACAGCATGTTATAATATTATGTTTAAGTTAAATAAAATAATAATAAATACATTTTTATTAACGTTCTTTTTACAAAGTAGTACATTAATAAACTTATGAATACAAAGTATTATCAAGTTCTAAAAAGATGACTTAATTACCTATTTAAAAACTAGTTAATTTAAAAGAGTATAATGAACTACAGAGTGGAGTGTTAGTACTTCTATTTTTCTTGTAGCGTAAAAAAAACCGTCTTTTTTCTTGTCCGCATCGCTGCGCTGTCAATTGCCAAGTTATAGCAAAACTGATACTTTGGCCCATAGGCCAAAAACTAACAAAATTCAGTATGATTGACGTCATCATAAGTCTGAGTCCAGTTAACATGAACAAATTGTGTTACTTCCAAAACATAACTAGTCAAGTGTGAATCAAACTTATTAGAAAAGTTTTTTCCTATATTAATTTTCTTTGGTTTTGGTGAAACTAGTTTTGTTGAACTTTTCCCACATTCGAGCAGTGATGTTAAAGGATTTTATAGTACTAACAACTTTTGACAGGCATGTTGGTTGGTTGGTGGCTCGTGGTTAGTGACCCTGACTGCTAAGCCGGAGGTCGTGGGTTCGATTCCCACCCAGGACAAACTTTGTGTGATGAGCATTTTTTCGTTTTTTCCGCGTCTGGGTGTAATTTATCTATAATATGTATGTATTTATAAAGTATATACGAATGTAGTTGTCTGGTTACCATAACACAAGCTCTGCTTAGCTTGGGATCAGATGACCGTGTGTGAGTTGTCAAAGATATTAATAGTAGAAAAGGGTGAAGAACGAAAGTTGAATAGTAATAGGACGAACCCATTCATGTGTCTGCAGGGAAAAAGGCCTCTTCTCATACAAAGTAGAAGTGAAAAGTGGGCTGGCTATTTTCCATGCTATCTATTCATAATAATACTATAAAAATAGCTTTTCCCGCGGTTTCGCTCGCTTTTGAAAGAGACAAAAAGTAGGCTAAGTCACTCTCCATTCTTTCAACTATCTCCACTTACAAATCACGTCAATTCGTCGCTCCGTTTTGTCGTGAAAGATGGACAAACAGACCGACAGACAGACACACACACACACTTTCCCATTTATGATATTAGTATGGATATAAAAGTAAATCTCTGTGTGCTGCATATGTCGTGCTTGCATGACCTATCACCAAACAGGTTTTGATGATATTTGTGGATAAACTTATATATTATGGAGTAAAATTAAACATTAAAAGAAAGAACATTTGTTTAAATTTCTTCCTATTAAGAAGATTTATTTTTATGTTGCTTCTTTCTGACTGTTTACATTAAAAAACACGTATTTTGTGCAATAACATATTTTTTAAGGACTTGAAACGTACACACAAAATACCAATCAGATTAACCCTGGATAAAAATCTACATCACAGCCAGATGTAAAACTTAATCAAGCCATTTACAACCATAGTGTTCAACTTGAATGTAACGTCTGGGGTTCAAACGGGCGACCTTCCAATCGACAGTTCAACGGTCCCAGACATAGGCTGATAAGAACTTTATAGTCATCTACTAATTATCTCTCTTTACATTCAGCTATAATTACTATAATCCTAACGCGACTGGAATAAATAGTGCTCGAAATTTTAATTCGACTAGATTGTTATGCCCTTACTAATAATCACTGTGTAAAGTTATGCAATGAATAAAGCCTGTGTAACCATACATTTTTTGACGTATAAACCTGTCATAACTTTATGCAGCGTTTATTAGTAAGGCGCTTAGAGTATAGTGGTAAGTGACTGCTAAGGACGTGGGCGTGGGTTCGATTCTTACTTAGGACAAAACTTTGTGCAATGCGCAAGTTTGTTTGGAAACAACACCATTTTCCTTTTTTTTGTTTTATTTATTGGTGCTTTGTTTCTGTCTTGTTTCACAGATGGCGTTGAATAAAAAATACGGTTAGTTCAAACCATTTGTTGTCGAGTTATAAAATATGTAAATAATCCTATGTTGTTTTATACACAAATGTTATAGAATAATAATATTTATGTATTTATAAATGAAATAATATGTATAATATATAACAACATACAAAGCACAGAGCTTTGTTTCTGTGTTGATTCACAGATGGCTTAAGTTAAATTGAAAAGGCATCATAATTTTTTATTTGGTGTTTGTTCATTATTCGTAAAGTTGCTAACATTCATTCGCGCCTTATACATTCAAATTCTCCCGCCGATAACGTCTTGTCAGTGGTATCGGGCGGCTAGCCAATCGCAAGGCGCTATTCGCGCATACGCGAACCAATGGCTGATCGCGGCGATTCGAGTTGCAACGGAACGAAGCGCGCCGCGACCCCGAGCTGTGTTAAAGAAAACCTTTTTAATTCGAAAAACTGATCAAATCCTATATATTCTGGTGTGCCTAGACTGTTCTTATTGCGGGATCCCGCGGGAGTGTGTGGAACTCTCGTATTTTCATAGTTTCATCGATATTATTGTGTGGTGCAATCGACGCCGGCCGGCCACCGCGTGGTGGGCATCGTACCTACTCCTGGAAGTCAGAGGATTCGTTGGCGTGGATAACCAAGGTAAGGCGTACGTACTTGCATTGGTCTGCCAGTTCAGAACCACCCATTTTTCTTATTATCGGCGGGAATTTTCCACTATTTTACTCGTTCCCGACCCAGAGTGACGTCAAGGGCCCCCCTCGGCTGGGCCGTTTCGTCACATCTTTTTGGTGCCGAAACCAGGGACTCGCCCTTTGACTTCCCTCGAGGTTGTATCCTACCGTAAATAATAACGCTGGTATTTTTCGTACATAATATTAAAGTTCGTATTTCAAACTTAATTCTATCGTATTCGCATACTTAACAATACTTATTTCAATATAGATTAACAGTTTTGTTTGCCGTAACATCCAATCATATTTTCCAAGAAATTGCTAGAAATCACATGAAGTGCAATATCTTGTTCATAGTTCGGGTAGTTTGAATATTTCGTAAAAGTGTTCGTCCATTTTGTATTTGTTGCGTGCGTTGAACTTAGTAAAAGCACAGATTAATAAATAGTTACTACGTAACAGATACTTCACTCCAATACAAAAACGAAAAAACCTACGCTATAATAGCCTACAAAATCATAATAATAATACCAACTGTTTGCAGCGAGGAGAAATGTACCATAAGTACGCACAAAGAGAGTTGAGATTGTTTTGCCCGCCGCGCGACTAACGTGTGTGCGCGTCGTCCAACAAATCTGCTAGGGTTATACGTATGATGATAATGGTAATCAAACGAATGTTTTAGAAAAATAATATTTTTTTCATTTGTTGATCAAATATTTTTTCTTTTAATAAAATGACTGATGCATATTTTTGGTTCCTTGAATTCCCGATTATTATATTTTAGTATCGAAAATATTCAAAACCGCGTGAATAATTATAATAAATATTCAAAAGGGAAACAGGAGAATTGGGAAACAGGGGAATTGCACAATAATCACGCAATAATTACGTGGTTTCGGCATTTTGATAGTCAGCGCTATACCCGTGACGCGCGAGCACTCAGGCGGGCGCGCGACAGCCCGGTGTTCGTTGTATCGTCGACGATACGCGAAGCGGTAGGCATAAAACGCGTGGCCTTGAGCGAGTGACGGACGCCTGGTAAAAGTCTATCAATTCCATTCCACTCACTCGATCACTCATACATACGTCACTACCGTAATATCGAATCCAGTCAATCATAGATAACGTTTGTTCTAGATTCATTCGTCAGTCATCAGAAACCAGAAACTTATCGTTCGGTCAGTTATACGCTCGGTTGTTTTTACTCGCTCATTCAATCGCGGTTCACTTCATTCCTTTCTTGTCAAAACAGCACTTTTATTTAACTTGTTTACTTATTTCGTATACCGTGAATTATAGTTAGGTACTTCAGATCATTATATAGACAATTCTATCAAACTATCGGTGTTTATATAATAAACTAATCGGCTGTAGTAACTTACATTCAATCTAAACTATAACAAACGTAAACAACTGCTCAGTTCTTTGAATAGTTGACACATGTAAACAGGTTATTCAATAATATTCGTTATCAGTTGCTACTCGCTTCTTTTGTCGCCTTTACGAACTCATTAGTGATTTGTTGTAGATATTATTAAATACGCAAACATTCCACATTCAACTTTCGCGACTTGTTTCTCTTATCCGTTCTAAATACACAACAATGTCTTTCGTTCCAAAACGTACAGTTCGTAAATTAAGTAGATCGAAATCAAAACATTTTGAAGTAGAATCCTACACTAGTCAACACTTACCAGTATTACGTAGAAAACGTACCATTGCGTTAAATCGTTTATTAAAAGCGCTTGAAGTAGGTAACTTAGCACGCAGTGATGATACTCAAACCGATCTTTTCCTGTCATATTGTGAACAACTCGATAAATGGACATCGGAGTTTGAAGATGCGCACTTGGCTATTATCGGAGTTTTAGAATCATCAGACCAGGAGGGTGATGATGAGGATGAGATTCAATCTCATTTTGATGATACATATTTTCAAATTATATCAATTCGTCGTCAGTTAACTAAATCGATTTTAAATTCTTCTGAGATCTCGCATCAATGTAATGCTTCGTCGTCGTCGTTAGCACGTGTTAGGCTTCCAAAGATACAGTTACCTACGTTCTCAGGCAACATTAAACAGTGGCCGGAATTTATTGATACATTTAATGCGCTCATTCATGATAGTCCGTCTCTTCGAGATGTTGAGAAATTCCATTACCTAGTTTCGTCCTTGAGTAGCGATGCTTTAACGCTTATTCGAACATTTCCTATTACGGGCGATCACTATTCGGACGCATATGCGGCACTGGTTGCGCGTTATCAAGATAAACGTGATCTTGCATACACCTGTTGGAGAGATGTTTTAAACGCTAACTTCAAACTTCAAAATGCAACTGAGTTTCGTGCAACATTAGACAGCATCGATGAAAACTTAAGTATTCTGAAAAGATTGAAACTTCCTGTTCAACACTGGGATTTCACTCTAGTCTATCATATTTTATCTAAGCTGGATTCTAAAATTCGCTGTGAATTCGAAGAGAAGTGTGGCCACACTGAGTTCCATACTTTCGCTGAACTAAAACAATTTCTCCATTCGAAGTGTGAGGCACTCATCCGTAATCATCATTTTTCTGAGGCAAGCAAAGGCCCTCAAGCGTCCACAAATAAATTTGCTAAACGCCCTAGTTCCTCGCATACACTTTTAGCTGATAGTTCTTTGAATTCTAATAAGAATGAAAATAAATCCACTTCAAATAAACAAAATAATCCTGAATCTAGCAATCAAAATAAATCTCAGAATAATAAGGCTTTCAAGTGTTCATTTTGTTCAAGCGATCATTCTATCACAAAATGCAAAACGTTTTTAGACAAAACTGCAGAAGAGCGTATGTCGGTAGCTGTTGAGAAGAAGTGGTGTTTTAACTGCCTTAAATCCTCCCATCAAATTAAAGATTGTAAATCTGTGTTTCGTTGTATGAAGTGCAAGCACAAGCATCATACGTTGCTTCATACTGATCGTGGTGGTGCCAGCGATAGTCAGTCTGGAGGTACTGAGTCAGACTCAGTAGCCCTCCTAGCTAAGGAGTCTAATTCAACTTTAGTTTCTAAATCCTTTTCTAATTCTACCGTGCTGCTTGCTACAGCAATAGTTCAAATTCAAGACTCGAACGGACAGCTTCACTTTTTCCGTGCACTGTTTGATACGGGCAGTCAGAATAACTTTATTACTAAGAACGCTGCACAACGTTTAAATCTTAAGCCAACTTCATGCGAAACAAATATCAACGGTTTAGGTGGCGTTGCTGCTAGCATTATCGGCTTAGTAAATAGTTCGATTGCATCTAAAAATCAACGTTTGTTTAACGTGGACCTCCATGTTATTTCAAACATATGCGGTGATCAACCAATAGCAAAACTTAATACCGTAGGTTGGTCACACATTCATTCGCTACCGTTAGCAGATCCTGGCTTCGATGTTCCAGGACCTATTGACATTCTGTTGGGCGCAGATGTATTCGCTAATTCACTTTTAAATCAACGCGTTAAGGGTGCTGTAAATCAACCTGTCGCTTTCAATTCCGTTTTCGGTTGGCTTTTATTAGGTCGAACGTCTCTTGTGACCTCGTCACTGCTTCAATTTTCATCCAAACCGGATAACGAGTTGTGCACTCTTGTCCAGCGGTTCTGGGAGATTGACAGCATTCCCCAGGCTTCTGCTTTTACACCTGACGAAATCGCATGCGAACAGATTTATTCTTCTGATTACGGCCGTGACTCTTCGGGTAGGTATATCGTCCGACTTCCTTTCAAGGATAGCTCGGATCCTATATTCGAGGGCTCTCGCGATATCGCACTTCGCCGGTTTCACGCGATCGAGCGTCGTCTTTCACGCGATCCTGATTTACACCGACAGTACTCAGAGTTCATGGATGACTATATTAAATCTGGTCACATGTCGTTGGTAGATTTAAAAGACCTAAACCAAGGTAAATATTACATCCCGCATCATTGCATTTTAAAACCGGATAGCGCCACAACTAAACTACGCGTAGTCTTTGACGCGTCTGCCAAAGACGCTCAAGGAAAATCGTTAAACGACACATTGCTAACGGGACATAAACTTCAAACCAATATCGTTGCCGTTCTTCTCCACTTTCGTTTACACGCTGTTGTCTTTATGTCTGACATTCGTCAGATGTACAGACAAGTTCTTATCGCTGAGGATCAACGCGATTATCAGAGAATTCTCTGGAGAACCGGACCGGAACAGTGCTTGCAGGAATTTAAACTGAACACTGTAACGTATGGCGTCTCATCCGCACCGTATTTGGCTTGCAGGACTATTCAGCAGTTGGCTGAGGATGAAGGAACTGACTTTCCTCTAGCTCAACAAATCCTCAAGTCGGACATTTATGTTGATGATGTCGTCACGGGATGTGCAACCCTAGATTTAGCTCTAGAGGCCAAATCACAGATCATAAATCTCTTTAAACGTGGTCATTTTCAATTACGGAAATGGGCCAGTAACGAACCTCAATTGTTGTCAGATCTTCCCCCAGAAGAGTGCCTTCTGGATCCTAAAGCGTTTTCTGATGAGCAACCTTCTACAATCAAAGTGCTTGGGCTTAAGTGGGACCCAGCATCTGATGCGTTTTTGTTTGATGTCAAGTCTTCTAATCGCTCATGTACCAAACGAAATATTTTAAGCGAGATCGCAAAGGTTTTTGATCCGTTGGGATTTTTGTCCCTTTTAACCATTAAAGCTAAAATTTTACTCCAAAGGCTTTGGCTACTCGGTGTGTCTTGGGATGAGAGTCCTCCTGAGGACATAGCTGGTGTTTGGAAAGCCTTTTGTGATCAGTTATCGATCATTCAAGACTTGAAAGTGCCGCGCTGTCTCACTGCTCGATGCGTGCAAGCGTATGAACTTCACGGCTTCTGTGATAGTTCCGAGCTAGCTTATGGGGCAATCATTTATATGCGCATCCTGTTCACTGACGGCACTATACAAGTGCTGCCGTTATGTGCTAAAGCTCGGGTTGCACCCATTAAGAAACTTTCGCTGCCACGTTTAGAGTTGTGTGCGGCTGTGGTTCTCGCGGATCTTGTTAAATTCGTCCTTGACGCTTACAATAATAAAATTGCTATTCAATCTACTCATTTGTGGTCTGACTCGACAGTCGTATTATCATGGCTTCGTTCGCATTCTTCTCGGTGGAACACGTTTGTTGCCAATCGGGTTAGCGCTATTCAGGATGTTGTACCTGTGGAGTCGTGGCATCACGTCGCATCCGCAGACAATCCGGCTGATGTATGTTCACGTGGACAGCTACCACATGATCTACTTCAGAATACGTTGTGGTGGTCGGGACCATCCTGGCTATCACAAACGATCAACCATTGGCCCAACAATTCGAAATTTCCTATTCTCAACGACGCGGAAGAGTCCGTAGTGCGTATCGAGGAACGTCGATCTGTCGTGTTAGTCACTGAACCTGTATCAAGTAACCATCAAACTCCTATCGATTATCTTTTAAAACGTTATTCGTCACTTGATAAAATCATTCGTATAATATCGTACATGCGACGGTTCCTTCTGAACCCGAACAACCGTAACTTAGGTGAATTCCTCACTGAAATCGAAAACTATAAATCGTTACTTTCTATCGTTAAATTCGTACAATCAGTGTCGTTCGCTGATGAAATTCAACAACTTCAAACTAATCAACCGTTACCGAAACCGTTGCGAAAACTTAATCCGTTTCTAGACGAGGAGGGTGTCCTCAGGGTGGGCGGTCGACTATCTCGTGCTGGTATCGAATACGATCAAAAGCATCCAGCTTTGTTGCCCTGTGATCATCCTTTCACGTTTAAGCTCATCGAGTCCATTCATCGTCGCCATTGTCATACTGGACACAATACGACTCACTATTTAATTTTGCAACGTTTTTGGGTTTTATCAGCGAAACGCGCTATTCGTAAATGTTTGTCCCAGTGCATCCGTTGCTACAAGGCGAATCCTAAACCGTTACAACCGTACATGGCGGATCTCCCATCGTATCGGGTTAACCAAGTCAAGCCGTTCTCGGTGGTCGGTGTTGACTTCGGCGGACCATTTCGCATAAAATTGGGAACTCACCGTGGAGCCAAGATGGACAAAGCGTACCTGTGTCTTTTCGTTTGTTTGTCAACCAAGGCGGTTCATCTTGAGGTTGTTTCATCTCTTTCTACCGAAGCCTTTTTGGCAGCGTTACGCAGATTCGTAGGTCGTCGCGGTCGTTGTAGCGTGATTCATGCGGATTGTGGCACAAACTTCATCGGTGCGTGCAATTATCTAGCTTCACTAGAGCCTGCGTCGCAAGCTCTCAATATCAAATTCGATTTCAACCCTCCCTCCGCACCTCATTTTGGGGGCGTATGGGAAATACAAATAAAGGCAGCAAAATCTCATCTTTATCGAATCGTAGGCAATCAAGTGTTAACTTTCGAAGAACTTAGCACGTTGTTTATTCAGATCGAAGCAGTGTTGAATTCTCGACCTCTGTGTCCATTAAGCGCGGACCCTAACGACTTGAATGTTTTAACGCCAGGTCACTTCTTGACCTTGGAACCGCTAACTGCAGTGCCAGACGCAGACCTTTCAAACACTAAACTCTATCGACTTAATCGCTGGCAACTTATCCAATCGTTTCTTCAAAATTTTTGGATTCGCTGGAAGAACGAATATTTACATTCGTTGACGCAACGCGCAAAATGGACGAAAACGTCAAAACCTTTATCGATTACCTCGATCGTTATCATCAAAGATGATAATCGTACTCCGTTGCAGTGGTCTCTGGGAAGAGTAACCGAATTACATCCTGGCCCGGACGGCATCGTCCGCGTAGCTACTATCAAAACGCAAAACACCGTTATCAAGCGTCCACTGGTAAAGTTGTGTCCGCCTCCCATAGAACCTGCTTCTAATTAATCTTAACCTTTAACCTTAATCTATTAGTTTAAGTACATAACATTTATCGATTATGCGTAATTTATCTTATCTTTTTATTTCTACTCTAACTTATCCGGAAAATACCAGCTGTATTTTGGTGGGCGGTATGTTCATTATTCGTAAAGTTGCTAACATTCATTCGCGCCTTATACATTCAAATTCTCCCGCCGATAACGTCTTGTCAGTGGTATCGGGCGGCTAGCCAATCGCAAGGCGCTATTCGCGCATACGCCGAACCAATGGCTGATCGCGGCGATTCGAGTTGCAACGGAACGAAGCGCGCCGCGACCCCGAGCTGTGTTAAAGAAAACCTTTTTAATTCGAAAAACTGATCAAATCCTATATATTCTGGTGTGCCTAGACTGTTCTTATTGCGGGATCCCGCGGGAGTGTGTGGAACTCTCGTATTTTCATAGTTTCATCGATATTATTGTGTGGTGCAATCGACGCCGGCCGGCCACCGCGTGGTGGGCATCGTACCTACTCCTGGAAGTCAGAGGATTCGTTGGCGTGGATAACCAAGGTAAGGCGTACGTACTTGCATTGGTCTGCCAGTTCAGAACCACCCATTTTTCTTATTATCGGCGGGAATTTTCCACTATTTTACTCGTTCCCGACCCAGAGTGACGTCAAGGGCCCCCCTCGGCTGGGCCGTTTCGTCACAGTGTTACTCAATGTTTTACTAGTTATTCTGCCATTCTGAGATTTCAGCAATTCGATGCGAATCTCAAGGTATAAATGATGTAAATAGTCAAATGTTTGTTATATCTATACTAATATTATAAAGAGGTAAAATTTGTAAGTTTGTAAGTTTGTAGGTTTGTAAGTTTGTATGTAGGGGGTAATCTCTGGAACTAATGGTCCGATTTGAAAAATTCTTTCCGAGTCCATTTATCGAGGAATGCTATAGGCTATATACCATCGCTACGACCCACGGGAGCGGAGCAGTAACGAAAAATGCGGGTGAAACCGCAGGGGACAGCTAGTATAAAAATATAGATGGACTAGCTTTTGCCCGCGGCTTCGCCCACGTGGATGTCGGTTATATCGCGTTTTCAAGAGAACTCTTCAAAAGTTCGGGATAAAAACTATTCTATGTTCTTTCTCAAGGTCAACTCTATCTCTGTACCAAATTTCATAAAAATCACTTCAGTGGTTTAGACGTGAAAGCGTAACAGAAAGACAGTCAGACAGACTGACAGAGTTACTTTCGCCTTTATAATATTAGTAGGGATAGGGATATCAGTTCAGTCATTCTGCTTACCATAGCCAGCGTACCTTTTTTTTATATGGTTTTTTAAAAACCATTGTGGAACGCCAAAACATTTTTACGTGGCTCATAGATGAGTAAAGTCACGGTTTTTGGACCCATGTCAAAGAGCCCTGACGTCAGTTTAGTCCCAAATGAATTAGTTATTTCGATGTTCGAGTACACAAACAACTTGTAAATTACAAACGATATTCTTAAGAAAATATGTGTTTTTCTTCTGAAACGTTGGTGGCGTTAATAATGTGATGTGATGTCTCATGTGACGTGTGTGTGAAGTTTTGTTTCATTATATTTTTATGAAAATAAAATAAACATGATGTACATGTATCTACTCGTGTTCTTATGCCCTGTGTGTCTTGCGTTTTCAAAAACTTGCTAATTGTAATTGCAACATATTTAGGTTTAGGTTTAAATCATTTATTCTCATAAAGACAATAAAGCCACTTACATGAGAACATTGCGAGAAACATATAGTAAACTTATATTAGGTAACTCTTTTTCAACAGAGTATTTGTGTTGTGCTATATTAAATAAAAAAATTCTAAAAACATCAATTAGCTATGTTCTATACTCATTCGGCAGCCCAGCTCGATTATAGGATGTTAGTCAAAGTTCATTACTAGTTTGGATAGCCGAGACTTAAAACTACCGAATGAGCTAACACTTTTTATATATGTGGGTAAATTATTAAATAGCTGTAACATATTTATTTGTGTAAAAACAGATTACATGAACTCTTAAGTAAAAAGAAGTATTAAAAAACATACATGATAATTTCGGTTATGAATAGAAGTAACAAAATAAATCGACTTTTGTTTCCAAAATGTGAATTTACTTTTGTTTCCAATTGTATCAGGTTGGCTATTCAACGATCTGTAGTTAGCCAGTAGAAATGTAATTTTTTTTACAAATTATTATACATGGAATGTATGCGAAAAGTTTTAGTAATTTTGTACTTTTTTGTGATTTCGTAAGTTTTTGATAGAACTGGAGCGACTGGCATCAAAAACGTTTGTATAATGACCAGAAATCTTGCTCTTTATAGATTTGTTAACATTTTGTGTTTGGGAGTCAACACTTCACATAATAATTTTGATAGTTATCCTAAGACTATTTTCGTGCAGCAGCGACGGTCAAGGTATTTTTCCTTAACTTTTTTGCTTAAAGTTTTTACTATATACTTGTTTATAAAGAAAAGTTATAGGCTTCATAATATCATGCTAGGCCTAATTTAATTAAAATAAAACCAAAGGAGCTGTTTATAACTTGAATAATATACACTGGAATCATGAATCTTTGCACAAAGACAATCCCCTTAATTGAAGTTTCCCTAAACGGCAGCTGACCACTCAGCCATATTTATTTGTCAAAAACAGACAAAACGGACGATCCTATATTGTCAACTAATTTAATAAACCCTTGAAATCTCAGACCCTCGCGTCGGACCCTTGACGACCCATAACATAGCCGGGAGCAAAGCGGCTGTCAATATTTATACAATTTTACAAACTTGAACGCAATATATTCTTATTGTGTCGTGATGGCCTAGTGCCCAAGCTCTCGCCTCTTGTGTAAAAGGTTGTGCTTTCGAATCCGGAAAATACCAATGTGACTTTTTCAATTCATATGTAAGTACTTTCTAAAGTTTATCTTGGACATCACTGACATCCCGTGCCTCGGAAAGCACGTAAAGCCGTTGGTCCCGGTTGTCATTCGTAGAACTTTAGCAGTCGTTACGGGTAGTCAGAAGCCAGAGAGTCTGACCAGTCTAAGGGGTATCGTGTCGCTGGGTTGTGGAGGTCTGATAGGCAGTCGGTTCACGTAAAACACTGGTATTCAGCTGAATCCGGTTAGACTGGAAGCCGACCTCAATATAGTTGGGAAAAAGCTAGAGAGATGTTGAACGCAATTTATTCTTATAAAGTTCAGACTTCAAAGTGAATTTTGATAAACTAAATTTGATTGGAGCCAACGCTCAGCAAGCGAGAGTAAAAGATGAATTTAATGAAAGTATATCAGATGCTGCTACAAGGCAGTGGAAGTGTGTTTGTAATATTTTATAATGTTACTTTGTAAGTGAGTGCTTCGTTTGCTATGAATATGCGCTTACTGGAGCACTTTTGTTGACTAATAATTTACTATGGATCTTTCGATAGTTCCTGTTTTAAAACCCAACGAAATAATAAAAGTGTTATAAGTTTGATCGCCGTGTTTGTGTGACTGTCTGTCTGTAGTTCTTAAACAGTTGAACCGATCTTGATGCAACACTTAGATATCACAATACTTTGATGCAATAATTAGCATAACTAAATAACATAATTATTACCTAATTAATATTTTGTTAATTGATAGGTTACCTAGTTAAGGTTCTTAGAAATGTTTAATCAAAGTCGGCCCAGCCCTTTCAAAGATTCGAAGATAAAATGTTTGTTAGAGGCAGTCGCAATCTTAATAAATTCGGGGGCAAATAAATATTCTACAACGATGTTGTTATTATTTTTCGGAATCTGTATTCAGACTTTCAGCGTCTGTGAAACAAAAAAAATATTCGAAATTAACTAGGTTTAACACCTGGATTCGAAGGCCAAAGTGAAAAAAATTATGTATGTAGGTATATAGGTTGTTTTCTACAATACCATAGGATGGATGCCTAACTGCCGCTAATATTTCTAAGTATCTTTATAAAACCTCTCACACGCTGTGGCCATTCAAACAAAACCGCCCAAAATGACCCGTTTGTCTTTTGCCCTTATCGCTTCACTGTGGGATGTGACTTCAAGATCAGATTCACAAACTAAATTATCACTTCACATGCACTTTATGCAATTGACTTAAGACTGAAAATCACTTTATAGACTGCAAATAAAAACTGGCGTTGCGGACTTCGGGACAAGTGACTGAACATGTGTTTAATGTCAAAGGTTGTAAGGCCCATTTTCGATTGTGTTACAAGTAAATAAATTTTGTCGTCGTAAGTGGCCCTACGCTGACAGATGACGACACTGCGAGCTCTTTCTTGTTTTCTTGGTCCCTTAACTCGATTTAGGTAAATGAAAGCTTTGACTCGAGTCATCTGTTAGAGAAGGGTGGAGCTATACCCCGGAAAGGGACAGAGGTTAGGCCCTTGAAGAGTAATCGCTTGGAAACTGAACTTCGCCGAAGTTGTGAAGTGGATGTTCGACTTGTTTTTTGTTATTTATTTTTTAAGAGCAAAAGCCAATAGTTACTATCCATTGTGTTTTATTAGCTTTGTTCAAATTATTATTTGTTACGGTAACAATCGTAAATCTATCCCAGAATGTCTTATCGACAAGCCACTCTGGGCAGTGCCAGACACACTACACATTTCTTCTCTGCACTCCTCGCAATATTCTACAAACTAGACATTAAAACTTTGGCTGTATTAAAAGATGGCTTTATAAAATAAATATAAATACTCTGGGAGAACACACTCACGGCCATACGACCCCGAACTAAGCAGAGCTACTTACTATGGTAGCCAGACAACTGATATACGTACTTATATAATTTGTAAAAACTCAATCAATCACACCCAAACACAGAAAAAACAACCGTGCTCTTCACACAAAGTTTGTCCTAGGTAGGAGTCAAACAAATGACTTTCGGGTTTTTTTTTTTTGGTGTGTAGGAAATCATCCAATGACTGCTCCCGTCCTGGGTGCGGCGGGAGGGCGTGTCAGACTTTTACTGACTAAAACCCACTCATGTTCCTTCGATTGCCCTTTATGTTCCAGGGTCACGGTAACTATGATAAACATTCCGCAACCCCGGCAGGCAGACCAACAGACCTGTAAATTCCACTTCTAAATGCGGATTGAAATTTTGTTATTTTTGATAGTCACGTTTTTAGCTCACAGTGGATATTCTGTCTCTGAACCATGAAATATAAATGGGTAGTGTGCGTGTGTCTGTCTGTCTCATTGTCCGTCTTTCACGGAAAACTAGAGCGCCGAGTTGACGTGATTTTTCAAGTGGAGATAGTTGAAGGGATGTAGAGTGACGTAGGCTACTTTTGTCTATTTCCAATGCGAGCAAAGCCGCGGGCAAAAGCTAGTTTATAAACAATCCAATGTTAAAGACAAAAATGTATTCAGTTATTGTTACCACAGCAGAACTATTTTTAGATTTTTGACGTGTCTGTCTAGACTTTACGGTCAGACTCATGAATATTCTAGCCTTATTTTAGGCATTCAATAATTACACTCTATTGGTTTTGAAAAACAACATTTAGGCTCGTGGCTAATTTTCATGTCAAGGGGTTTAGTTTACATAATGGAATTTAATTTAAAATCTCGTTGTGATGTGAAATAAAGCGCTTCAATTACGGTTACGAACATATTATTATTTGAAAAGTACTTATACCTATCTGTACCTGAAAACATTCAGTTTTATTTATTTATTAAAATCTTTATGCACAAAGAAAAACATTGCATAATGGCGGACATAATGCCTTAGGCATTTTAGTACCTAATTATTGAGTAAACTAGCTTTTGCCCGCGGCTTCGCTCGCGTTAGAAAGAGACAAAAAGTAGCCTATGTTACTCTCCATCCCTTCAACTATCTTAACTCAAAAAATCACGTCAATTCATCGCTCTGTTTTGCCGTGAAAGAAAGACAAACAGACAGACAGACAGACAGACAGACACATTTTCCCATTTATAATATTAGTATGGATGTGATCAGACTACATTATTGTTTTAAAGGTCACATCCCCAGTAACTTGCGATATTAGTATGTTAAAATGGTTACACCATTTTATATGGCAATGAAACACATTAAAGTCAACAGTTAGATAAACACCCATAATATGGGTATATTGTGAATAAGTTCATACAAGTACTATAATTGTAAAATCATAATTATACTAAATAATGTTATTATAATATTTGAATAAAGAAAATATTAAAAAAAAAAATTGTTGGTGTTTCTTTTTATTTTTTAGTAGGTATGTTTTTAATACCTTAAAACTCGATGCTGAGAAGATTTAACAAAAACGATAGAAAAGATTGTATTTCGTAGTCTACTGTGCAATAACCTTAGGGACTTTAAGTTTATTCAGCTCCATTCGTGTTTCACTGAACGATTTTAGTTCAGCGTTGTAAGAATGAGAAAAGCCGTCATCATAATTATTTATTCAGCTCTATTAAGCTTATGTCAAAACAACAGTTTTGTTAAAAAAAAACTTTTTCCATAAAAAAAGATAACCGACTTCAAAAACTAAAAGCTCAAAAATAACTATTTCGGAAGTCGGTGGCTTCTCTTCTGGCGGTCGAATTGTGTTGCCTTGTTTTTTATTTTTTACTTTTCAGTTAGAGTCCCAACTACGTTTTAGAGTAACCTTTAAAAAAAATGTACGATATTCTAAAAAAATTGAGGAGTTCCCTCGATTTCGGCATGATGCCATCATCAAATCCTGGGCCTGATGACTTTGGGACCATTTGGGAAGTCTACCCTTTCAAACAAAAAAAGAATTGTTCAATTCGGTTGGCAAACGACGGAGATATGCGCGAACAAACATAAAAAAAAATACAAACATTCGAATTGAGAACCTCCTCCTTTTTTTAGAAGTCGGTTAAAAAGCTGAACACACTCAGAAAACTTAATGCGTCCGTTCTGTTTTCTGAGTGTGTTCAGCTTTCAGTCTTCAAACAAAATCGTTGTTTTCTATAGATATAAGCTGAATAAATGTGCATAGTCCCTTAGAATTTGTACACCTCTAAACAAATAAGACATCCCCTTATCATTTTTACATCTGTAATCTTTTTTTTTTTTTTTGGTGAGTGGGGAAATCATCGAATGACTGCTCCCGTCCTGGGTGCGGCGGGAGGGCGTGTCAGACTCTTACTGACTAAAACCCACCCATGTTCCTTCGATTGCCCTTTATGTTCCAGGGTCACGGTAACTATTATAAACATTCCGCGACAAAATAAAATACTTAAATAATTAAAAACCCAACTGCAATTTCGGAAGTTGGTGGCAATTACATGAAACAGAAACAAAGCCACCGACTTCCAAGTTTTTTTATTATTTAATTATTATTTTACTTCGGTTAGGTATCATCAGGAAACTCATAAACTCTACGTGGGTATCCATAACCTCAACAATTTGATACTACGACCAAATTTTGCAAGCGAAATCCGATAGTCAATATGCAGACGCATTAAAATTGATAGCAGTTTAAAAATTCTATCGGAATAATGTGTTTCGGAATTCAAACCGCATTGATTCTTTAGATGCACTGAGGGCTTTTAGACTTGACGACTGTTGTAACGATTTGATTTATCTCCTTGGCTTTGAATCTCCGGCTTAATTGAGAAATGCGTATCGTTTTCAATATAATTCTCTTTTCTTTTTGACAATTTAACGATGTCCAATGCGTTGTTTATTTTGTCGTGGAGATTTTTTACATATTCCTCACGACATTATTATTCATATTTAACCAATGAAAAATGTTTTTAAAATTGATAGCAGTTTAAAAATTCTCTCGGAATAATGTGTTTCGGAATTCAAACCGCATTGATTCTTTAGATGCACCGAGGGCTTTTAGACTTGACGACTGTTGTAAAGATTTGATTTATCTCCTTCGTTTTGAATCTCCGGCTTAATTGTGAATTGCGTACATATCGTTTTCAATAAAGTTCTCTTTTCTTTTTGACAATTTAACGATGTCCAATGCGTTGTTTATTTGTCGTGGAGATTTTTTAACCGACTTCAAAAAAGGAGGAGGTTCTTAATTCGTCTGTATGTTTTTTTTGTATGTTTGTTACGAGATATCTCCGTCAATTGTAAACGGATTTTGATAGTTTTTTTTTGTTTGATAAGTCATTATTCATGGGTGGTCCCATATAAATTTTGTGGCGATCGGTTCAGTGCTTCTCGAAAAATTCACCAAGAACAAAAAAAAATGACGAAATATTCATAGACGATGTGTGCTTTTTCTTCAAGTTTCTATTTTCGTTTTATAAACTATAATTTGTACTAGTCGACACTAAAAAGTAATAAATAAAAACTTTTTTCAAAAAAATAATAACCGCCTTCAAAAACTAAAAACCCAAATTATATTGTGTATATATTAGAGGAGACGAACGGGTACCTTAAAAATAATATTTTTATTAAAATATTAATTGGTCCCCTACCAGGAGACCAACGGGCACCTATATAGGGGCCGAATCCACAACTTTTATGCTGGGGGACAAATCTTAGGGGACGTACGGGCTCTGACCCAAAATAACTAAAATTTCGGCGTTTGAAGGCGGTTATTATTTTTTTGAAAAAAGTTTTTTTACATATTCCTCACGACATTATTATTCATAATTATTTAACCAATGAAAAATGATTTTCTTTCAAAACTTTACGGAATGTGACCTTGTGTTTGAAGAATTAGATACTAACTCTCCTCCGCGGTTATATCCGTGTTTATAGTTACTGATTCGCTTCTATAGGTCATAGCGTGGGGTTAAATAGCAATGATGTTATAAGTAAAAAAGTGTAGATATAGGTTACCCAAACGAAATTCTATCTTCAAAAACGGCACACTAACGTACACATACATTACACGTCAAAGTAGGATGACATGATTGAAGTAATGCGAGTGAAAAAGAGATAAACGTCAAATGTCAACGCGATACTCAGTATCATGTTTGTCAATTGGCAAACTTTTAATCTGCCACTTTTTGACTGCATATAACCTATCTACACTTTTTTACTTATAACATCATTGTTAAATAGCATATAACCTCGCTCGATAAATGGGATATTCAACACAAGAAAATATTTTGCGCGTTCAACCAAACAAAATCTTCAGCTTCTCTTCTCACTTTTCTCTTTAATAATGCATAATAATTAGTATAGATTGTAATCAAACGATTTAGACGCAGAAGGCCCAATACTCAATTTGGCAAGGGAGACGCAATAGGACTAGTTCTCAAATTGACAAATTCTATAAAAGCCCAATTATTTATATGACCAGTTTTCTAAATGGTTAATAATTAAAATGGCACATTTACTACGATTGTGAGTCTTTTTAATTATGTTGTTTTCCGAAGCACAGGATTAATTTGCGGAAATCATTTTCGCTTAGAAATATAAAAACCTCTCGGACAAAATAGCAACTACGAATTAATTCTCATTTAAAAGAATACCTAAATGTGGAAAATGAGCCATTTTTATAACTAGGCATTTAGAGAATTGGTAATTCAGAAAATTAGGCTTTTAGGGAATTTGACATTTTGTGACCTAGTTCTTTTGCGACCCGCACTGGGATTACGTATCTTGCAAAAGCCGAGCGATCGCGATAATTTAGCAAAATAAACGTCAATTCAAAATACGTCATGTCAAATAGCCATCTAGCGATAGTGCTGACTCTGTGGAGCAATCAGTTAACTAAAATATGCATTTTTTTTTTTTTTTTTTTTTTTGGTGAGTGGGAAATCATCCAATGACTGCTCCCGTCCTGGGTGCGACGGGAGGGCGTGTCAGACTCTTACTGACTAAAACCCACTCATGTTCCTTCGATTGCCCTTTATGTTCCAGGGTCACGGTAACCACTATAAACATTCCGCAACCCCGGCAGGCGTTGGCCCTGTTGGGCCCCTTCCTGTGCTGACTCCTTCTCTTTGAGGCGCGCGTGGAACAAAACGCGCCGTCTACGCGGTCCTGGTCCCAGCCGGGCGGCGAGCTACCCATCGCTCGCCATCCGCAGAACCGCGCCTACGGTGGCCGGTAGTCGTCTTGCGACTCTCAAAATATGCATAATATTTCGTTTGGTGGTTTCGTATTTAGTATGGTTTTTAAGAGCAAAGTTAAGTTTTTTTTGGTAAAGGAGATATTTAATTAGTTCCAGCGATTGCTACTTTATCGTCATCGTAGCAATAAGTGCATTAGAACAATCAGCGAGCGATTAGCAATCGGTTCATACATAATACGATTTTTTTTGATTAACCGCGCGATCACTGCGCAAATATTGCTGATTGCTGTTTCATGGGTAATTACCCCGCCGGTTGCCATTTTAAGAATTAAACCTTCAACGCCTAAACTAATCAAACTCTGTGAAAACATTTTCCAAACTCTTCTTCGATCAGTGAAGTGATACAAAGATACAACAGGCTAACTGGAACACCTAAATTTATTAAGGGAAAATTTAACAGTACCTACCACTTATTTACGAGTTTATCCAAACATTATAAAAAAATCACTTACATTATTTTGTGTTTCTTGCTCAATACATGCAAATAAAACTCATTTGATGTTTGCCAAAATATTGTGGTTTTTCTTGTAAATATTGACATTGTGTGACGGGAGAGCGAATGAAGGTTATCAGAATGTTTTAATCTGTTGTCAGATCACGTCACGCCACGTCTACGCCACGCCTACGTGCCTCCAATTATTAGTAAACCGAGACGTATTCATTTCAGTCAGTCAATATAATTTGTATGTATTTGTAAATTAAATAAGTATACAAGTGATCCACTCGCCTTTTGCACGGGTGTTATAAATCTTTGAAAATTTTGGCTTTTCTTGACTTTGATATGCATGTATTTAAACACTATATCTATTTAAAAACTGTATACATAGGGACAGACAGACAGCGTAAAGCTACGGTAAAAAAGTAGCGTTAATGTTAATTGTGATAATGTTTTTTTCAATCATCCATTTTTTTGTCGTTAGATGGAAAACCCACTTTATGTTAAGTGGTAATAACCACCCAAAAATTTGAATCGCTAGATAAGCGGAATCCCAGTAAAAATTAAAGTATCTCAGCTTTGCGTCTCTTTCAATAACATCTTATTTTATACTTAAAATACTGTGTTAGCCCAGTACTCAAGGGGCCTCTCAAGCAAAGGTCATGCCGAAACCTAGACTTAAACAAGACATAATGGTGCCGATTCTCTTGTGCACAAACTAACGTAAATTTAAGTTAAGTGCATCTTTCTCTTTCCATTTCTTAAAAAAAAGGACAAAAGATACATTTTAATAAAATTTAATCCTGTCAAATTAAACAGCGCCCGATGAAAATTGACGTATATTTAGACGCCATGTTTTTAAAATGCGTCTAAATTATCTATGGAGTGTCTAAATTTGACAGGACTTAACTAATATTTGATCTTCTGACCTTTTTAGTTTGTGCACAGAGAATCGGCACCATTAAGCTGGCACTTTCTTAAAAAAATAGTTTTTTTTAATACCTATTTTAATTAAAACTATCAAATATCCAAGCTACATGTTTTTTACACTCTCCCTCTTCTTACCTTTTTACCCACAAACATGTTTTTAAGAGATGCGTCATAAAGGAGAAAAATAAGGACGGTTGACCTCAACATGTGAGATTAATGGGCCCCAGACGTGGGCCAAGGTCGAGGGATAGTTTAGTAAATCAGTGGCTTCAGTTGCGAAGAGTTTTGACAAATTCACTGAATTATCTTCGGCATATGAAGTCAGTACAAGGGCAGCTGTCTTTGTAATTTATATTTTGATTGTAGTTTTGGGAGTATGAAGGGTGTTTTTGATAAAGTTTTGTTAGAATATAATGAAAGTTTATAAATGGTATTTATGAAACTTTTGATATTTTATTTGATAAAATTTCTTAATAATTTCTGTATACTAACCATCGTATGTAAGTTTTTTGTATTTTTGCTGTAAGTTTGTATGTATTTTTTTTTGGGTGAAATTAAGAATATGACTACGAATAATCTATAATCTATTTATTTTCTACACTTGGCCAATGCTAGTGGGGCTAAGATTTAAATGGGTTGATTAAACAAAATAGATGTTTTTTTTGGTACATATTTTATTCGTGTAACGATTCAGGCCTAAAATGGGCTTTCTCCTTTATTAGTTTGAAGCTACAATTTAACTGAAAGTTGCAAGTTATATTTTACTGCTTATGTCATCAAAAGATTATAGTATTAACTACATAATATGATCCATAAAGGAATACATAACCAAAACAACCATTCATTTGAAAACTACCTGAGCCTGTACTGTGTTTTAATGCATGCAACTCATACTGTGTGGTTTTAAGAAAATAAAAACATGAGGTTACTTAATTCCTACAGTGTTTCAAATATAAGAAGTGCAATTTGACACTTCTAACCTACTGAAGAATAGGGATTGGGTTAAAAAAATCGATTACTACAATATCCGATTTATACGAGATATTGATTTCATTTCTTTGTAATTTATAATCGATTTAAATTTCAGATTTATTTATTTTATGACTGTAAATTTCTGAATTTTAGATGAAAGAAATTCTCAAATTCTCACTTGCCAGTGTTGCCAAATTAAAAGAAAAAATATTTTTTTGTCAAGACTTGAGCGCGAGCGATTTTGCTTACAAAAACTTATTAAAATCATAATAACTATATGTTTAATTTTAAATATGATTTTTCGTTGACATTTAGAAATCATCAAAAATATATTTAAATAGTAAATGTCGCTTTCATTGAAAACGATCGTTATTAGTAAGTTCGATTATTCGTTCATTTTTAACGATTATTGGTATACAAGTGAATTTGAAGAGTCACAACATTACGGTATAGTACCTTACTACGTGACTTTGACACGACGTCGAGAAAAAATATTATTTATTGTCAACAATGGTTATATTGCTTTGTTTGAAATTTTTTATGTAAATTAAGTGATTAGGAATTGTGCAGTTTGTGATAAAATAAAAATAACTTTAAAATTACGTGGTTTTACGGAAGAAATTAATGTCAATTTTTGAGTTACGCATGTACAAAGTTGTGTCGTCATGAAAAGTATGAAACGTCAAATTGCACTTCTTATATTTGAAACATTGTAGTGTTTTATTTATCACTATCAGTTTATTCCATTTACAAAAAACTATGCACAGGATTGCCCAACGAACTCGCAAACTGTCCTCGTGCCTAGGACCTTTAACGATCCGGAGAAGAGATAACGACATCGCAACAATAATATCGGATCGTCATCGTATCGTGTCATCTAAAAATATTATCTCATCGTCTCATGGTAAACCAATATAAGACTAGGGGCCCGTACGATCATCCCTTCTTATTTGCTAAGCTGAGCATTTTGGATGTCGCATTATATCGAGTGGGGGTTATTCTGCAAATTGTCGGCGATGTTATCATTGCATATTCAGAAAATAAGGTAGTCAGAGATTGTCTTTGACATTTAGAGAAGGATAAATAAATAATAATCTTTATACACCGTGTTAGGTAAGTCGAGGGACATATATTTATGGACGCAATGATACTATACTCACATTGGACAAATAAAAATGTAAATAATAATAAAATCGTAACGAAAACTGTAGTTGAATTATCGTAATAAGGTTCTCAAAGTCAAAAAAGGCAACGTGTGCCAACAATTTATTAATTTGAGATTGTAAGTCATAAATGATGGTTAACATCGAACAGTATTTTCATAGAATCAAACTACTACCAAATAAAATCGAAATCTTTAAGATTTACAATATTGTGCTATTCGATGAATCTAAAGAAATACCCCCTTGTGACAGACAGTCAAAACGTAATTTTTTAAGGGTTCCGTTTTTTCCCTTTCGTGGTAGCCATAGAGCCATGAAAAGATTTATATCCGATTAAATGATCTTTATATTTTAAATCTTTATTCAGGTTTTATAAAAAAAGTTGTCGGTTTTCAAAGTTAATCACATTGTAAACTGTCTTTAATTTTTAAGATTCTGTGCCGATCTGACTGTAGACCTTCATGTAATCAAATGCAATCAAAGCAGCAGGCGACAACTAGTTATAGATAAAAGTAACTTAGACGAAGAACAAACAGTCAGACAGTCATGCTCATCCCACCAAGTTTGTCCTGAGTGAAAATTGAACCTACGACCTCCGCTTTTGCAGTCACGGTCACTAACTAGGTACTACGCAAACAGGCCCGTCAATTGTGGCGAGCAAATAGCAACAATTGGAAATGTCTAGCCGATGACTGGGTCAAGTGGCTCACTCTAAGAGAAGTCTTTGTCTTGTGTGTGAATTGACTCAGGCTAATATTGATGATGAGACATGAACTGTCAATTCTTAGTACAACAACTTAAGCTCACTTCATTTAAATTCTTCTAGGGCAATGATAATATATAATTACTAGCTGGCCCGTGCCCACTTCGTTGGGCGCCAAACATTTTAACTTAAAACTCGAAAACATGCGCTTCCCCAGACATAAGACTGAGCTAGATCGATTTCTCGTCCCCAAAAGCCCTATCAAATTTCAGCGAAATCGTTTGGGTCGTTTCCGAGATCACATGCTTTTTCAAGCAATTAGCGCCATCTGCCGGGCTGATTTGTGAATCTAAACCATCTAGGGCGCCCCTCAAACGCATACAGAAAAATTCATTTAAATCGGTCAAGCCGTTTAGGAGGAGTTCAATGACATACCACACGTACAGCAGAATTATATATATAAAGATAAGTAAAAAGGTGAAGATAGGTTATATTCAGCCAGCTAGTGTCACTTTGAAATGTGGTTATTTTATCCCATTGATCTCAGTCGCAAATTATGTGTCTCTTATTCACTCGTAATACTTGAATCATGTCAACTTACTTTAACGGAAAATTGTACCGTAGTAGTGTACCGTTTTCGATGATAGAATGTCGTATAAGCAACCTATCTACGCCCTTTTGTACGGAGAGGGTAATGAGAAGGGTCATAATAAAGGTCTTTGCACACAGTAACAGCACCATTCGGACGCTGTAACGGCCCGGCCATCAATCCGACTCCGACCGCTAACCGCCAACGAGCCGTCATTATAAAATGTACTTTAAAACTTTTAAAATTAGGTTTAATTTACACGTACTACAGCTACACACACAACGTTAACACGTGGGCAAGTGCTAATTTGTCTGAAATTAAATCATTTATTTGTCCTGTTGCCCTACCGAGTGCGCGAATGTGTCTAGCTCTAAGCAGTTCTTAATATTTTAAAACATTCTAAAGTATGATTTTGTGGACCAGTCTCAAGGTTCAGTCTCAAAGGTCGTCATCGGTAGGTCATTCACTTTTTTATGGATGAGAAATCATAAAATGATTTCTCTCGCCCTGAATGGGGCGGAAGGGAGGATCAGATTTTTACTGACTATGCTCTATAGGTTGCCCTTTATGTTCTGGGGCTACAGTAACTCTTTCGAACAATTCCGCAACCTTGATCTTGAGGGATTGTGGATCTTTCTGCTCGCCTCCTTCTCGAAGTTGTGCTGCTCCAGATAAATAGTTTGGTCATTTAGACGATGGAGAGGGTAATGATCTAAATTTCTCTAAAGGACAAAATTAGAGCTCTAACAGACACGTGTCTATGTATAAAAATTAACTAGGTAATATTTAATATCAAAATCAACAATGTATTTTATAATATTTAACGAGAGCTTCAATAATAAACCTTACTGTAGTTTTTCAACCATACCATACCATACATATTGTATAGCCTTCTTCAATATGACCCTTGTTAAACCTGTCATGTATTTTACAATACAGTGCAGTGAGCATATTCCTTAACATGAATAGCATAGTACAGTGAGCATTGTCCCCAATACCTTTCACTCAAATTATCAGGAAATATATTATGCACCACTTGATCAATATGAGCAAACGAAGCGAAAACATAATGTTATATGAGACAGTTTATTACCAACATACTTGTGTTATTCTGTTTGCGTATTGTTCGGTAAGGAATTGTTTCTTGTAAGTATGAGTAAGTGATCGTGAATAAGAGTTACGGTTGTGAGATATAGAAATATAACCGGTACATTATATCAAGTGCGTTGTATTGTATCTAAAAATATAGTGTTTTTTAGGGTTCCGTACCTCAAAAGGTAAAAACGGAACCCTTATAGGATCACTTTGTTGTCCGTCTGTCCGTCCGTCCGTCTGTCAAGACCCTTTTTCTCAGAAACGCGTTGAGATATCAAGCTGAAATTTATATCACATACTCAGGTCTGCTATTTCTCAAATCATTGAAAAAATCAAGATTCCAAATCAACGCAATAAAAAGATACGGCGGTTTATATTGCATATTTAGACATTTGCAAGGAAATCAAAACCTACAGGGTACTTCCCATTAACTGAGAATCATGAAATTTGGCAAGAAGCAAGATCATGTAGCACAAGTTAAGGAAAAACTCCGAAAACCGTAAATTTGAAGTTACTTCACATCCGTCCGTCCGTTTGTTCGTCCGTCTGTCAAGACCCTTTTTCTCAGAAACGCGTCGAGATATTGAGCTGAAATTAATATCACACACTCAAGTTTGCTATCTCTCAAAGCAGTGAAAAAATCAAGTTTCTAAATCAACGCAATAAAAAGATACGGTGGTTTATATTGCATATTTAGACATTTGCAAGGGAATCCAAACTCAAAACCTATAGGGTACTTCCTATTGACCAAGAATCATGAAAATTGGCAAGAAGCAAGGTCATGTAGCGCCAGTAAAGGAAAAACTCCGAAAAACGTAAATTTGTAGTTAATTCACATCCGTCCGTCCGTCCGTTTGTCTGTCTGTCAAGACCCTTTTTCTCGGAAACGCGTCAAGGTATCAAGCTGAAATTAATATCACACACTCAAGTCTGCTATTTCTCAAAGCAGTGAAAAAACCAAGTTTCTAAATCAACGCAATAAAAAGATACGGCGGTTTATATTGCATATTTAGACATTTGCAAGGGAATTAAAACTCAAAACCTATAGGGTACTTCCCATTGACTGAGAATCATGAAATTTGGCAAGAAGCAAGATCATGTAGCACAAGTTAAGGAAAAACTCCGAAAACCGTAAATTGAAGTTACTTCACATCCGTCCGTCCGTTAGTTCGTCCGTCTGTCAAGATCCTTTTTCTCAGAAACGCGTCGAGATATTAAATCAAGTTTCTAAATCAACGCAATAAAGAGATACGGCGGTTTATATTGCATTTTTAGACATTTGCAAGGGAATCAAAACTCAAAACCTAAAGGGTACTTCCTATTGACCAATAATCATGAAATTTAGCAAGAAGCAATGTCATGTAGCACAAGTAAAGAAAAACCTGCGAAAACCGTAATATTGTGGTTATTTCGCTAAAAAAAAAACAAATTAACGGAACCCTCGTTGCGCGAGTCCAACTCGCACTTGACCGGTTTTTTTTTTGCGATCTTATCAACAGACTAGACTTCCTGTTGGATACTAACTCTTCACAAAGAACACACTGTCTATGCGCGAGGGGTCCTTCGAGCCGGATCAATGTTCTTGTTGTATCGATAGCTTAGTGTAGCGGGAGCTGGTTAGGAAAACTCGACTAGACTGATTTAACAAATTGTGTATTACATTGTAATAACAAAAAAACGTAAGAAGTCCGTCTCACTCGCGGCGGCGCAGGCGACCGTTGTCCGCGTCTCGCGCCCCTCACCGCTCCCCGCGTAGACCCCTCGCGCATAGACACTCACCCTCTAAGTTTCATGTCTCTGGGACCAGCGGTTTGGACTGCACGTCAATATATCACGCAATCAGTCAGATAACAGGATTTTTATTATTTTTAGAGCATTTAAATTAAAAAAAAAAACTTTTAATTTTATTTTGTATCTAATCTTATTAAACCTATAAACGAATTTACGTGTATATTCATTTGAGAATGAGTATTTCTAGTTACATTACTGTGTCTTCAACCCTACAATATAACGGAAAGAACCAGCAAAAAAAAACAAGCCTCCTGAAGGTCACAGACTTTAATTAAAAATTGTTAGAAATATTTACTTAACACAAAATTAACAGGTTTTAGGAAAACCTTTTTTTTGGGTCCGCCATTGTCTGCTTTCGACATGCAAATAATTAGGCAGGTGTTACAGCGTAAAAGGCCCAACGAACAAATCTTTGTTCTTCGGGCTCTAGATACGTCCGAAATCACTACCTACATAAAATAAAACAAAGTTGTCTGTCTAACCTTATTTATGCTGCCGGGGTTGCGGAATAGTTCTAATAGTTACCGTAGCTCCGGAACGTACTGTAAGTCTTAAACCACCAATCCACCTTAAGAAAGCTTTGGCGTGATCAATGCTCATGCCTTCTCTGTATGAGAAGAGACCTTTGCCCTGCATTAGGATAACAATATCCTGGTATTATATCTCCTTTTACCTAGTGATTGGATTATGAAGTTCTAGTAAGCATTCACTTTGTGTTCAATAATATTTAGCTACATATGGTTAGACTTGGAGCAGCCCCAATATATTTGGAAAGGAATTGATTATTAGTTGCTGTTTTTGGAATAAGCTATTTATTTCCTCTTTCGTTAATTGATGTATACATAGTACACTAAACTGAAGAACGTAATTGTCCGGTTCAACACAGGAACTAGTTGTATGAAATGAAAAAAAAAATTGATAATCTTTTTATCGAAAAAGGTTTTAAGTATATGCTATGCATATAATATTACGCTACATCCTACGAGACCTACTAAACTAAAGACCCGAGTAAAACCGCAGACGTAAGCTAGTATACTCATAACAAAGATTCCTAACTCCCGAAAAGGTTCTATCCTAACAACTCAAGTAATTATCTACAATATCTATCAAACTAAACCGGAGTCGGTTTACACTAATTAAGAACATCGACATAATTAGAATATAGAGACGGGTTATGAAACTAATCTTACACGTGCTTTCATTTAAAACTAATTAGAGATAAGCAAACTATTAATAATAACTAAAAACTAACATGTCACACCACTTTGTCACGTATTAGAGGTTTGGAAGTCCTTAGCGAAGCTTCAAAAGTTAAAACTTATGATGGTACAACCCTAGTTAGTTTTAAAAGCAACCTGACACACGAAATCCGACCTTACAACTAACACATTTAGACCAAATCATTTCAAATTCGAATGCATTATTCAATTTGTCGGACTAATTCAGATACTGACTTGTCTTTGCTGTTGAAATAACAGATCATCACACAATTTTACACTTTATAAGTATCGAAATAAGGGTGGAAGAAAATTTTGGGAAGTGTCAAAATAAATTAGCTCAAACATTAACTATGGGCGCTCAGTGAGATCCGTTTTGAAACCCAATTTGCATGTAAATTCATCGAAGTCGGTTCAGATTAACTTTAGGTTAGGAGTTATTGAACGCACTCTACTGCTCCAGGGCTTATTCTGAAACAAATTTTATTTAAGTACGTTCATTGTGTGACGTAGCTGATTTTCAATAATTTTATTTATTTAGGGATATATTGATCAGTTGACCTGTAAAACGTCATCATCGTCTCCCTAGCCTTTTCCCAACTATGTTGATGTCCAGCCTAACCGGATTCAGCTGGATACCAGTGTTTTACGGGAAGCGACTGCCTATCACACCTCCACAACCCAGTAACTGGGCGACACGGTACCTTTTGGTTAGACTGATCAGACTTTCCGGCTTACCCGTAATGACTGTCAAAGTTCTATGAATGAAAACCGGGACCAACGGCTTTACGTGTTTTCTGAGGCACGGGATGTCAGTGATGTCCAACATACTTGCCCGGAACCCACAACCTCTTACACGAGAGGCGGGCATCTCATCCACAAGACCATCACGACCCATCATCCTTTATTAGATAATAATTAATAATATGCTACTGTCCGTACGCATTTCTCTAATACCAAATGATCTTCCATTTGAATTTAAGCGCCTTCAATTTAATCTAAAAGTTTGCTATGCGATGACGATAAATAAATACACAGGTGTTGATTTAAGAGAAGATAGCTTTCTCACTCGCTTGCTCACGTGTCAACTCTCCCTCTAACCTTTTCATACTGGAAAATAAAAAAATAAATAAAAAAATAAAATAAGTTTATTTGTCACAATTTAGCACAGATACAAGGTGAGACTTATTTACGACGCACTTAATTACTATTGTACTAGTACTGATTCCCAAACTAGGCTAGTGCCTGTATTTTGGGAGACAGTGCTCACTCAAAAATATGAAGCATGCAGTGATCGTGAGTTACATGGAAAGGCAAGTTATTTACTATTCAATTACAAAATATATATTAATTAATTTAGGGTTATTAACATGCTTTATGTAAGACAAGCGATTGTGTATGTGTGTGCATGTGTGTGTGTGTGTGTGTGCCTGTGTGTGTGTGTGTGTGTGTGTATGTATGAATAAATGTATGTGATCATTTTATAAAATTAAGTAAAGCTTCAGTACCTTCATAGTCTAGCTTAAGTAACCAATCAGTTACTTTCTTTTTGACGTAATAGTAAAAAAACTAAATATATTGTATACAAGGAATCCTGAAAGACCTCTTCCATCTATCTGTCAGCTAATAAACAGCCAGTGCTGGACATAGGCCTGCCCAAAGACAGTGCCGCGATAGTCAGTCCTGTGCTAAATGGTGTCACCAACGATAGAGGACCGTCTAAGCGTCGCGTCGGTTCGTTTACATCCTGTATAGGTCTTATTATTATTTTGGCCTGTGATTTTGTTCTTTTTACCTTTTTTAAATCTGTTTGTGTACTGTAATATTATAAAGAGAGGCAATTTGATGTTTTAAACGTTTGTCAACGTGATAACTAAGTGAAAAACCCAAATGCCAGCAGTCATTATTTCACGCGGACGAAGTCGCGGGCAAAAGCTAGTACTAATATAATACCTAAAGAATTTTTTGATTGTTTGAACGGGTTGATAACTTGAACTACCGGTCAGTTTGGAAATATTATATCATAACTACATAGTTTTGTAAGAAATAGTATAAACTATATAAAATACGCTGTGACCTAAGGAAGCCAAGCTGTAGCTAAAGCCGTAATTGTCTTTTACGCCATTTTATAAACAAAGCTATCACGGCAATTATTATCTACCAAATTAATAAACATTACTTTTGTTTCATGGGCCTGTTGTCATAATGGTTAGTAACCCTGACTGCTAAGCCAAAGTTCCTGGGTTCGATTCCCACCCAGAACAACTTTGTGTGATAAGCAAAATTGTTTGTTCTGTGTCTGGGAGTAATTTTTGTATGTATAAATTTATTATTTTGTATAATTATCATAACTTTGTTTTTTATGAAATAATAGAACTATATAACGTCATAAACGTCGTGATGGCCTAGTGGTTAAGGCGCCCGCCTCTCATTCAAGTGGTTGTGGGTTCGAATCCGGGCAAGTACCAATGTGACTTTTTCAATTCATATGGACTTTCTAAAGATTATCTTAGACATCACAGACATCGGTGAAGGAAAACATTGTGAGGAAACCTGGACTTGTAGTTAATATAAGTCTGAAATCGCCAATCCGCCTTGAACAAGCGTGGTGATCAATGCTCGTGCCTTTTCTGTATGAGAAGAGGCCTTTGCCCTGCAGTGGGACAGTTATAGGCTGGTATTATTATTTAACATCACGCCTGTGATCTATGGGAGCCGAGCTATAACTAAAACCGCAATTGAATAGTCATCCATCAAATAACAACATCATTATGACGGGCTTGTTGGTCTAGTGGTTAGTGACCCTAACTGCTAAGCCACAGGTCGTGGGTTCGATTCCCACCCAGGACAAACTTTGTGTGATGAGCACGAATGTTTGTTCTGTGTCTGGGTGTGATTTATCTATATTATGTATGTATTTAAAAATATATAAGTATGTTTATCAGTTGTCTGGTTACCATAGTACAAGCTCTGCTTAGCTTGGGATCAGATGACCGTGTGTGAGTTGTCCGAGGATATTTATTTATTTATTTATTTATTATTCATCTTCTAGTTCACAGCTCAAAAATCCACGTCGACCCTTCCAAAAATAAGCCGCCAACATGTCGGTTCGTCCAATGTTTTGCCAATCCTGGCCACACTATTTGCTTAGGACATCAAACGTTGACAACATTTGTTTTTCATTTCAAATATTTGTTCCGACTGTCTGTTTGTGTATCACATATTGTTTTCTGCTGTTTATCTTCATTATAGATGCTGTTTCGTATTGTAGAACCAGGTGATTGTAGCTGTATTGTTTTGGGCGAAAGGACCAAAGTACGGAGTGTTTGGACGGAGGACCAATTAACTTTTCGAAGATCAAGCGACAGCGGGCTGTCGCGCTGCTATTGTCTTTCTATTGTGTCTCTTATGACGTGTATTCGAAGGTTTGATAGTGTTAAAAACTACCGACTCAACATTAAAGGTCATTTAATCGAAATTGCTCGTGTAGAAGAATAACATATTGAACAATAACAAACAGTTGGAAGGATGTTAATAAAATCAGAATTTCTCAATATCTTGCTTGTTATGTTTTTAAAGGTCACAAGGAACTGTTATTACACATTGTTTTTATGTTATATTTAGCTAAATTTGGTGGTATTTAACTGTTGTTCGCAATTTTACCTTCGTGGATGACAAGTATTCAATCATTCATCAGTCATCACAAATGTAAACTCCATCCTCGATGTTAATCGCAACTGTGTGCTTACAAAACAGTTGGCAACTTCGATTTGGCAATACCGATCTAAAATTGTACTACCTCTAGTTCTTAATATTTTTAAACTAAAATTTTAATCACAGTAAATAATTATTATGGCGTAGAGTCGCGCCAAGAAACGATTATTAGCAATTGATCTAAAGGCGTAAAATCGCGGGTGAATCAGTAGATAATAGCTAGCTATTAAAACAACAGAGTCCAAAGTCAGTATTACTTCTGTAGGAAGGGGCCCAACAGGGCCAACGCCTGCCGGGGTTGCGGAATGTTTATAATAGTTACCGTGACCCTGGAACTTAAAGGGCAATCGAAGGAACATGAGTGGGTTTTAGTCAGTAAGAGTCTGACACGCCCTCCCGCCGCACCTAGGACGGGAGCAGTCATTGGATGATTTCCCACTCACCAAAAAAAAAGTATTACTACTGTCAAATTATTTTTGTTATCTCGCTGTTCTACAAAATAAACGGTAAATGTAAAATTTAATAAAATACTCATTTTAACGTAAAAAGAAAACATATACTTTAAAAGGCACCCTATTTAACTACCCTTCTGTCCAATATTTGCACTGTGACAGAGCTTTCAAAGGAGCAGTCAACATAGCACAACACACATAAAAATCAACCTTATTCCTTTGACACTAGAGTGCAAAATCAAATAACAAAACATTTTAAAGCTTTACCCCATAATTTGCCAGAGGCAGAGATCAAAGTTAATAAATTAAACCACTTATAAAGATGTGCCGTTATATGGAGATTTTGATCTCCGAAACTACTGAATTGATTCTAATTGGGTTATCCTTTGATGCCATGTGTTAAGGTACTCATTAAGTTAGTAAGGACTAGGAAAATTAGTTTGTATGTTAGTTATTTTCAATATAAGTTGAATGACAGCTTTAATCAGTTCAGTGCTTACCACTAGGTAGGGTTTATTAATATGTAATGATAGTCTTAGCAAAGTAAAATAAATCTACATGATTGTATAAATATTGTAAAGATGAAGAAATTGTTTGGTTGTACGCGCTAAGCTCAGGAGCTACTAGTTCGAATTAATAAAAAATATATTTGTATTCGATCGTGTCTGTTTGTTTATGAGACACTGGCTTTTGCCCGTGTCCTTGCCCGCGATAAGGTTGAGGAGGCAAATTCCCTCCTTATTGAAAACAATACACTTTCATAAAAAATACCCTATAGGACCAGCCGCGTTGATACTTCAACAGTCAGGCAGTCAGTTTACTATTTTATATTTATACAACTGCCATTTTTTCAAGGTAATTTTGTAGTTAACACCTACACCATTTGATACAACGCTATTACGCTTATTTGTACGCTTGTGCATGAAGTTTAAATAAATAAATAAATAAATACAAGAAATTCCTATCGTGAAGCAATATTTTCATAAAAGAAAAAATAAAACTTAACTACACATAGCAGATCTGTGGAAATAGTCCCAAATGCATGCACACCTATTAGGTAGGTACTAACACGACCATCCAACAGTCACGCTCATGGTCTCTAAAGGATTAGTTAGAGTTAAACTGTCGCTACCAGCAGTCCAACAGTTCTAGTAATAGTATTAAGTCCCATATGAGGCCAGTTGGGAAGCGTATTATCAAATGCTAATGCTAGCTGTAGGTATGACATATAGTTTCTTTTGTATCTTGCAATGAATTCGTTGGTTTATGAAAATCATGCGATCTGCATTACAGGGTCCAGTTGAAAACCAGCGACAGGCACTTGCGGCCTGACATTTTTGCTGAACTGGACCTTTTTGACACAGCTGCCGGAGGCACAAGTGTAAACTAATGGTTGCGGAATTTTTATAATAGTTACCGTGACCCCGGAACATAAAGAGCAACCGAAGGGACATGAGTGGGTTTTAGTCAGGAAAAGTCTGACACGCCCTCCCGCCGCACCCAGGACGGGAGCAAACATTCGATAATTTCCCACTTCTCAAAAAAAAACTATACACATTTAGTTGGGCCATGAAGGACACCCAATAAAGTTTCAGAAGCAGATCTAAGTTCATTTTTATCTTATTCTTATCTTAACCTAGTCACCGTTATATCTCGTAAAACTTTTCTATGAAAACCTAAGAGACAAAAAGGTCAAAAACCTTGGAGTTAGGAAAATTTATAGCTACTACAGGCTTCAAGAAATGTTCAAGTTGTACATCTTGTGGATTTCTGTGACAAGCAAGTTCGTCTTTAGAGAATCCTGGGAAGCTAGACTGTCCTTTGATTTAGTATTGTTTAATGCTTGCCCTAGATTATGTTTTCTTTTGGCGTAAAAAATAAGCATATTTTCATAACAAAAAAAAAAAAACATATTTGTCGTTCGTAGGTTCAATTCCTATCAGGACAAACTTTGTTTGATGAGCATGATTGTTCGTTCTTTGTCCGGGTGAAATTTATCTATACTAATGTTTGGATTGAGTGGGCTCCGAAACTATTTGACCGATTTAAAATTATTTCACTGTTGAGAAGCTACACTATCCTTGGTGTATAAATGAAGCTGGAAAAGATATAAAGATGATGATGGTAGGTACAATCCCGCCATATTATTCCCAACCACTGCAATTCCTGAAAGGCAGAACAACATTACGCTCCTTACTAATAAACGCTGCATAAAGTTATGACAGGTTTATACGTCAAAAAATGTATGGTTACACAGGCTTTATTCATTGCATAACTTTACACAGTGATTATTAGTAAGGGCATACATACATACATACAAACCTAAGCTTTGTATGTATGTACATTATTTATGTATACAAAACACACACCAATCATATAACCAAGCATTAAATGAGCTCTAGAGACGTATGTTTATAACGCCTAAATCACGTAGTCGTCACGTCTTAATTAGGCTATATTTGGATGTGAAAGAAAATTGCAAATTCTTTTATTACACACTATAACTCTTATCCTTTAAAAACTTTTGGACATCGTGATATTGTCTTAGTTTGTCAACAAATAATATTGATAACCCTTGCTACACAGTAAAATAATTACTATTTTTAATTAAATGGTAAAATTACTGACAATCGGTCAGTAAGTTTACCATTTAATAAAAAATAGACTGACTGTTGATATAAACAGTGATCTAGAGAAATTAAACTGAGAGAGTATGTTTTTTGTCAATAGCGATTGGAGATTCCACTCCTAATAGTATAGCTGACGGCTTTCGACATTCACGTGAAAAGCACAATTTAATTTTAAAGTGACTAAAATTATAGAAACATAATGGTGCCAATTCTCTTATTCACAAACTAACGTAAATTAAGTTAAGTGCATCTTTCTCTTTCCGTTCAATTAAGAAAAGGACAGAAGATAAAATATTAGTTAAGTCCTGTCAAATTTAGACACTCAATAGATAATTTAGACGCAATTTAAAAACATGACATCTAAATATGCGTCATTTTATTCAGGCGCCGTCTAATTTGACAGGATTAAACTAAAATATATCTTCTGTCCTTTTCTTAAAGAAATGGAAAGAGAAAGATGCATTTAACTTAAATTAAGTTAAGCTTGTGAACAAGAGAATCAGCACCAATATTTATTGAAATGGTTTATTGTCTGTACCGGTTTAATTCAAAGTATTTAAACTCAGGTTTCCTCCCTTCGCCAACTATCCAATATTATTAATCATTCCCTTTAATTGCTAACTACAAAGTTTTAGTAAAACTGTCAACAGCAGATGTGACGGCAATATCTAGTAGATTTTAAGACGCTTAGTTCGACAATAGTTGATCATATTTTAAGTTATCATTTGTTATTAATTGTATTTGCAAATCTAAATTACTGCCTTGTTGGTATCATGTTTGCGAAATCTAATCTTTTATTTGTTATGCACGGGTATACATCGTGTTATATTAAATGCTCCTATATAACTAACTAGCAGTCCCCTGCGGTTTCGCCCGCATTTTTCATTACTGCGCCGCTCCCGTGGGTCGTAGCGTGATGGTATATAGCCTATAGCATTCCTCGATAAATGGGCTATCTAACACTGAAAGAATTTATCAAATTGGACCAGTAGTTGCAGAGATTACCCCCTACAAACAAACTTACAGACCTACAAACTTACAAATTTTACCTCTATATAATATTAGTATAGATAAAAATGGTAATAAAAACTTTTTTCAAAAAAAAATAATAACCGCCTTCAAAAACTAAAAACCCAAAAATAACTAAAATTTCGGAAGTCGGTGGCAACACAAATTGACTGGCAGAACAGAAGCCACCGACTTCCGAAATTTTAGTTATTTTTGGGTTTTTAGTTTTTGAAGGCGGTTATTATTATTTTTTGAAAAAAGTTTTTATTCATTACTTTTTAGTGTCGACTCCCAATGTAGATATAGAAACTTGAAGAAAAAACACACATCGTCTATGAATATTTCGTCATTTTTTTTTTGTTCTTGGTGAATTTTTCGAGAACCACTGAACCGATCGCCACAAAATTTATATGGGACCACCCTTGACTCATGACTTATCAAACAAAAAAAAAAACCATCAAAATCCGTTTACAATTGACGGAGATATCGCGTAACAAACATACAAAAAAGAAAAAAAAAGAACAGAACCTCCTCCTTTTTTGAAGTCGGTTAAAAATATGAAAACAACTTAACATCGTAATGAAAACCTTAGTTGAATTATCACAATAAGCCTCTCAAAGTCTTGAAAAGGACACCCTAGTGCTCACGGTCGCGTCGGATCACAAACCTATGATAAGTGAGTGAATGAAGTAGTATGACCCATTCTTCTTTTGATGGATATCTAGAGCACGTGTTAACAATTCTTAATTTGAATGGGCATTTAGTAAAAAAATAACGTATTGTTTTTGTGGAATGAGAATAGTGTACTAAGTAGCCTACTTCACTAAGTCAGTCGTCTCACCTAACACGGTGTATAAAGGTCTAAAATACGAGTATATAATATATTATATAGTTTTATTTAGTTCTGTGAACACACAAAATAAAAAAAATGACATAATTCATAATTGTATTAAATTATTCAGAAACTAAAGCCTCAAAAAGAAAATCTCTTACAGAATTGTAACACTATACTTGATTCCTAATTCAATTTCACGGTAGGAGAAAGTGGTATTAGTGTTTTCATTAGGAATTTCTTAGAACCAGTACTTTGGACGAGACGAGCGCATAAGGCCATTGTATCCGATAATCATTCGTAATGACTGTATTATGGAGGTCTAAGGCTCGAGTCACACCGGAATAGCAGCGGCCGGCAGCGGCGCGGCGAGCACCTTCAGTGTGAAATAATTTTAAACTTTAACTACATACTTAAAAGACTAGTATCGCTTGAAAAGCTTGAAAAGGTCGCGAGGCTGCCAGCGGCCGCCCGCGGCGCCGCGAGCGGCCGCGCGCCTCTTGTTTCTAGCGACGCTGGCAGCGTCGCGGCGCCGCGGGCGGCCGCTGCCATTCCGGCGTGACTCGGGCCTAATAGGCACTCCATGTTAAGCTGGGCATTGACGGTCATTTTTCGCGTCAGTCTAGTCGTAAAACTGTGGCGTCACTCTAAATGGTTTAGGCGGCCAATCAAGTCTAGAGTGACGATTCGACACTCACGATCAAATTTTGAATGGACGTCAGTTCAACAGACGCGGATAAAATGACCGTCAATGCCTAGCTTTAGACTAGAAGCCGACAATAAAATAGTCCTGACAATTACTTACTAAAGTTACCACATATTCCTGACTGCCGACCCTGATTGTGATGTGTTTGCTGAGAGTAGACAGAAGATGTTCGAGTATTTTCCAGCAAAACCTTGACGACCAACCTGATTTCTTCCTGTCGCGTTAAATGATCGTTGAATTAATTTATATGTGCATTATATGTATATCTTTATACATACAAATCATGAACAATACATAGATACAATAGAAGTAGTTTATAAAATAAAATTGGATTTCACCGAGTGATGACAGTGTTAGAGAGCCAAGTAGTGATCTTTAACCAATTTTTTAAAGGAGTCAGAGACTGTGCGCGTGTAATGACCATAGGCAGAGCATTCCACAGACGAGTAGCTTGAACTACAAATGATTTATCAAAAATGATGTGGAGTGGGCTGGCATCTTCAATATTAAGTTTTCTGATGATCTAAGAGTTCGTGAATGTGTGTCATAGACAAACTGATCTGAAAACGCTCTTTAAGATAAGAAGGGGTCGTAGAGTGGAAAAGGATACAGAAAAGCAAGGACAGAATATGAGCATTTCGACGAAGTCTTATTGGGAGCTACTTGAGTTTAATACGAAATTCTGATACACGATCATACTTGCGCAAACCAATTTTGAATCTAATACGAACGTTCTGAAGACGCTCAAGTTTATTCAGTTGGTCCTCTCTGAGATCAAGATAGCTGGCGTCAGCGTAGTCAAAGACAGGAAGTAGAAGTGATTGTGCTAGCACAATTTTTGTAGCAGTAGGTAGAAAATTCCGCAGCCGTCTCAAGGAACCTGCAGATGCGAATAACCGTTTACTGGTTTCCTGCATCTGTGGTTCCTATGACATTCTGCTACTACAAGAAAAAGAAAAAAATACATATTAAAGCCCATTATTTATTATTAAAGCACTTACTTATTAATAGCATTAACCGAAAATAACTTAAAAGCCTTCATTATCTTCCACATTAGTGGCAAAAAATACATTTTCGTAAAAGCCCTCACATTTTCGAAGAAAAATATTCTTAATCCCCAAACAGAAATGTAATACGGTAATACGTAGTAAAGGATAATAAAATTCATGTAATATACGACGTCGCAATACCGAGGTAAGTTACTGAGGTTTCAGGTTTCTTTCTTAAGGGCTGGGGAAAAATATTTTATATTTGGGAAGCGTTTTATTTTTCAATCATTATTTTTGGTTGAAATACTCGTCTCGTATGACTTGATTCTTTCTACGCTGATGTCGGTCTCATTCATCAGGCGACCGTACGTAATATGCCTTGTTCTATGGGATACTGCACGGCGACGCGGGCACATTCTTCTATATGAACGAGACCGAACGGTTTACTCGACTGATTTACGCGATCGTCGTCAGCGTAAAGTGAAAATCAAGCATGAAGCCCAACTAACTATCTGTCTATTTAAAAGAGTTGTCTAAAAGGATGATTCACTACAGCTAAAGGGAATTTTTACCCTGACAATAAGTTAAACAATGCCATCCAATGTTGCACTGCCGACGGACCTTACGGATCTTAGTCTAGTGGTTAATGGAATGAAAGTGTTAAGCTGGAGGCCGTGTTCGATTCTCACCCATGACAAACTTTGTGTAATGAACATGATTCTATGTTCTGTGACTGGATGTAATTTATCTAATTCATCTTTAATATGTATGCATTTATAAATTATATAAGTATGTATATCAGTTGTCTGGTTGCCATGTAGTACAAGTTCTGCTTATTTATTTATTATTTATTACTTTATAATATACTTTATTGCACATAACTGTTTAACAGAGAACTTAACTGTAATTTGTTTACAAAGGTGGACTTATCTCTAGAAGAGATCTCTTCCAGTCCACCTAGGGCATTGCGATATACTGTACTTAAAACGGGCCCACATAGTGCAAGAGAGTGTTTAAATAATAACAACGACTAAAAATATATATTTATGAATGCAAATACATAAATTAATAAATACTGAAAACATAAACTAATAAACTAAAATATAAAATAAATACATAAATATATTATATACCTAACCTTATAGTGATGTAGTGAATCTATGATGATGATGATGCGTCAGATACTTGGGATAACTTTAACGTTTAAGCAAAATCCGTTTTCGCGAAAGATTGACAAATACCCACCCATCCATCCTCACTAATAATATTAATAATATTAGTATGATGGGACTTCATTGATTGATAAAAATTTAATAAATGATTAAACCACAATATCCTTGTAAACCTTTTTTACCATATGCGAGTGTGCTAGAACATATTTCAATGATCTGGAAACGATTTACGTATTTCAGGCGTTTTTCAGCCTACTTGAGGTCTATTGCCTCACTTGAGGGCAAGGCCTCTTCTAAAGAAGCTTTGATCACCCCTCTAGCCTAAGGCAGACAGGCGATTTCGGACTTAATTAACCCTATATAGCCTTTGTTTTTGTTAACTCTAAAAACATTGGAGCTTCACTGTCACCTTCCAGTACCAATTTTATTTTAAAACGGTCCCATTTGCTACCAAATTTTTAATAAGTGTAAAGCCTACCTCGATTAATTTCTGATTATTTACTTGATTTTAGCATTGCAAAGCCTTTTTCTTACAGTACACGAGGTTTTGATTTTTTTTTAATATTATTTCTCTTAATTTACTACTATTTATTTTCTTTTCATTTATTGACAACTGCAAACATAAGCAACTAAATATTATTTTTATCCGTTACGTCCGTATGCAGTATAAGGGCTTCCGTTTATTCCATTTTCCCCTATCATGAGCTACCTGGCCCAATCCTTCAGAACGGAGTCAAGCTTGTTCCGCCATCTTCTTTTGTGCCCAGCACGTCACCGGTACGCGGTGGGTTTGGGATACCCGTGGTTATAATATATTAAGTGATAGATATGATCCGCTCAGTTTCAATGTTATTATACAATATATTATAATTATCTATACTTCTATACTATAAACTACTTCTATCTGTATATATAAAACGCTTCCGTTACTGACTGACTGACAGACAACGCACAGCCGAAACTACCGGTCGTAGAGAGCTAAAATTTGGCATGTGTGTTTGTTGGGGGGTGTAGGCGCGGTATTGTATAATCGCTGAATGTGTTGCAAAGCGCTAAACCAAAAAGCGGCTGGATCAAATGAAGTGTTTATTTTTTTCAAAATATTTGTTTTAGGCTGAAGAAGGTTCATAAGAAGAATAAAATAGCAAATATCTTTCTCTTGTATGAAATTAAGAACATACGATACGAATATGGAAACTTGTAAGCCACCTTCATCTACGAATTATTACTACTGACGACCGGAATGCATTAACAGTAAATTTTTCTTAAAATTAACGAAATAAAAATATAATCATGTTAAAGTATTTTAAGGACAGCTGGATATGAATAATCCAAAATCCCCATATAAACACCCTTGTATAATACTTCGTAGGTGTTACCACATATTGACCCCAGTGTTGACGCAACTACTAAGCCCCGCGGCTCCGTCTGTCATATTTATCTTTTGTCCTTCAAAATAAATAACTTGTATGCAACTTGTGTTTTAATAAGGATCGCAGTTGTTGTTTATTTGGTCCCCTTGGTTAGTAATGAAAGATGGGTGGTGAACGAGCCTTAAGGCGCTGATAATGAAAATGACGAAAGCGCGGTCACGGTGTGAATGCATAGAAAAAGGGAGTTGTACTGACAACTCTTATTTAAGTTGCGATAACTTATTGATTTACTTTATTTTGAACTAGCTTTTGCCCGCGACTTCGTCCGCGTGAAATAATAGTTCGCGTTTCAGGGGGATTTCCGGGATGAAAACTATCCTATGTCCATTCTCGGGTCACAGACTATATCTGTACCAAATTTCATTCAAATCGGTTCAGTGGTTTAGGCGTGAAGAAGAGACAGACAGACAGACAGACAGAGCTACTTTCGCATTTATAATATTAATATTAGTACGGCTTGACTTTTTTTTTTTGGATTCCACCACGTTCATTAAAGATGACGCGTTATTCTTAGTTATTTTGGTTAGTAGTTTTTTTTTAATATATAATAACTAATATATAACTAATAACTAATAACTCCTAATAATTTTCGTTACTGCTCCGCTCCCGTGGGTCGTAGCGTGATGGTATATAGCCTATAGCATTCCTCGGTAAATGGGCTATCTAACACTGGAAGAATTTTTTTAAATTGAACCAGTAGTTCCAGAGATTACCCCCTACATACAAACGTACAAACTTACAAATTTTACCTCTTTATAATATTAGTATAGAAGAGTATTTATATTTAACACTCTGACTGCAGTTATACCTACATTACTAAAAGTCCTGTTGGCCTTTCACTGTCTCCTAAGATACAGGACTACCTAGTTTAGGAGACAGGGTTACCTGTATTGTTCAGATTTATGTAGATATTACTCAGCAATGTTATCTCGCTCTTTGTATCATAAATCTTGTGTTTTATAATAAAGATATTATTATTATTATAGTTCTTAAAACCAACAGTCATACTCTCAAACTCAAACAATTCAGATTCATACAGAATTTCATTTCAGCTCGAAAGAAATTATGTTAAATATAAACCTATTTATAAATACACTAGTTTTATCTGCGTCTTAACGGATGCGCCTGAGGTCAATTTAATATTTGTTTATGTGTACCTACTAGGGGTACCAAAACGTGTGCAGAATAGCATGGACTACATTACATGTTACTAACACTCTTGAGAGCAGAGCAGTGACTAAAAAAAAACAAGTAAAACCGCACGCAACAACTAGTAATAAACAACGCTAAAATACTGCAGAAAATCAAAAATAAATCACGATTATACCCACCCTAAAGATAAGGGTAGCAGAAAAATCAAAGTTGAAAAATCATGCACCGCTTATAATATTAAACGCACGTGCAGTCACGTGCTTACCCCGAAATTCTTAAGCGCGCTATTAAAAGTTGGATAGCAATTTATTTTTCTGCTCCTATGAGCGCACAAGTTTTAACGATGTACGTATTCAATGTGTAACGTCAGTACTGTATCAACTAAAAGTTTTGGAAAATTGTGAATTTTTGTTGTCAGGGTATTGTGATTTTTTTTCTCGTTTTACTTGTTGGGTAGTTACTTGGTCTTACAAGCGTATATTGTATCGTATGTAGTGAGATAACTTAAGATTTTTTTATTACAAAATACTGTACTATTGTTTTCGCACAACTAGGCCTCGCTTACTCTATGTGAATTTTAGATTCGAGATTTATATCAGTTAGTGCAGGTTTTCTCACTATGGTTTCCTTCTCCGATGTCAGTGATGTTCGAAATATAGATAAAACGTATTCATGCGGTAATCATGATTCCTTTACCGTTTTCTAAAGTAGATGTGGTGTAAATGTAACCGGAAGATAGGAACATTTTTTTCAAAACTAATTATTTTTCAAGTACATAATTATATTTATACACTTTATAATTATGCATTTATGAAATATCTCTTGCTTTCTAACTTTAAATAGACATTTTTATTTTATGTATAAATTCTATAATATTTTCTCAAGTTCATACAAATATAGAAACACAAATATTTTGCAACTGTTTCATGTATAATATAAGTTCATTAAATAAATAAACTTATTAAAGTGAGTCTTGTTTTAAGACTAAATCTCATTAGCTTGGAACTCCAAAGTAACAATTAATAAATTTATAGGATTTTTAAATGGTATTTACAAGCGAATGGGGCGTTCGTCCTACGTAAGTCCTATAAATGTTTAATATGACCTAAAGGTATTTATTTGGTGACTAAATATTTACTCTGTTGGAATTATGTAACAACAAGCTGTCCCTAGCGGATTTGCATACATCATGCTACTTCTATGCTCACAGCGTAATATAACATAGCCTTTAATCTTATACAATAAACGAGCTACCTTACATAATTATGAATTGTTCAATTTCAGCCAGCAGTTTCTAAGATTCGAGCGTTCAATTACACAAAGAAACCAACCAACGCTTTAGCCTGTCCGTTATAAGATCTTCGTTATCAAGATTAATGTCTTACGAATATGTATTTAAGAGCATTGTTGTATAAAAATACTGTAATACAAACGCAGATAGTAAAGTTGTTAACGACGCAGTGGACTGTAGATTGCTGCTGTTCCTGCGCGTGGCGTTAGGGTGAAGTCTTGAGACCTTTTCTTCAGTGGGACGGTCGATTGGGTTCGCTCGGTCGAGTAAAACGCATACGAATAAGCACTATCTTCATTTATTTCCACTTCTTTCTCTTGAGGCCGCCGCTGACTGACTGAACGGTTTGCTCGCGACACAGGCGGCTTTTATCTATTCGGCAATAACAGTTTCTGACCCGTCAGCCAATCAGCGGCCGCGATTTTTACAAAAATCGAGAATATTTTTCCATCTACCTACACCAATTTACAATTTCAATATAATTTCTCTGACTACCTGGCACCTTTCCATGTATTAATCTGAACTCGTTGAAGGTTCTTAGGCACTGCGCGCGTAAAATCTAGGTATCCAGGCACGAAAACAACACATATCAACCTCAGTGTGCCTGGATACATTACCTAAGACACTACTACGAATTTACGCGCGCTTCGTACCCAGAACCTCCAATTATTTAGGTGTTTTGTGTAGTTAGTAGCGAAATCTAGGGCTTTAGGCTCCGTCTAAGCCCTAGGCTATCTAGCATTACGTTAAACAATCTAATTATTCACTAGATTTCGCTACCACCACACAAAACACCCACTCAATTGTATGTGCCAGGTATCAAGCATTAAAACCAGTACGTACTTTCGCACGTACGCCTATTCTAGCTAGGTATTTATTTAAAACCATGTTCTAAGCCCTACGCTCAGGGAAATAAAACGATATTTCAGCGCCTGACCAAACTACCATAAGTACATAGCATTTATTTACCTTAAAACTATATGTCAGGCGCTGCCATTACTACATTACATTAGACCTCATCGTTTTATTAAACAAACTAAATAACATAAATTTACTTAACCATGTACGTCTTACTTTATAACAAAATAACATCAAAAATGCAACATTCAACAATATAACTACATTTTAAACTACTAAATTCTCCCGGCTCCCGGCGCCATCCCTGCAGCAGGCTCGCCGTCCGTAACATCCTCCCCCCGGCGAAGATCTTCCGTAGCCTTCACCGGTAGGACGGCGAGCTTAGTGACGGGACGCCGGAGTGAACCCGCAAGGGTCCGAACGTCTGCTGACCGCACCTTGTTGTCTCGTCCTTGATGAATTGTCTCCACGACGCCGCGGGGCCAGGTTGCCCTGGGCAGCGTGGAGTCGATGACGACCACCAGGTCGCCGACCTGCAGTGGGCGTCGCAGGTCGTCTGATGCCCGCCGAGGCACAAGGGTCGGCAGGTACTCGTCGACCCAGCGCCGCCAGAAATGATCGGCGAGCGCTTGGGCCGTCCGCCACAGCTTGCGGCTGGCCTCCTCGCAAGGCCCTGTGCGTGGCAGGCCTGCAGAGGCCCCGATGAGGAAGTGATTCGGAGTGAGCGCCTCTGGATCATTAGGATCGACAGAGACGTGGGTGAGCGGCCGCGAATTGACCGCGTGCTCGGCCTCGACGAGCAGCGTTTGCAGCGTTTCTTCTTTGAGCGCCCTCTGACGCAACACAGCGCCCAGCGCTGCCTTGACGGAGCGCACCAGCCGCTCCCACGCTCCCCCCATATGAGGAGCGCCCGGCGGGATGAACTTCCACTTCATGCGATGCTCCAGCGCGAAGTGGGGAAAGAGTGCGGCCCACTCCGCGTAGGCCGCCCGTAGCTCTGCGTCGGCACCTCTGAAGTTGGTGCCGTTGTCGGAGTACATGACGCGCGGCCAGCCGCGCCGCGCCGCCATGCGCCTAATCGCCGCTATCGCCGAGTCTGTAGACAAACTAGATACCAATTCTAAGTGGATTGCGCGCGTAGTCATACACGTAAACAGCGCCCCCCATCGTTTTTCGTGTCTTCTGCCAATGACTACAGTCATGGGACCGAAATAGTCGACCCCACAGCTTGTGAACGGTCGCTGGTACGCTGTCAACCGTTCAACAGGCAGGTCCCCTGTCGTAGGTTTAGTGGGCGCAGCTTTCCTTACAAGGCACAGTTGGCATTTCTGTGCGATGGCTCGTACTGTAGGACGTAAATGTATGACCCAGTACCTTTGTCGTAGTTCGTTTACCACCCTCTCGTTGTTGGCGTGCCCGGCCCGTCGGTGCTCGTGCGCCACCAACAGCTTGGCGAACGGGTGACGGCCGTCCAGGATGACGGGCGTCTTCACCGCCTCAGCGACCGCAGCTCTGCCTATGCGCCCTCGGACGCGCAACACTCCATCTCGCAGGAACGGGTCCAGCCCGTACAGCCGGCTGGATCTGGGAATCGCTTTTCCATTCTGTAACATTCGTATTTCATCGTTAAAACTATCCGATTGAGCTCGCGCGATCCACAGTCCCTCGGCCTTCTCCACTAGGTCGACTGTCAGTTGGCGACCTCTATCCTTACACCTTAACCTAAACAGCATAAGCAGGGCTGTCGTCCGCAGCAACTTCTCGTATGATGAGAATCTATTTATATCTGGAAGATGAGTCGGTTTACCTTTCTGCGGTTGTACTATCACATAGGCCGCCTCGTCCAGCGGGCCGTCGTCGTCGCGGCGCCTCTCTGTGGGCCACGAGTCTTCATTTTCATACAGGAACGCGGGTCCGGTGAACCATCGGTCTCGTGCGTTCACGCGGGCTGCGTATGTGGGACGCGTCGCATCATCAGCTACATTATAAAGAGTGGGCACCCACCTCCATTGTTGTGCGCTCGTCAGCTCGGCAATCTCCCCCAGACGATGTGCGACGAACGGCGTATACTTCGCCGCGTCCTTCTCTATCCATCGCAACACCGTCTGAGAGTCGGTCCAGTACGTCACGCCTCTGGGTTTGTCTCGGTGCTCCTCGATTATCGTCCGCGCCAACCTGGCGCCGATCACTGCAGCCTGTAACTCGAGTCTGGGAATGGTGATAGCTTTCAGGGGCGCTACTCGCGCCCTAGCCGCCGCTAAAACTACCTCTATTTGTCCTCCTGAGTGAACGATTCGCCAGCAGGCGGTCGTCGCGTACGCCTGCTCGCTGGCGTCACAGAATATGTGTAGATCCATGACGTCATCCGTCTCTTTGCCGTACCATCGCGGCAGGCGCAGCGCCGCCACGCTATCTAGACTCTGTAACCAACTCTCAAAATTAGCGGCGTCGACTTCGGGTATCTCTTCATCCCAGCCCACGTCCTGTCTCCATAAGTTCTGTAATATAATCTTTCCTGTGATAGTAAAATGACTTATTAGTCCCAACGGGTCATAGACCGACATAACAGCACCTAGGGCCTCTCGTTTGGTAGGGGCCCTATTCTTGGTCTTTACCTCTGGCGCTACACGACTCAATCCTGTGTTGAAACCTAACTCGTCCGAGCTTGTTTCCCATAATAGTCCCAACGTTTTGTCGGCGCTCTCTTCTCGTGCGCCCAGCTTCACTTCGGTCGTACGCGCCCGTGCGTCCGACGCTATCTCACTCAATACTTTTTCTTTATTTGAGCACCAACCTCTGAGATTGAAGTGAGCATGTTGATGGATCTTTATCACGCTGCGCGCCGTCTCGATCGCCTCCTCTTCCGTGGCAAAACTATCGACGTAATCGTCCATGTAATGACTGTCGGTAATCGCTCGCACGGCGCCTGGGTGCTCGTGAGAGAATAGCTTTGCGTTTGCGTCTCGTACGGTGTGCGCGATGAAAGGTGAACACGTAGCTCCGAAGATAAGTGACGTCATTTTGTACTTACTGGGCGGCCCATCTCGCTTGTCCCCTCGCCATAAAAACATCTGTGCCGATTGGTCTTCTTTTCTTACTTTTACTTGGAGAAACATTTCCTGTATGTCTGCGGTGACCGCTACGGGGCGCTCCCGGAATCGGAACAGGATCCCAGGAAGAGACTTCAGCAAATCAGGGCCCTCCAATAGGTAGTCGTTGAGACAGACTCCCTTGTAGCGATGCGCTGCGTCGAATACCAATCTTATCTTACCCGGTTTATTTGGGTTCACGACGGGGAAGTGCGGTAAATACCACACCCGCTGGCCATCCTCTTCGGTTCCATCACACCTCGAGGCGTACCCCTTGTCCAACAGCTGATGGACTTGGGTACTGTACTGTGCTGCGAAGTACGGCGACAAGTCCATCTTTCTCTCGATCGCCGCCAGCCTCCTCACAGCCTGTCTGTAGTTGTTGGGCAACGAGTCCGCCTCGTTGCGCCATGGAAGCCCTACCTCAAAGTGACCATCGACCCTCCTCATACTGCGACTGACTGTTTCTATCGCTCGTTGGTCCTCGGGCTTCACCTTCCTCGCCAGGGAGACTCCTAAGGCGTCTACCTCGAAGTGAGCTTTGACTAGCTCTTCCACACGCCGAATGTCGTCTGCTTGTTCCACGCCCTTATCACTGAGCTTGTCGCACAGATGTAGAACGACGTGCCCCTCCTCTACCTTCAGCGTAGCGCGAGGCGCAGCTCCGTGGATCACCCACCCCAACTGGGTGCGTGATGCAGCCGGCTCATTCCTTCTCCTCATCCTCAGCTCCCTGGTGACGATCAGATGCCAGTTGTCGGCACCTATAAGCAACTTCGGGGTGACATCTTCCTTTAACGACACGTCGTCCGCCAAGTCGCGTAGGTGAGGATAGCACATGAGTGCCGCCCTGTCCACCCGCTGCCCATGTAGCCGCAGGTCCTTCTTGGTACGCGCCCGGAGCTCAGTGAAGTTACCATCCTCGCCGCGGACTTCTAGTCTTACCGATCGACTATTTTCCTCACGCTGTAGCGAGTCGACGCCCTGTATCCGAAGCGTCGAGACTGGCCCGTCTAGGCCGAGGCTCTGTGACAACTCCTCATCGATTAGGGATATTGTTGACCCCTCATCTAATAAAGCAGTGGTTAGTGACTCACCTAGTGGCCCTCTCAGCATCACCTGCTTTATTTTTAACAACACCCGTTGGTGTCCATTATTGCCAGTAGAGACACTCATCACTGTCTCTTTACGATCCGTTGACGCCGCACTGTCGGCAGCCTCGGCCGCCTCTGGTTTCTCTGCCGGTCCCTCTTCCTGTTTAACATACTCCCTGTGCAATAATGCATGATGAGGACGGGTGCAGCCCGCTATGCCGCACCTCTTCGCCCGGCAGTTCTCCCTCCGATGACGGCTTGATAAACATTTAAAACACGCTTTCATTTCGCGTGCGCAAGACCATTTGTCGTCTAAGTTCATTTTTAAAAATTTAGGACATTTAGGTACCTCATGTGGACCATTACAGCAGAGGCACTCTGCTTTCCTCTCCTCAGTGGTGTTGTAAACAGCTACCCGCGTAGGCTTCTTCTTGGAACTCGTCTGCGGTGCCTGCTTAACATGACCATTCTGTTTCGTTAGAGTTGCCGTAGATGGCGCCGCGAACGCGTATGTCATCGCGCGATCCGCCTCACGCATCAGAAACCTGGACAGTAAAACAATATCAGGTTCTCTCGAAGACGAAGCTCTGTCTGTTGCATAATCACACCACCTGGACCTTAGGTGAGGGCTTAGCTTCTCCACGACATCTCGTACCAACAGGGGGTTGTGTACATAACCGCGTCTGTCCATGTTCGACAAGACGCACACAATGTTTTGAAGTTTCACAGCAAAAGAATTAAGATCACTTGTCATACCTGTGAGTCGTGGTAACTTCCTCAGATCCTCCATGACACGGTCGATCAGCACTTCCGGTCTTCCGTAATATTGTTCCAAAGTCTTCATAATAACACTTGGATCCGACGCTGTGTATAACAAAGCAGACACCGCTTCCCTTGCTTCGCCTTTGATACAATTTCTAAGCCTAGCTAAATTTTCCACTGCTGTAAATTTGTACACCACTGACGAGTCCGTATATGCAGCCTTGAATGGCAGCCACTCGGTCGGCACACCGGTGAATGTAGGCAGCTCCGTTACTTGCCGCGGCGGCGGCCGTACACGCACCATACTATCTAAAGTGGCAGCCAATCGTTCAATAGCCTTCCCTGTGCGTACCTCTCGGTTAGGTGAGCGTGAAGTTGAGCGCAGCCTTCTTCTGTCGTATTCACGAGCCGTAGGAGGTTCAGGATCCATTCTTGTATCGCGTTCGTGCAGGTTGCTTTCTCTATACCGGGGTGGCGCGGGACGGGGGGGGTCGTCGACCCCTGGGCGGGGGCGGCTTCGGTCTATACTGTAGAACCATTCGTCGACTTTCTCTTGAATGTGTTCACTAACCACTGTCCTATCTTCTCTGACCTCTGCCTCTGCCACAGCCTCTACCTCTGCCTCTGCCTCTGCCTCGATTTCCGAAACTTCACATTCCAATCGTTTCTTTTCAACTTGCTGTGCGATTTCCAGCCTTAAGGCTGCCATCCTCCTGGTTGACTCGTACTCTGCCCTCTTGATTCTTGCTCGGTCACTATTGGTCGACCTTCTTGTCCTAACTGTGCTGGCGGTCTCCAGCGCAGACGTTACGCCAGACCCTCTGGCGGGTTCAGTCAGCTCCCTTAAGCGGCGCGCGTCGAGGCCCGTACCGGCGGGCGGACACGCGGGCGATTCTCTACCGTCGAGCGCGGGCGGCTCCGCTCGACCTCGTCCCACCGATGGGATATGAGGCGCGGGCGCTACGATGCGTTCGGTCGCACTCGTCAACGCTCCCCCCACCGACGGGACGACGGGGAGCGCGGTCGCGGAGGTGGAGGGTATCGGGTCCTCCACCGGCGCAGCCCCCGGGGCGCGCACACTCGCGGACGCGTGAGTCGACGGCGACCTAGGCGAATCTCGCATGTATACTTGACGGCGGCTATCGTAGCCCGACTCGGATTCCTTTTCTTTAGTTGCTCCACTTCGTGTCTTCATGATTCTTCAGCGTAACACACACGAGCGAACCAACCGACCGTCACACTATACCGTTCTTCAATGTCTTCAAATCTTCACAATCCGTCGCGCAAGGACCACGAAACTTCGATGTTAACGACGCAGTGGACTGTAGATTGCTGCTGTTCCTGCGCGTGGCGTTAGGGTGAAGTCTTGAGACCTTTTCTTCAGTGGGACGGTCGATTGGGTTCGCTCGGTCGAGTAAAACGCATACGAATAAGCACTATCTTCATTTATTTCCACTTCTTTCTCTTGAGGCCGCCGCTGACTGACTGAACGGTTTGCTCGCGACACAGGCGGCTTTTATCTATTCGGCAATAACAGTTTCTGACCCGTCAGCCAATCAGCGGCCGCGATTTTTACAAAAATCGAGAATATTTTTCCATCTACCTACACCAATTTACAATTTCAATATAATTTCTCTGACTACCTGGCACCTTTCCATGTATTAATCTGAACTCGTTGAAGGTTCTTAGGCACTGCGCGCGTAAAATCTAGGTATCCAGGCACGAAAACAACACATATCAACCTCAGTGTGCCTGGATACATTACCTAAGACACTACTACGAATTTACGCGCGCTTCGTACCCAGAACCTCCAATTATTTAGGTGTTTTGTGTAGTTAGTAGCGAAATCTAGGGCTTTAGGCTCCGTCTAAGCCCTAGGCTATCTAGCATTACGTTAAACAATCTAATTATTCACTAGATTTCGCTACCACCACACAAAACACCCACTCAATTGTATGTGCCAGGTATCAAGCATTAAAACCAGTACGTACTTTCGCACGTACGCCTATTCTAGCTAGGTATTTATTTAAAACCATGTTCTAAGCCCTACGCTCAGGGAAATAAAACGATATTTCAGCGCCTGACCAAACTACCATAAGTACATAGCATTTATTTACCTTAAAACTATATGTCAGGCGCTGCCATTACTACATTACATTAGACCTCATCGTTTTATTAAACAAACTAAATAACATAAATTTACTTAACCATGTACGTCTTACTTTATAACAAAATAACATCAAAAATGCAACATTCAACAATATAACTACATTTTAAACTACTAAATTCTCCCGGCTCCCGGCGCCATCCCTGCAGCAGGCTCGCCGTCCGTAACAAAAGTAAATTAAGCCAAAATACATTAAACCTAAAAACTGTAACCACTTTCAAGGATTTGCGTAAAAGTGCTAAGCCAAATGCAGCACTAAATAACACATTTCCGAGCCGGCTCGCTCAGCCCCACATCACCACTCTACAAAACGAAACGTTAATTTAAACTTAAAATCAGTTCACTTGTTCGAATTTTCCGTACGAAAAAACATAGTGACGGATTTTCCTTGGACCCCGTAAGTAATTTGGACACTTAAGCGCAAAACACATTCGAAACGGACACGGGTTGCGCGGGTTAGGTCGGTTGGATTGCGGGTCTATTTAAAGCGTTTTTTTAGAAGACGCACAGTTTTCCTCGCGTTCAGTTAGGTTTCTGGTTACTGCTTTGCTTCTGTTGGCGATAATGCCTTGTTTTAATTATGAATAGGCTAAATTATGCAGTTAAATTACAACTAAATTCGTTAAGTCTTTGTATGAAAAAGTAACAAAGATCCATCCTTCCATTATCATTAAATTGGTAGTAAACGCAACAACGCGATAACAGTTCTAGCGTGAAATAAGGGTTTTGAGTTTATTAAAGTCTTTCGTTGGCAAACTTGCAAACATTCTACTGTGTACTAATATTGCCACTAGACAGTATAGTAGATGTATTGAGAAACCTAGATACAAATGTGATGTAATAATGTTTCATGTACTTAACTCAATTAAAAAAAAACTATATCCTAGCTTTGCAACAAAAATAAGTACGATGATAATACGTTCTTGAACGAGGTCCTTCAAAAAAAGTAATGTGATGTATTGTATCGCCACAACGGACACTACGACCCGCACTCGTTTTAAGTGTGTGTTACGCCTTAGTCCCCGTATCGATATAAACTAAATAGGCGTCGGGTGGAGACGGGACTATTCGCTAAATTGAAAGAATAATTCATTTTTCCAGTCGATGGCACATAAAGAGGACAGCGTGGTGCTCTACAATTTTTTGGATTATAGGGGCGTGTATTTGGTTTGGAGTCTTCACTTTTACCCCTCGATTTGAAAAGATGGCACCGTAGCTCTGAAACGAGTGATGGCCATGCCTAGAATTGGAGTTTGGTGCTGTTAACATGTAACCCTTTAATAATTTTCAATGCGATTCATATTTTAATCATAAAAAATATTTTATGTATTATGATCTGCTCATGGGGATTTTTGGCAACTACAATTTTTATAGTCGTTTTTTATTGTACTTTTTGTGTACTAACTTTGCAATTACAAAAACATTAGTGTCTAATTATAATAAATTAGACTGTGATATTTATTAAAAATTATAACACCTTTAAACCTCTATCGAGCGATCGCCGCTTGTTGACTTTTCCCTAGCGTTGACTATACCTGTACTAGGTTGCGGAATGTTTATAATAGTTACCGTGACCCTGGAACATAAAGGGCAATCGAAGGAACATGATTGGGTTTTAGTCAGTAAGACACGCCCTTCCGCCGCACCCAGGACGGGAGCAGTCATTGGATGATTTCCCACTCACCAAAAAAAAAAAACTATACCTGTACTAGGCAAAAATAAACGTCCACAATAAATCTCCGTATGTTTTTTCTAAAACGTTGATTGTTCTAAAATCACTACGAATTGTTTTGGTAGTTTTTTGCGTTCTCTTTATATCGGAATACAATTGGAAATCCGTTCTGTGTTTGATGTACTTCGCAATAGTTTTGTAGTTTTTATTTTGTGTGCATCTGCGAATATCCAATTGCTCGTGGAAATATAAAATTGGTCTTCTTTATTTGCAAGCTTTTAGCCAATTATCGAAAAATTATCTACCTGTTAAAACCATTTTATTTATTTCTAAAATTTAACTGAACTTGTAGGTAAATTTTAGAATTAATTAATTTTGAAGTAAGGATTTTTCGTCCGGAATTGCAAAACGATTTATAATAATTATAATAAACTCACATACTCATAAAGGATGACTGGTAATCAAAAACCGCTTATTAATATAAATAATAATATGTTGTGATGGACCAGTAGTTAAGGTGGCCAAGTAAGAGGTTGGGGGTTCGAAGTTATGCTAGTATCAATGTGATATTTTCAATTCATAATTATTTTACTTTTTAGAGTTTGTCACTGAGATATCGTTCTCGGAAAGCACGTAAAGCTGTTGGTCCCGGTTGATATTCTTAGAACTTTGACAGTCGTTATGGGTAGTCAGAAGCCAGAAAGTCTGACCAGTCCAACCAAGGGGTACCGTGTCGACCGGTTACTGTGTTGTGGAGGTCTGACAGGCAGTCTTTTACCGTAAAACACGGATATCCAGTTGAATCCGATTAGGCTGAAAGCCGACCCCAAGGTAGTTCAGAAAAGACTTGGGAGATGATGATGAATTATAAACCACTAATTAAAAACATATTATACTTATAATAACAAAGTGATTCTTAATTGGAAGATTACACATATTATATATGTTTAAACAAGTACTAGAAAATTAAGATAATTTATAATTGACTAGCTTACTATTTTACTACTTGCAGATTCAAATTTCCAAAAATCCATAGAAGATACTTACTCTTTACAAAGTAAACACTCTTTCATGTCTCTGGGCTCAGCGGTTTGGGCTGTGCATTGATATATCAACAACTAGCTTTTGCCCGCGGCTTCGCTCGCGTTAGAAAGAGACAAAAAGTAGCCTATGTTACTTTCCATCCCTTCAACTATCTCCACTTAAAAAATCACGTCAATTCGTCGCTCCGTTTTGCCGTGAAAGAAAGACAAACATACAGACTAAAAAAATGATTAAAATGATCTTTATTTTGTAAATAGGTTATATGTATAACACTTTTACACGTCAATATATTTTTTTTTATATTTTAATCGAACGATAGAGCCGGTGTTTTCTAACTGACTACTCTGAGAAGAAACATCCGAAACAAACTCAGAGGTCAAAGTCTCTTTTAAAGTCCATACAATTGTATTGGTCAAATTATGCGAGGATCATGAAGGTTAATGACTGAAGTGCTTTCTTGATGAGAAAAGAACACAGATTTGAGTGGACCTGTCCAGACAGTGCAAGCATTTGTCAGCAATCGTTTAGCTCAACTTAAGACGTAAGGAGCCCAACGTTTTGACGAACAATACCAAAGTAAGGACATTCTGGTAGGCCGCATAACTACTCAAACAGAGACAGACAGACACTTTCCCATTTATAATATTAAGTATGGATAGTCAGTTTCCAATTTATAAAAGTGATTCTACATTCTCATACAGCTTTAATAACTCTAGCTACCGACAAAATATTTGGTTTCCGCGTAGTAAATTCTTCGTTTTTCCACTCAACTAACGCGGAAAGCCATGAAAAAACAAAATGCATGGAAATATTCCATTTTCCATGGATATATTTCGAAAAATGTTACCTGAAGCGAGTGAGTTTTGAGGTTCTGAATACTGAAATGTTGGGCGTTGTACACGTAAAATGATATGGTAAACTGTGTAAAACAAAAATGTTACCAAAATTGTTAACCAAAATTTCAACTAAAATACTGCTGGTTTCACCAACAGTATAAATTATATGCACCTTCCATGCTATAAATAAAATAAATAAATATCCTTAACTAATTTAGTTTAATTTCATTTTAAGTTTAATTTATATAAAGATGTAAAAGGATTTACACATGAATAAATTAATATCCTTAGACTTCCCACATTTACAAATCCATAGATATTATACATAATCTATCTTAATCCGTCTATGCCAGCTTGTGTAGTGTTGTGCATATAGTGTTATAAATAACTAAAGGTACAGTTATCAAATGGATTTATTAATTTATGATTAGAAAAACAAACATCTAAACTAAATATATATACGTGCTGTATATAACACAGAGCCAATTACAGGTTTCTACGGATAAAAATAGAAACTAGTAGTAAAAAACTTAAGATCTAAGTTTCACTAGCAAGCACGATACAGAATTTTAATAAATACAAATAAAAATAAATATACAGCACTAAAACCTCTTAAAAAAACTAGGATTCAGTTTATTGCGCACATAATATAGAGGTATATTTATTTTTCATATTTAACAATAGTTAATTATGGAAAATATATCATATTTTGAGAATAATGACTGATGGGAGGTTTTTTGTAGTTAGATTGAGTCATACGCTTACTTGCCGAACGTTCTTTTGATTCACTAAACATTTAAACAAACCATAAGAAAAGCACTATCATAAAATCTACGCGAAAACATAAAACCCACCTACTCCATAGAAATCGAGTTACCAAAGTAACCACTAAATTACCTACTTAATAAAAAAAAGTAAAATTCCGAATAATAATTTAATAAGGTTTCGATATAGAGAGCGGAGAGAGGAAATAGCGCCACCAGCGCGAAAGACTCGAAGTCAATTTTTATTAAAGTCGTCAAAACGACTTCGTGGAAAAAGTCATAATCTCGACGTTAAAATCATCGAAGTTACCAGTTTAAAGTGAACTCAATGGAACCCCTGAAATTATTTGCTCTGAACATTTTAGGGTACTGTATTCTTTGATCATTTAATTACGAGTGAAGTGTTAAAATGGACGACAATGCTCATCATATTTCATCAAATACAAATAAGTATTTGGTAAAATATGATGAGTCGCTTTGGTTACGCTAGTTTTTTTAGTTATATGAGAAAAAACATTAATTGTGGCATGTTTATTAATAGAGACACTAGGGGCAAATGTGGAAGTTTTTAGAATGTGGGTCGAAAAAGCGGGGCAAATGCGGAACAAATGCTATTAATTTCAGTTTCTTTAAAATAAAAATAAATATATCTTGGGATTACTCACACGCGTTAATTCAATCCCAAACGTGCCCAAATTAGGCAGAACCTGTGCTTTGGTTTGGTAAATAACTGATGTAATACTTACATCCATAATTCCATACTTACATTATAAATGCGAAAGTTACTCTGACTGTCTATATGGCTCGCTTTTATGCAAAAAATACTGAACCGATTATAATAAAAATGTATATGAACGAGAACTACACGGGTAAACCCGCGGGGACAGCTAGTAATTTATAACTACAAATACCCAAACACAGAACAAACAATCATGCACATCATACAAAGATTTGTCCTGAGTGGGTATCATTCTGACTTCTGGCTTAACAGTCAGGGTCACTAACCACTAAAACAACAAGTCCGTCAAAATGACTAGCAATTCCTCCGGGTTTCGCCTGTGCGGTCAAAGGGCAAGTAACTACGAGTTGTTTACGTAGCCTATGTCACTCTCTGACCTTCCGGCACTTGCAACAAATCACGATGATCCGTTGCTTCGTTATGAGGTGAAGGACGGACATATACACACTTTTCGTATTTTATATTATGTAGTTACTGTTATTTTTTGAATTGATAGGAATTCATTTATTTACTGGCTTAAGTGTTTTTTATTTAAAAAATTAGGTAATTTTTTTTTAAAGTTACAGTGTTGTTGTGTTCTTGATTGTTATTCCTCTTTCACGCAGAAAATACTGATTGAAATTAAAAAAAAAAATAGTATACAAGTAGTAAAATATTGTATCTTGGTAATTAGGCAATTGTTTTCGCGGGTAGGTGTTAAAAAATACAAGACGTGTGTCCAATTTCGATTTTATATTTAAAATAGAAATTAACAGTTTTTCATAAATTTTCTTACATATTATCAGTTAATAACCTTTAAGTAACCGGTACTCACGTTTGCAACACATTTATGTGAGTTGGTCTATAATTTGACACCACCTGCCAGCTTATTTTTTCACTACACCTCACTGTCACTATATCTTCCATAATGTCACAATTTGAGGAGATTGTATCCGCACAGAAGAGTCTGGAGGACAGCTTCATCCGCAAGATGAATGAACTGGAGGCGCAGATACAGAGTGCTGGACCCGCCAAAGATACCGTCGCAAGGGTTGCCGAAGAGTTCCGCACGTTTCGCGAGCTGATCTTCAATATGTTGAGCTTGCTTAGAAAGCAAATCAGCGAGTGCGCAGGACAGGTCGACGGGTTGGAGACCAGACAACGCAGGAAGACTTTAATCTTCCAGGGTATGGCGGAGGTTGACGGGGAGGTCAGCACAGCAGTTATCCTGGACGTTATTAATTCGAAGCTGGGCCTTAATTCTGTCTCTGCATCGTCCATTAAAGTCTGCCACAGACTTGGAGAAGCCAAAAAAAGCCATCACAGGCCTATTCTAGTTAAGTTCACCAAGTATGAGGACCGGGCTGCAGTCTGGAGAGCGAAGACTGGACTGAAAGGTACTTCAATCTCCGTGAAAGAGTTCTTGACTAAGACTCGGCAGTCTGTCTTTGGGAAAGCGCGACTTCATTTCTCTATGCGGTGCTGCTGGACTCAAGACGGGGTCATAGTCATTAAAGCCCCTGACGGAAGCAGGCACAAGGTCACCACGCATGAAGAACTGAGTCCACTGCTGGTGAAATATCCCAAGGCCCAGACACCTGGAGACAATCTGAAAACAAAGACGCGTTAGTTCGTACGGTAACATTTTCTGTTATTATTTTACACAACCACTATTTGAATAATATGCTAATTTCTTACCTTATATATTGTTTGTTATTATGGTTGTAGTTTTAACTTTTATTCTTGGTATTGTAACTTGTTTTTCTTTTTAGTCGCATATCTCAGTGATTGCATATATTAATATATTGCACCTAGTTATTTTACCCTCAACTTTACTTTTGTTACACTTTCTTGTTATAACCTATTTCATACTCTTTGTGTCAAACTGTCAAATTGTCTGTTGTCAAATCTGACGTATGTATTACGTACGTTCGGATACACTCTTGTCTCAAACAATCTATAATCCTGTCGCGTTTAGTTTCTTGTAAATGTTTTCTTTTAGATAGTGTGATGTTTAATGTTGTGATTAGTGACTTGTATTGTTTTACCAAATATTGATGTTAGCTGGCGGGTGGTGCAGAGATACTAACGTCTTACCACTTTTTTGTGTATTTTTTTTCTTTATAATATTTTTTTTATTTATAATATTTTTTTTATATATAATATTTTATATACCTATTCCTATTTATCATTATGCAAACCTTGTCTGATGACTCTTTTTTTTCTGCAAATGATTCTGCTGCCTCTTTAGATAACGATACTTTTTGTTCGGTTACAGACACCCTTGGTGATTTGTTGCGACAAACTTTTAATTGTAGCTCTGATCGACTATTTAACGTCTGTCACATCAACGCCCAGAGCATTCCGAGCCACTACAGTGAATTGTATGACACTTTCACGAACAACTACGTGCATGCCGTCCTGATATCTGAGACTTGGTTGAAACCAGATCTTCTGTCTTCCACTTACTCTCTTCCCGGTTTCATTCTTCTGCGGAATGATCGAATCGGTAGGAGAGGGGGTGGTGTAGCTATTTACCTTCGGGCTGATTTTCCCTATAAAATTCTGGCTACTTCTTCCTCTAACTGTTCGGCTGAGTTCCTTTTTCTTGAAGTTTCTGTTAAAGGAGCTAGAACCGTTATTGGAGTTGTGTATTGTCCCCCTTCCGTTGACTACTTCACCGAATTTGAGTCGGTCCTAGAATCCTTGGGTACAGAGTACGCACATCACATTATCATGGGGGATTTCAACACCAACCTCCTTGCCCATAACTTCCCTCGGTCCTGCAAATTCCTTCATTTGGTCGAGTCAGCTAGTTTACACGTGTTGCCTCTTCAAGCAACTCATCACAACACTGTCGGTGATGACACCTGGCTCGATCTGATCCTCATTTCTAACCCTTCCCTAGTTTCCTCACATGGTCAACATATCGCTCCTGGCTTTTCTCATCACGACCTTATTTTTCTGTCCTATATCCTTAAACCTCCTAAGCCCAAACCCACATTCCAGAACAGGCGTGCCTTTGCACAGATGAACACCGAGAAACTTTTACAGGATGCTTCAAATATTGACTGGACACCCCTGGAAGAAGCCACCACAGTGGATGACAAAGTTGAGCTCTTTAACTCAGCTGTTGTCAAACTGTATGACACCCACGCTCCCATCAGGAGAATTAAATTGAAGCGCCCGCCTGCGCCATGGATGAATCGGGGAGTGCGTATGGCTATGCGACGAAGGGATCGTGCGTTCAGGAAGTTTAGAAAGGATCGGTCAGAAGATAATTGGGCCCTATTCAAGACTGCTCGCAACCGTTGTAATCAGATGATACGCAACGCGAAACGCCGACATATTCTCGATAACATCACTTCCTCTTCTCCTGCTGATATTTGGAAATTCCTTGGGACTCTAGGTATTGGCAGATCGCGACATTCAGACCTTCCTAATACATTTGGTTTGGACGATCTCAATCGCCATTTCGTCACTGTTCCCATTCTTGATAGTTCAACTAAATGTCAAACTATTCATTACCTTGATGGTCTGACGCGTTCCAAGATAACACCCTTTGCCTTCACCCCAGTCGATCCGGGAGAGATCAGGAAGATTATCCTTTCCATAAAATCCAAAGCTGTAGGTTGTGACAACATTAGTCGTTACATGATTGTGACGGCTCTTGATCAGCTCCTTCCTGCCATCTCCCATCTCATTAACTTCTCCCTGTACTCCTGTGTTTTTCCTTCGTTATGGAGGAAAGCTCATGTTCGTCCACTGCCTAAAATACCCAATCCCACCCTTCCCAGTCACTACAGACCTATTTCTATACTTCCCTTTCTATCTAAAGTACTTGAGGCCTGTGTCCATAAGCAGTTCTCTCACTTCGTTCTCCAAAACTCCCTTATTAGCCCTTTTCAATCCGGGTTCAGGCCGGGTCACAGTACTGTTTCTGCTCTCCTTAAAGTGACTGACGATATAAGGCGGGGAATGGAAGATACTAAAGTTTCTATTTTAGTTTTGATAGATTTTTCAAATGCTTTCAATACCGTCAGTCACGAAGTCCTTTTATCTGTCCTTTCCTATTTAATGGTCTCTCCTGAGGTCCTGGATTGGTTTTCATCATATCTTCAGGGGCGTCAGCAGTCAGTCCTTGCGGGGGATTCTTCTTCCAGCTGGCTTGATCTTGTTTCTGGCGTCCCTCAAGGCGGTATATTATCTCCACTTTTGTTCTCTATTTTTATAGATCTTATAACCACCGAGCTTCAGTGTGCGTATCATCTTTACGCTGACGATTTACAGCTTTACAGTCAGGCAAGTGTTGACAACATATCTGATGCGATTGAGGAGCTAAACCGGAATTTATCAGTGGTGAAAGATTGGGCTAATCGTTTTGGGGTAGCCGTTAACCCAACCAAGTGTCAGGCTATTATTATAGGGAGTTCTTTTAGCCTGCGCAGGCTGGGTGGTTTAGTGGTGCCTCCTGTTACCTTCGATGGCACAGTCATTCCGTTTAGCTCCGACGTCAAGGATTTGGGTCTGCATGTTGACACTTGCTTGGACTGGCGAAAGCAGGTTGCGACTGTGAGCAAAAAAGTCACCGGAACGTTGCGGTCGCTGTATAGGTTGAAAAATGTTCTTCCAACACACATAAAGGCAATGCTTGTTCAATCCCTCATATTCCCAATCCTTGATTATGGTGATGTGTGCTACTTTGACCTGAATGCAGATCTACTGAATAAACTTGACCGACTTCTCAATAATTGCATTCGATTCGTGTTTAATCTTCGCAAGTATGATCATGTCTCCGCTTATCGGTCGATCCTAAAATGGTTACCTATCAGACAGCGCAGAGCGTTAAGGGCTTTGACTACCTTGTTTTCTCTTTTAAATAATCCCAGTTCTCCTTCTTACCTGACTACTCACTTTCAATACTTATGCTCTGCGCATACCAAAAATCTTCGTTCCTCTAATAACCGCCTTCTTCGATGTCCTTCTCACCGCTCTGGCTTTCTTAAATCTTCTTTTCTTGTTCAGGCGGTTTTTCTTTGGAATGCGCTTCCTCAGAATATCAGGACGGTGACCAGTCGATTTACTTTTAAGTTAAAAGCTCGTGAACATTTACTGAAGGAGTTGGCAGACTCGATTAATAGTTAATTTGCAGTTTTTCACCACCTTAGTAATTATATCTCTCAATGGCTTTGTTTTGTATATGTATGAATATGTATGTATATATGTATTTATTATTATCGTATATATGTATAATATATGTATGTTTATATTATATTTATTTCTACTGTTACTTATGAAATTTTATTTATATCTTTGCACCTGCCATGTTTTGTCTCTGCATCACCCTAAGGTAGACTGGTAGATAATGCCCAAGGCATTAAGTCCGCCGTTGTACATTGTTTTTTACATGTGCATAAAGTTTTCAAATAAATAAATAAATAAATAAATAATTAGTTAAAATTGAACAACAAACAAAAAAACAAAACATATTTTACCTTGGTTTAAATATTGTACATTTAGGAACTTACAAGTTGTTACCACAAGTTTAAAAAAATAATTATAATAATATTTATTATGATTTGTAAAGCTTCTATAAGGCTTTTTACAAAGATGTTTTTTTAATTATTATTGTTAAACAACCTTAAATAAAAAGCCCTAAAACAAATAAAACATGCAAATGAAATATCATACGGGACCACTCTATACAAACAGTTAAAAATGGCTGCCGCGAAAGTTTTTATAAATTCAGTCAAAGCTTTCCCTGACATAATCTCAGACTTTACAAACGTCAATCCCAGCGAAATGACACTCTTCTTTTTATCAAAAACCCCAAATTATATAGACCTTCCTTTTTGGAATAAAGATCATGAATACTCATACATTTGTAGAAATAGAGAGCTCTTTAAAACTGGACGGGGTGAAAATTTAATTTCCTCAAACTTTGAATGTACTTTGATGAGATAAAATTGACATGTTCTGTTTAAAGATGAATATGTTATTCGTTTACGTTTTATGTGTCAATCTGTTACAACTTTATTTTTAGAAAGTTGAATATTCAAATTCTTGAGCCATTTAAGCGCAATTACTACCTACTCATTGTTCTTTAAAAAAGAGTCTGTATGGGTCAGAGCCCATTCGTCTCCTAAGATTCGCACCCTGTGCCTATTCGTCCCCTGAAGAATATTTATTTTAATTCATTCTTCTAATATAAGTACATGTATATGTGTATACTGCAGCTTGGTAGTCCTGGTACAGTCGCGCAGAAAAGAGTAAAATAAAAATATAATAATTCCTTAAATATCATGTTTAAGTATTTCAAATAAGATTAAGTTTGATAAAATTCCTCTAGGCTCTAGGCATTAAGTCAGTCTTCAAAATAATTAATCGATTCGTCGATCGATCGTTTTCTATTTACCACTTCACGTTACTGCGCGCCTAGTACTTTGGATTGATTAAGGTGATCTTGTGAGAAAATTAAAAATACTCACTGTATTTTTAATTTTAGATTTTCGTACGTGACTACTTCACGTTACTGCGCGCCTAGTACTTTCGTTTTCTTAAGTTTTCAATCATTAATACCCGTTTTTTTAACAAGCTATTCGTAAAGAGACAATATTACATCGTAAAGCCTATCGACAGGTTATATTATTATCATGACGGATTATCATCCATCATAGCTCTTTTTTCAATGATCTGTTATGATTTATTAAATTAATTGCGTTAATAAACTGTTCACAAGTATACTATGTTAACCGTTTCTTAGGTAAAATATAGCTAATTTTATCTCAGTTGACCAATAGGCACCTGAATAGGTGCCGAATCTTTAACTTATATTGTGTATATATTAGAGGAGACGAATGGGTACCTTAAAAATAATTTTTTTTTTTAAATATTAATTGGTCCCCCTACCAGGAGACCAATGGGCACCTATATAGGGGCCAAATCCACAACTTTTATGCTGGGGGACAAATATTTTAGGGGACGAATGGGCTCTGACCCACTTTTGGGTGCAATACGACATATTGGATTGTTTCACAAAACCGTAATGGTTGGATAGTAAACTTTAAATGTGGTGAATTGCAGGCTGTAGAACGACGATGTTTAATGTTAGTTATATTTTGTATCTGTGGCACATTATGATGTCATAAGTTAGTCAAACTATGGAGTTGAAAAGAGTGAGATATCAGCATCCCGTCGTTTCTTTACCTCCTGCAAAAAACTAATCATTAATCAAAGATATTGGCAGTCAACAGATGAATGTGGACTATTTAGAACTGGAATGTCTGGTGCTTTTTGAGCCAGGTTTTCATTCAGCATTGAAACATACGAACAAACAAACATAATATGTTTGTTCCGCACGGGAGTCAAACCACCGCGCCGGGACACACAGCGCAGCTAAGCGCTTTACCACTGCACCAACTTGTTTGTCTATCCATTACATTTCCACAGCTAAACCACTAAACAGCCCGTTCCTAGAAATCTTGAAACTCAAGTGAAGACGCTTCATTTAAATTTGAATATACGACTCAGTTATGAAATCGCGAGCAAACGTTAGTAAATTAACATCATCAACGCACTTCTACAACTGTTATCTTTGAAAGCATCTCTAATTAGCGCTCATTCGCGTTGAAAGAACAGATAACACTTGATCATGTTTCTCAAAGTAATTGAACTAATCAAGACGAGATGTTTCAACCCATCACAAACACCCTGCCACATGACGTCATCAAATTGTTACAATTAACAAACTCCAAAGCTATTTAATTACGACATTCACTCAACGCATATAATTATAAACCCTACCACGTTCATTATAAAGTATAAATTGGTTTGCGGATATGACATCTGTTACGTAAAATATACGTCGTACATTGAAAGGAAATTATTTTTCCGAATCGTTTCACACGCGTCTGCGTAGGGATGGGGGGTGTCGATTTTTTCGCGTCATAAGTCATTTTTCTATCGATGGACGTAATTTTTGGCAGTTATGAACATCTGATATGAAGTTCGTTCTTTGGAATTGAAAGATAGAAACGGTGCTACACTAAATACGTATTTATGAAATTAAATTATGAAACTCAAACTCAAACTCCAAACTGTTTTATTCAAATAAACCAATTACAGGTACTTTTGAATCGTCAAGGTGTCAGTCTGTCAGAAAAATTAAGCTAGTTGCTCGGTTCAAAAAGTAGGTCCCATGGAGAAGAGCGAGCAAGAAACTCCATGGACAATCTTTTAAAACACTCTTTTGAAAGTGAAAGGTACTCTAATTGATATAATGAGTTACTGATAAAATTATATTTGGCTTATTTTTAATGATATATTATTATGTCACATAATTTGGTGATCATTTACGATTTTTGGAAGCCAAAAAGATTATTTAGGTGATTATTAGATTTGTTCCCATTATATTTAAGGGGCAAATGTGACTTGTATAGGCACGTATTTTATATTAGATCGGTATTTCTTTTTCCGTATTTAGTTTAATAGTAGCTAAACTACTCAACAAAGGAGAAGGGGACTTCTGGGCCCAGCAGTTTGGCAGTTAACTAGTTGAAAAGTGTATTAAAAAAACCGATTAATTATTCTAAAGTAAATCACAAAATATGGTACCATATTTCTACCTAGGAAGCGAGAAAACTTAAGTTAATGAAACCAAATATTCGATATTGTGTGATTGCGACTGGCCGCAGTAACTCTATTGCTAGCAGTTTTGGATGGTGATGCGATTTTAACAGTTATTCTTCAGTGACATGCAATTTCGTAAATAAAATAAAACTTAATGTTATAATATAACCTCACTTTTACTATATTTCGTATGTACATAACTTGTTTCTTGGATAGCCAATTTTCACAAAAATTTTAGTGAGGCTTTGTTATTATATCCTCTTACAAATAAGGCTTGTTTGAATCATTTAACCTGCCCTATTTCATATTATTTACCTGGGCCCAATAATGTATGCAAGCATTTTGTTTTAGTTAGCTTTGGGGTAGGGTTCACAACTTGGTATGTTCAAGTAAAGTCTGCTCTAAAACGGTAACGTATCTGTGAGGTTTCTGGTATTAGGTATGCTATCAACTTGTTTGTTATTCGATGATGTAACACATTCAGCTTAGGTCTTGCTATTTCGCTGTGGATAAAACATTACTTTAAATTACTTATTTATGTATACGACGTGGTAAACTGACTGGCTAATTGTTGATATTTTGAAGCACAGCCCAAACCTAGTCCTATAGTCATAAAACTTGAAGGGTATGCGTGTTAAGGAAACCTACTTTTTACAAATGGTGGAAAATTCGACCTCCAAAGGGAAAATGCGAGGTAGAAGTCGAAATTTCTATCCCCTTAAAAACCGCGAGCGAAAGTAGGTTATTTTTTAAATAGCAAAAACGTGTAATTTAAACAATAAAAAAAATAAGAAGGTTATCAAAAGTTACAGAAGTTACTAGCAGCAATGCCTTTCTTTTAAATATTATAATTATAATTCTGTGACAGAAAAAACAGTTTTCTTGTATTCATTTTACAATCTACTTACAGATTAATTAATTATCGAAACCAATAATCAACAAACAAAGATGTTCAAAGTTAGGAACGACGCGTAGCCATTTGTATATTTGCTACGAAGCCACGGCGCGTAGCTAATTAGCTACGCCGTAGCAACGCCGTAGCAAAGTTACAACACATAATTTTCAATATGAGGATTACTGATAAATACAAGATAGAGGATTGTGGTTGATCATTGAGTGTACTTAAGTATATTTGGCCTCTTTGTCTGTTACTGTAGGTAGTTTTTTGCATTAATAAAGTTGATGCTTGACAGTTTCGGTATGGAAACATTAATACAAATAAGAAAATATAGCAAGAACAGTCCGATATTCTAAACTCTTTAATCAAATGGTCGCAGACCTTATAGTAGCCAGACATACATTTTTTCTTTGTAGATGGGAAATCATTAAATGACTTTTCCCGCCCTAAGTGTTAGACTTTTACCGCCTTATTACAAAACAAGGTTTTTCTCTAAACCAGGTTTAAACCATTGAGCCAGGTTTTGTAATTTGAATCTAATTCTGATACGATCAAGATTCGAAATACAAAACCTAGCTCAATGGTTTAAACCTGGTTTAGAGAAAAACCTTGTTTTGTATTAAGGCGGTTACAGACTAAAACCTACCCATGATGTAGCTCGCCGCCCACCTGGACCAGGCTCGTGTCGACGGCGCGTTTTGTTCTACGCACGCCTTAAAGAGCAGTCAGCTCGTGAAGGGGCTCTCTAGGGCCAATGCCTGCCGGAGTTGCGGCATAGTTATAATAGTTACCGTGACCCCGGAACATAAAGGGCAACGGTAACTCTTTCGAACAATTCCGCAACCCCGGCAAGCCAGACTTACAGGGCGTAGGTGTTCTCAACTCATTTCACGAAAGTGATATAAAAGTTAAAATACGTTGAAATCGACTCTCAATATCACAAGTTTGAAACTTCCATTTTCATTGATGAATTAACTCATTACATGATGAAGCCGATCTTAGAGAAAGTTGTGAATGAAATCGATGACCTAATTGAATATCTTGTTATCTGGATTTTTATTGGCTACTATTCAAATTATAACTAGGCTTTTGCCCTACCCTTCACCCGCATGAATGTCGAACTTCTATCCGCTATTTTGCTAATTTAGAGGTCAAATTTAAAAAAATGCTTTCTTATTACGTATTCACTCTTCACAAACAATACTTCCAGTTTTGTGTGTTGTAATAATAAGTAAGTCAGTTAGTTTACTATTTTCTATAATTATGTAGATCTTTAATTTATACCGTAAAACCAACATTTGCACTGTCCGAACAGTTACACTTAAAACTTTGTTTCAAAGCTATTATCTCATTAATAGAGCACCTCAGTTATTAACCTCCATGTTCATCGCATGATTTGACCAACACAATTGTTTGAACTTTAAAAGAGACTTGGTTCTTTGAGTTTGTTTCTAATTTTCGTCTCAGAGTGATCGGCTAATAACCACCATTTCCAATGTTCGTTTAAAAAAGTTAAACAAAATTTACCTGTAATATTTATAAGAGAAATATAATTTTATTATTATATTTATGTACAATTCTAGTTTAATTGAAACACTCTGTAGATTACTGAGTTTTATATTAAAAATACTTTATTTTATAGGTTTTTGGAAACACTGGTATTAAAAAAATAACTGCATTTAGTTTTACTGGAAACCGATCCTGACATAGTTCTAGTTAAATGAAGTTTCTACAATAGGTACATTCCACCGTGTTGTATTGCTTTGTATATTAATCCATTTGATTAACGTTACTGAGAAAGTGTAAAGTGGTTTACTCCAGATTTCAAAAATGAAAATTAGCACAAATCAATTTACAAATTGTTATTAAACAGGCGTTTGATGCTATATGTAGTGGCCTGGGTTAAATAAAATAGGCAATCAGGTCGCTAGTTTTAAGCAGGACGATGTTTAATTTTGACAACCCGATAATTTTCCTTCCTAGAACTAAATTTCAGAAAGCCTTGTCAAATTTATTTAAAGAAAATTACCCCTTTCCTTAATAAAATTAACTTCTACAAGAGTTTTTCGTTAATTGTAAATAGCTTACAATTTTGTTATCCTTACTTCAAATTCTAGGAATTCTGTAAATTGTATTTGGTTCTTAATCAGGAATAACAAACGTCAAGATTTTCCTGTTTTCGTAGTCAAGTTTTTGTTTTCATCTATTTTAAACCTTCGAACCCGTAATTCGAGACACAATAGAAAGCTAAACAATAACAGCGCAACAGCCGGCTGTCGCTTGGTCGTTGAAAGATTATGCACACGTGTAAAGATAAAAAAATATATATTTATTGCATAACTGTACATAAAGTTGTAAATAATAAACATTACATTTATTTATTTTGAACACAAGCATATCTCTTGTTATAATAATATACACATTTAGCACATATAGGCTGCATTTGAATACAACAATCCATACTAATATTATAAATGGGAAAGTGTGTCTGTCTGTCTGTGTGTTTGTCTTTCTTTCGCGGCAAAACGAAGCGACGGGGTGACGTGATTTTTTATGTGGAGATAGTGGAAGGGATGGAGAGTAACATAGGCTACTTTTTGTCTCTTTCTAACGCGAGCGAAGCCGCGGGCAGAAGCTAGTTTAACATAAACCTTTACTAGTACTACGCAGTAAATATAGAGGGAGTCTTATTTACTGCTTTTTACTTGCTACCGAAAGTCGCTAAAGCTGGTTGCCAACACAATTTCGACATCCTGGGGTATTCTAAGTATTTTCCACATCAAAACAAAGGAAAATGTAGTAACTAATCGTAACTATTATACTCGGTACACGCGATAACGATTTATTGCTACGATTTTACTGCGCAGTTTGTTTGTGCAGTTTTATCGAACATGTGTTACGAAAATCGGTGCGATATAATGGTCATGTGGACGCTCAACGAGCATTCAATAAGGGTGCTTGTACACGGTGCATGTAGCTGGAGCAAGTAAAGATGCGGGTTACACGCGTGAGTAATATGCGCAAGCTATTTGTTCGAGTTACTGAGTCACTAGACCCGCACATGTTTTTAAACGATATGTTTACGATGCATATAACCCGCGCAAGTGCCTCAACATGCGCAAGCTACATGCACCGTGTACAAGCACCCTAACTGCACAAACCCACTGCACAGTCCAATCGTGCCGATAAATCATTGTCGTATGTAATGAGTACTTATAAGCGTTTAACTCGTCTTACCATCATTCGCACTCATTCTGTCAAATCGATTTAATACTCATAATTTATTGAATTATAGAGAGATTTTTGGTTAGCTCTTGTTACCGGAACAAAGCTCGTTTATAGCACAATATTAAGTTATACAGTACCACTGCGCCATTCACATCAATTAACAATACCGCATAATGCACCTGCCGTACAATAATAATATCGATTCTGACAATTAATCGATTTATGACATTCGATTCCGATGCTCGTCCCTACTCGCGATGCCGGAGGCAATAGTGCCGAATGAACAATGTTTTATAGCGTTTTTATGAGATTTTGGTCCTATAAGTGGGATCGCATTTCTTGAAAGGGTATTTGTGAATTTTATTTTTGCGTGTTTTCTTTTTGAATTATGTTTTACGATTGTAAATGTATTTATGATGGGTCGTGTTTTATTTAAATTGTGGGACATACTTATACACTGTTACATATACACTGATAAGTATTTATTGTTATTTTTTATAGTAACGCTTCTTTCACTTTTTAGAGCTTACTTATCAAAATCAAAATGCAGTATGGTATTGCTACTAGTTACATAAGTACATTTTCATTATCTTTCTCTAAAGGTCTATCTCTGATCGTAAGTTAAGAAAAGTTATACACGACTTCAATAGTGTGCTCTTTTAACCGTTCCGCTACTAAGCGACAGCCGGCCGTCGCGCTGCTATTGTCTTTCTATTGTGTTTTGAATCACGTGTGTTCGAAGGTTTAAACAAAGGTTTTTCAAAGTCGACGCAAAGAAATCTCTAAACAAACGTACACACAAATTGACAATATCCTTTTCAAACTTGGTTTCAAAAACACAAACCGCATCAACAAGCAAACAATCCGAAACAAAAGAGAATCCAATTCCCTATAATGTTTGACTTTAAAACAAACAAAACCTGCACTCGATAAATCTAAATAATATTAAAAATTCATACCTACGAACCGAGTAGTCTTTCACGAAAATACCAGAAACATTCTTCAGTGGGACCTATTGAATTAATTTGTTCTGTTGATTGTAAAATGAAAATGGTTATATCTGCATTGCAAATGTCGTAGAATGATGTGCCGATTCGGAAACGGTCGACATTCGAAATGTGAAACGTTAACGACTTTATCGGGGCACTGAGAGCGAAAAATGTGGGGATGTGTTATTGTGTCAGGTTTAGATGCTGCAAAATATAAAAGGACATGGATTCCTTTTTTGGCGGTGAAACCAAAAACCAGCCAAGTGCACGTCAACTCAGCACACAAAGAGTTCCATTGTTATAGTATTTTTTTATTTTATTTTAGATTTAGTTTTTTTTTTAATATAAAGCGGAGAGGACATGGACAGACGCACGAGTTATCCTATAGAGATTCTGTTATCTATTTGGATATAAGGAAACCTAAAGAAAGAGAGGCGATTGTCATATTAAACTATGAAGATTAGAATGTCGATGTAACTAAACGAGGTAATGAATACGATGAACGAATTTTCGTCATGATAGTATGTCGTTCAGAATTCCTCAGAACTATGGTTGTGGGCTTGAACATCGTGAAACGATGTATTTATAAGAAATAGTATAACTGAAATACTTTTCCATAGACATTGCATAATTTTTGTTTTTAATTTACTTTTATTTTGGGTTTTTTGGCATAAAAAATTGATATCATCTAAATAATATAAAATTGTAAACTGGCTGTCTAATGGGCGGACTGATGATATATCAACGCACAGCCCAAACTGCTGATCCTAGAGGCATGAAACTTGAAGATTGTGCTCTTTGTAAATAGTAAGTAGCCAATAAGAAAGATTTTTTGAAAATTTGAACCATAAACGGATGAAATAGTGGAAGAAAGTTCAAATCACGCGCGCAAAGCCGTGAGTGAAAATCAGTGGTTAAATTTTTATAATTATTTTTATTTTTTGGATAATTGTTCACCTCTCGTTTGTTTCCACGATTCGTGATTGTGTCGATTAATTTTCCTATCATAATCGATGGACGAAATTTTTAACGTAACTTTATTTTGTTCCAAATTTATATGCGATGGAGCGTACAATGAGTTTTATTGCGTTTCAAGTAATGTCGTTGCTGCAAAAGTTTTAAGCAAATAATTTACTTTTACTCGATAACAAGCGAGTGGAGGTTTTTAACAGCCTCGCCGTAATTCCGGTAATGTTGTAATGAGCTTTATACAAAATGGTCCATGTAGGTCACGCTTTAATTATTTACATTCACAAATGGGGAATAAACGCAATAAAGATATACCAATATTTAAAGCAGTACTTTACCGCAGTGGCTGAAAAAACAGACTTTTATGGACAAAGGTGAAATTTATCCATGCCTTGTTGCAGTCTTATATATTATACTATTCTCTAGTAATGCGAAGAAACTTAAATATAGTCCGGTACCTAATTATTTGGGGTTGCATTTGTCAGAGGACACAATTTTGTTTATTGAATTTAAATACAAGTTTGTGGGGTTGTAACCCTTGTCCCTCGCCGCCATCTTAGAAAAGGGGTTCAAATAAGGTAAAATATTAAAAAAAGGCTAAAATAATAATATCAGAGTAATATTGTTCCTACAAAGGCTTTATCTTCTGTCCGTATCATCGCAGTCAAAAAAACGTATTTATTTGTTTCATTGCACTATTAAGAAACGTGAAGACATTAAATATGTAGATTTAATTACACAATATCCAATGCAATAAAAAACATTAATTACTTTATTTATACTTTTACACAGTTTACAGTTACAACATTGTTGTAAACAACAGCCAACACAAATTTCCACTGCCATCTACAACCGAGTGACAAAACAACTTTGTTTAACACTTAAAACAAATTTTGTTTATTGTATACTAACGAAAATTGCTTAAAACACAAGAAGTTAAGTCAAGTCAGCGTGTTAAGTTGTCTGAAGGGTGTTGCGTAGAGGTCTTGCATGTTAATCTAATTTAAGCGACATATTGCGACTGGCCCGGGGCGTTGTCTAGAAACTTGGTGAGGGTTCACTTTGCAAGGAAAATAAGGATACGTGGCTAAGATTCTGGATGGGGTTTAGAGCAGCGAATGTGAAATGGTTTTGTAACTAAAAGGATGGAAGTGGCTCTTCACTTGGTATTAATAAACTAATTTAAATCATACCTACAGGACTGTTAACGTGAAAAAAACTTTTTCCAAAAAAAAAGATAACCGACTTCAAAAACTAAAAGCCCAAAATTAACTATTTTGGAAGTCGGTGGCTTCTCTTCTGCCGGTCTAATTGATGTGTTGCCGACTTCCAAAATAGTTATTTTTGGGCTTTTAGTTTTTGAAGTCGGTTATCTTATTTTTGGAAAAAGCTTTTTCCACGTTAACAGTCCTGTAGGTATGATTTAATTTTTTACTTTTTAGTTAGAGTCTCAATGTTTGACTACGTTTTAGAGTAACTTTCAAAATAAAAATGTACGTTTTTCTATAAAAATTGAGGAGTTCCCTCGATTTCGGCATGATACCATCATCAGATCCTAGACCTGATGACAATGGGACCATTTGGAAAATCTACCCTTTCAAACAAAAAAAGAATTGTTCAAATCGGTTAGTAAACGACGGAGATATGCGTGAACAAACAACAAAAAAAATAATACAAAAATCCGAATTCTCCTCCTTTTTTTAGAAGTCGGTTAAAAAAGTCATTGTCATAATCTTCTAAGTAACCCTAGCCATTGTTGATTGTGTATCAGTATAATTATAAGATATTATTTATGTCGTTAGTGCTATCTATTAATTGTCTAACTTTTTGGAGCGAAGCAGCAACCAAAGATAGTAATAGAGTGGGTGGTGGTCTGCTAGCAGCAATTAAACATAATACCTATAAAAATTAGCCCAATATTACGTACTTGTGTCCCCTTCGGTTTTACTCGCGTAGTTCCCATTCCCGTGGTTTTTTTGGAATAAGAAATATGCTTTGTCCTTTCTCAGGCTATTGACTATCTCATTTAAATTGGTTAGTAGTTTTGGTACGAATCAGAGGCAAACAAACAAACAGACAGAGTGAGTAACTGCGGTTGTGTTTACAGATATAGAAACTCACATACACAAACAATCAGACTCAGAATAAATATTAGTACGTAATGAAAAAATTATCTCATGAGTCAAAAAATTAAAACAATGCTCTAAAAACTTACTGCTACCAGATAACATTACACTTAAACCATACCAGAATAAGACTCCAGAAAACGCCAGGTTTGAGATCAGTTATTTTACATAGCCTCCTCTAAAGATTGGTTTATTTAGGCCTACCATTGTCTATTCAACGAATTTCCTATCTTTATTCATTGTTTTACGAGTTTACAATATTAATACGCAATGAATTTTGTTTCTATTGTAAATGATGATTTATTTGGAGAACTGTCTTCGTGTAATGGCCGGAGTAGGGTATCCTTTGAAGTGTTCCCTTCATTAGCCCTTTATAATAGCCAGACGTTGGCAAGTTTTGAGAAGTTTGATAGTTTTTTGTTTTGTGTTCTTTTGTTTGTGATGTTCTTTTTATCCATACTAATATTATAAATGGAAAAGTGTGTCTGTCTGTCTGTCTGTCTGTTTGTCTTTCTTTCACGGCAAAACGGAGCGACGGATTGACGTTATTTTTTAAGTGGAGATAGTTGAAGGAAGGGAGAGTAACATAGGCTACTTTTTGTCTCTTTCTAACGCGAGTGAAGCCGCGGGCAGAAGCTAGTTTGTTTATAAAGGAAGAATGGCAAGGGACTGTGGTATAATTATTTATACGATTAGATTAGTACAGTCGAAACCTTCGTAATAGCCCCGTGGTTAAAGTGATCGCCGTTCATGTTGGAGGTACAGGGTTAAAATCCGGACAATTAATGATATTTCTATTTGGGTAAGCTTGTACCTCAAAACATTAATTAGGCTATGTTTTATTCAGCATCTTTGTATGCATCCTCAATAACTAACAATATCACTACAAACATCACATACATCTCTTTGTCTGACAGTTAATGTTGAACGTGCTTCAATAGTATTCTTCAGCCGAAAAAAATAATTGTAACATATTGTGGGTTTTACTTTAATTATAATTCTATCTCTATCACGCCATCGAAGTTTCACAGCTGTACAACAGAGACAGCAATAATAAACACCCAAAACAAGCTAAGTACCTTATATTAATCTGAACCATAGTATCAAATCCCCACGAATTGCGTACATACAATACCGATTTCGCCAACATTTCCAAATTGGCATCACTACAAACCTGTGACACTTAGGGCTTTATCATATCCGCTGATTGTCAGCGTCTTTAAAGCGAAACCGGCACGAAACGGTGTCGCCGCAAATAGCTTTTTAAAGCTTCGAGCACACGCGATTAGAGACACAATAGATAGACAATAGCAGCCCGACAGCCTGCTGTCGCGTGGTCGTTAAAAGCTTAAAGCGAAATAGGCACGCAACAAGATCAACGTGAATAGCTGCAGTATACGTCGTTAACTTGCTGCAAAAACGTTGCGCTTTTGCCACGCATTCGTGACCTCTTCGCATGCAACCGCAGCGTGTTCAAGACGCATTCGCTGCGCACCCAGACGGTTCTGTAGCGGCTCCCAAACCGCTAGTGTGATATCGCCCTAACATACACCTAACCGCACCACTAACACATCGCACCACGTATAAACTAGCGCACCCATAGCAAAACAACTGAAATGTCTCTACTTAACTGATTAAACATCAACATTGGAGTGTTTCCGAATTAATTGTCGTGTTCTTAGCGAGGCAAGGGCATTAGCAATTCAAATATGGCGGCTCGTCTTGTCCAAACTTGTCGTGGCACGGATTTTGTGATGCGTTCGTGTTGATTGCTTGTTAGTACGCTTTGTGGGTGTTGATGTCTGACAGAGATTTTTGTCGTATCTTTTTCGAATCTGGAATATAACTCGTACATAGATATAAAAAGGCTCAGTAGCTAATAAATTGGCTGCTGCTCTGTGTTGCGGGAGTTTAAATTTGTTCACAAACACGAGACACCTTAGGTAAAGTTCAAAATAATACATATGATTTTTTAGGCTTTAACAAACTTATTTATTGTAATAGTCAATAGTTAGACACTCATTACTTACTAGATGATAGCTCACTTTAACATTTTAATACAATAAAAAAAATACCAGCCTAAAACTGTCCCACTGCAGGGCAAAAGCCTCTTCTCATACAGAGAAGGCACGAGCATTAACCACCACGCTTGCTCATGGCGGATTGGCGATTTCAGACTTATATTAACTGCAAGTCCAGGTTTTCTCACGATGTTTTCCTTCACCGACGTTTTTTTTAATACAATATAATATGAATATTCCTGTCATTAAAAATATTCAGAATCTAGTAGCTACTTCCATTATTGTTTATTTCATATATATAAGACGAGCACACCATATTATGTTGACATTGAGTTGATTTTTTTTTTTGGAGTGGGAAATCATTAATTGACTTCTCCCGTCCTGGGTGCGGCGGGAGGGCGTGTCAGACTTTTACTTACTAAAACCCACTCATGTTCCTTCGGTTGTCCTTTATGTTTCGGGGTCACGGTAACTATTATAAACGTTCCGCAACCCCGGCGGCTTTGGCCCTGTTGGGACCCTTCTCATGCTGACTTCTCTTTGAGCTCGCGTGGAACACTAACGCGCTGTCGACGCGGACCTTATCCTAGCCGGGCGGCGAGCTACCCATCGCTCGACATCCGCAGACCCGCGCCTATGGTGGCCGGTAGTCGTCCCGCGACTCCCGACTTCTACGCCTGGGTCCCTGGCCGCGGCGAGAGGCTCGTCGTTGCCTCTCACGCGCCGCCTGCGCCGCTTACATTGAGTTGCATCACAACCATTACAATTCTGAACTCTACTTTCTTTCACAGTCATCTCAATTATGCCTCTAAAGTTTCTCATCAGTTTAAGGGCATAGAAATCCATTTTTAAGGCGTATACAATTACATTTGTAAAGCTGTTCCTCTACTTATCATAGTCGCTACAAACGATCCTATTTAGTCTTTCTGAACAAAGATAGTGGATTCGTCAGTTTTCCAAGCAACTCTATATTATAATTGCATACTCTTTTTACTAGGGACCAATTTTGATACAAAGCTCATTCTAACAAGAGTAAGTTACACCTTCAATGCAGCCTGCCGAGAGTCGAATAATATTTTCTGCATTAACCTGATGAAATCTCTGAGTAGCTTCTTTTGAGAAAACATAACACAGTATTTTCAATTTTATATTTACTAATGTATTTATTTGTTTATACATTTTATTTTAAATATTACGGAATAAATTATATTAAATAGCAACCAAAAACCTGATGAGTCTATTTCTTACTAGCTTTAAACCGCGGCAAGTTAGGTATTTAGTAAGTTTTCTGCTCTCGTAGCTCATATAGCGTGATGTTATTCTGATGAAGAAAGTATCCTGTTAAGTGTCTAATTGGTGTCGACTTTGTTAAGAATTTACTCTTATTCTTGTACGTAGCTGTAAGTTATCCGAAAAAAGTAAAATAAACAAAAAAGAAAAGTATACTATTCCATGGTTAAGTCTTATTAGACCCACGAAGGTCAAGGCTAAATAAATAAAAAATGAACAGCATTAAAATTTAATCGTTAAAAGCATCTTATCCCGGCAACCCTCAAGAAAAACAGTGAGCTATTTTGGGCATCCCTGTGTTATTTTAACGGAAATCAAATTAAATAATATAAAAAAATAAGATTTCCTACATCAAGAAGGCTGCTCGTGAACACGGTAATTGTTACGATACGATATACCACATTGAGTCCTGGTCTTTCACAAAGCATCATAAAAGACCTCAAGGTCACCCAAACGGGGAATGTCTCTGCCAGATTATATCAAAAATGGAAATATCCGCAGAATACCAGCCCTAATCATTGCCTGACTAGCAATGTTCGGTGCATATTGCTCGGAAAACAGATGATCGATGGGATTAAAGGGTTTTTGAGTGACGACCATGAACCAAACGACGCAATTAAATATAAATATTTTCGGAGAACTCACACAAAGCCCTCTGATTCCAGAATACGCAGAACTTGTACTATGGTAAGCAGACAACTATTATTGATAAATTACACACAAGGTTTGTCCTAGGTAGGAATCAAACCACGACCTCTGGCTTAGCAGTCAGGGTCACTAACCACGTAGACCAACAGGTCCGTCAGCTGGATGAAAAAACAGCTAAATGCGTATGACGTGAGTGTATTAGTAATCGTTTATCAGTTTTTGTAAGCCTATAACTGCATATAGGCTTACAAAACTCAGCTGAAAGACGTTGACTACTGCTAGTGAACGTCTTTCAGCCGAGTTGTTGGTGACGATTTCATTACAACTTAAGCAAAATTCTTTAGTATGTGAACACACTTAAACGCGTATCCTGTCTTCTTTCTAGCCATGCCTTATACGAAGGAATATCTTTTTCACATCATCCCCGCCCACACAGTATTAAATGATAATCTTCGTTTGTGACACATTTGCTACTAAGGGACCGCTCACACACTGATGTATAGTTTGTTGAGACAGGCGCGGAATTAAATAAAGAACGAAGAAAGAAAAATATTTTATTTGGCGCACATAGAGACATACATTGCAGAAAGCCACATGTAAACAATCATACGAAGGCGCTCTTCTTTTCACACAAACCAGCGCAAGTTATACATGAGAGCATGCAAACGAAACCACTCAGCAATGGGAGCATGGATGATTCTGTCATCAAAGACAGTCGTTGACTCCTCTTATTATTTTACACTATGCGTTATATTTGATCTCACCTATTCTCAATAATAAAAAAATATTTTTTTCACGATTTTATTGTAGCTATTTGTACATATTTATCTATGCCAATTTTCACCTTCTTAGCCGTAACTGTGTGGTCGTCAAGCCGAATACGGGCGGACGGATATTTTTGTTTATATGAAAATGAATATTCTATTCCATTCTATACTGACGGACGGACATGACGAAACTATAGGGATCCTTTTTGTTCCATTCATATGAATCCGAATCTTAAAAAAGTGACATGTAAAAACTAAACTTATTATAGTAATTTAAAACTGTTATAAACACAACAAGAAAACTGCTCTCCTCTCTGAGCCGGACTGTGTAAACGAGCCATTAGATTTCAATATTTTTGGAAAATGGGCTTGTTCTATTTTAGTGAGCACGTTTTGAATACATCTATAAATAATTTACCTCATAATTCTTTGTATTTTCTTAAGAGATAATGGTAATATAATAGGTTTTCTTTGACAGGAAAAAGCGGTGGAGTTTAAAAATAAACATTATAAGAGCCAAAAAGGTTTTCATTCAGATAAACCGAAAAAGTAAAAGTATTTACGTCAATTAAACCTTTACAGGAACTTTACCACGAAGTCGGTTTGTTTGTTAGAAAATTTATAATCTATGTTAGCATCGACTTCTAGTATATCGAGATCTAACAGAAAACTAGAAGTTTACATGGATTGCCTACATCTAATCTCCACAATCCGTATACTGGATAATACGGTACCCCCTGGTACTCGTCAGACTTTTTTAGCTTCTACCCGTAACGACAGTCAAAGTTCAACAAATGACAACCTGGCCTAGAGAAGTGGCATTGTAGAATAGTTTGTAGGTTAGAATAGATTGTCAAATGTATGGGGTTGACATAAGCTTTCACTAAACAATTTGACATCTCCATACATTTGACAATCTGTTCGTTTTCGTTATGCCACTTGTCTAGGGGGGCAGGACCGGCTACACATTTCTTTTCGAGGCTCGAAGTGTTAGTGATGTCGAAGATAAACTTTAAAAAGTACATATAAATTGAAAATTGAAAAATCATTGGTACTTTCCCGGATTTGAACCCGCAATCTCTTACATGAGACGCGAGTGCCTTAACCACTGGAATATCACGACATATAATTTTGACTGTTAAAAAAACAATTACAAAAAAGAACTCATTATTACTCTCTTTACTTTTTCCTCTTCTACAGACATTTAAATAGAAATCTGCCCCCTAAGTCCAAGATACATAAAAATAAGTGCGCAAGGAAAAGGAGATTTATTTCAGGTTCACGACCATTTGTATGCCGAAACAGGGTTTTTATTCGAGCGGCCTACCCACATACTTAGAAGGAATATAATCATGGATTTAGATGCCCCTTAGTTTTAGTGCCTCGGATAGCTCTTCGTCACAAAAAAAGGTTTCCTTGCTCAAGACGCTAGTTTGCAAACGTAAGTAATATCTTATTTGACTCGAAATATTATGTACTGAGTTTTTATATATAGTACTGAAGATTTACTTGAAATTAATTGAGTGCCTCTTTCAAATTCTCCTAGTAAGTTCTGATTAAAATAATTTCAGAGGTGTACGTGTGTATATGAAGTTATCATAAGGGCAGATAACACATTTTATATTCGGACATAAATAACTGAAGATTACGTCATTGCGTGAGTCTGACTATGTGATGTTCAAAATTCAAGGCATTTATTTCACTTAGACCATTTATAGGCTTAACCACCAACCTACCCACCAACTTAGACCACTTATGAATTGTCAAAGAGTCGGTCGGTCAGTCAGAAAAGTGACGCTAATTGCCTGTTCCAAAACGTAGATCTCTATGGAGAAGAACAGGCAAGAAACTCCACGGACACTCTTTTAAAAAAAATCATGTTTTACAAAGTCTTGGTTACATTAATTTTGGTGCTTCTATATGTGAAAACAATGTAAGTAAATAACAAAAAAAAAACAATAAATGATTAAAAAATTATAATAAATATAAAATGTCATGGCAGATAAGAGATGACCGATCTCAACTGACAGCGCCCGTTCACGAGCATGACGCTGACGTTAAAGTAAGCAATACAATAATTATTATAGAATACCAACTTTACCTTATATTTAATTTTAAACCCAGCTTTCTGTCTACAAAGTTAATGTTTATTATAAAACAAAAATATTTTGCAGCAAAACCTCTTTTATATCTGCACCCTTTCAGGAAGATCTAGGTAGAATAGTCGTTTTAAAAGGAAAGTCTTGGTTTACCCGCACTTGCACTTAGCCTGTTTATTATTCAAAGTTTTGAATGTATATTTTACTTCGTAATGTAGTTTACTTTGCCGTGGTTACAGTTATAGTAACTCGCTACGGCTTTGTAGGCTTTGCTACGAGATATGGTCTACGCCGTAGGTAATGCTACGCCGTAGGTGGTGCTACGCCGTAGCTAATGTTATTGCGTAGTTGAGAAAGCAGGTGATGAATAATGGTTTAGCTTGTTCTGCGCATGAAAGTTATATTTGTATGGCTTACATGTGTTCCTGGTTAGGGTCGTAGTCGTTTGTTAGTTTGTAGGTGCACTCACGTTACAGAAAAGAAAACTCAGCGTTTTAAAACAAAATAATTCATAGGTAACTAAAACGAGTACTATAATAGTTTATCATTATGTATGATATTTTAATCTAACTGGTAAAAGTTGGTATCAAAATCTAATTATTTATTCAATTAATAAGGTCGTTTTTTTTATATATTTATGAAGAGACTGACATTTTGGTCATTATGAACGTACAGAAAAAACTACTGAACTAGAAACATACCTGTAGTTTATTTTTATGACTTAAATGCTCATTAAGACAGGGTTTTTTATGCTAGTTTAACCTCCAATAGTGTAAGAAAGGGTAACAAAATATCAACAAAAATCGGCGAGTGTAGCCTCAAACATCAGCAAGACAATATTTAATATTATATTATATCAATATTCAAAAATAAAATCAAACCATTTATTTCCATTAGATTATAACTATGACAGGAAATTCGAAAAAATCATCGATTTTCAATCGTCATTTACAAGAACAAAAATAAAAGTTGCCCAATCAAAAATGAGGATTAAATTCCCCTTTAAATATCCGTTAATAAACTTAAATTCACTTTTAAATATCCTTTAATAAATAAACTTCCAGGAAATATATTCTATTACACACGATCGTTTTATCTCACAGCTCTAAACTTCAAGGATACTACATATATCCGAAATCTAAAGTCCTCGTTGCTATGGCTTATTCTAGCTTAGTAATTGGATACTTGACTAGACCCTTCTCCGATCTTGTAAGCCGGATACTCTACTATAAAATTGATATCTTACGTTTTCTTTATAAGTATCCGTCTTTTGAAGAGAATTTATTATGTGGAAGGGTATTTGAATTAGAAAAAAAACCGGCCAAGAGCGTGTCGGGCCACGCTCAATGTAGGGTTCCGTAGTTTCCCGTCCGTCACAATAAGTGTACCTAAAAATAAGTTAAAAAAAAAGCTATTTGTTACGTTGACATACTAAGTACGCAAAAATTACTTTGTATAACCTTTTTGTCTTTTTTGTACAAAAACTGTTCTTTCTATCAAGTTCAAAATAATTTTCCTAGAAAGTCCTTATAAAGTTCAACTTTCCAGATTTTTTTCATATTTTTTAAACCTACGGGTCAAAAGTTAGAGGGGGGGGACGCTTTGATTTTTCCTTTTGGAGCGATTATTTCCGAAATTATTGACATTATCAAAAAATGATTTTAGTAAACCCCTATTCATTTTGAAATACCTATCCAACAATATATCACACGTCAGGGTTGTAATTAAAAAAAAAACCACTTCCCTATTTACATATAGGGGGGCTACCCTAATAAAACGGTTTTTTCCAATTTTTTTTTTCGCACTTTGTCGGCGTGATTAATATACATATTGGTACCAAATTTCAGCTTTCTAGTGCTAACGGTTACAGAGATTAAGCGAGGACGGACGGACAGACATGGCGAAACTATAAGGGTTCCTAGTTGACTACGGAACCCTAAAAAGAGATGGGTTTTGTGACGTTTTGTTTATAATAATTATAAATATCTTGTAGCAAATCTCCCTTGGTCATCTGATTCCTTAACACAGCAGAGCTTGTGATGTGATGACCAGTCAACTGATATACATACTTATTTATACTAACAATATAAATCTGGACCTGGACTTGTAATTACTAAGAGTCAGAAATCGCCAATCCGACTTGAGCAAGCCTGTTGATCAATGCTCGTGCCTTCTCTGTATGAGAAGAGGTCTTTGCCCTGCAGTGGGACAGTAATAGGCTGGTATTATTAATATAAATCTGAAGAGTTTGTACGTTTGTTTGATTGTTTTGTTGAATGCTCTAATCTCAGGAACTACTAGTCCGAATTAAACATTTTTATTGTGTTGGATAGCCCATTCATTGAGGAAGGTCTTAGACTGTTATAACATTACGTTACGAGTGATGAAAGCAGAGTCGTATACAAGCAGGCGAAACCGTTAGAGAAAATTAACATAATTGATAAATACACGGACATAATAAATAAATAAATATCCCGGGAAAACTTACACACGGCCATCTGATTCCAAACTTATCAGAGCTTGGTAACCAGACAACTGATAGATATACTTATAGTTAATAAATACATACATAAACTACTCCCAGACACGGCCAAGCTATCACGCTCATCACACAAACTTTGTCCTGGGTAGGAATTGAACTTGCGTCCTCCGGCTTAGCTGTCAGGGTCACTTACCACTAGACCAACAAACCCGTCATGTTTATGTTTAGAAGTTTCTTAGAGTTTGTGGAAATGAGCAAACAACTTTTTCTTCTTTGGTATAACGTAAAAATACACATTGTTTTTAAAAATAAAAACAGCTTATTACTTTCTCACGTCAGAGTAAAAGGTTTTTTATATACAGAACTGGTTTTAGTTTTCACTTTGAGTTGCTTTATACCATACTAGCTTTTTCCCGCGGCTTCGCTCGCGTTAAAAAGAGACAAAAAGTAGCCTATGTTACTCTCCATCCCTTTAAAAAATCACGTCAATTCGTCGCTCCGTTCTGCCGTGAAAGTAAGACAAACATACAGACAGACAGACAGACAGACACACTTTCCCATTTATAATATTAGTATGGATTTTTAAAATCCCAGTAACTTGTCCTTATGCCTTTACAACGTTGGTTTATTGCTTATTTTAAAATAAAGCTATTGCACAGTAGAACTAGCTTTATTTTAAAATGAGCATTATAAAATAACACGATTCCATTGCCTTTGATACACAATAGCTAGACAGGTGTCTGGTGTTTCTATAACGTTTCATTTCGGAACACCTTCTGTTCCGCCTCGAATAAATGCAGCACATCGTCTTACGTACTAGAATGTTAGAGTGGCGTCTCACGCTGTGTGTTGTGTTGAAATGAAATGATATGATAATCGTTGTTGAAATTGTTTAAATACAATAAGGATTTTAAAAACTTATACATCTTATTTAAAAATCTTTTTGACAAATCATAACTGCCAATGATTTTAAGTGTAATAAATGTGGTATTTAATCATATTTTTTTAATACCCGTTATCGGAATACCTGACTAAATAACTTTAAGAACAAATGCTTACGTTGTAAAAAAAATATTAAAAACGGGAATGACACGGTAAAATCAAATACGTATTAGAAGTATGAAACGACGTATATTTACATCGGAGTCGCGAGACCGCTTTGTGAAACACTCTTATTAAGTCACCTAATGAAATAAAATTTTCTTTCTTATACTTTTTATTTCAAAAACATATCTTGTTAGCTTAAAAAGTTATTGCATTTTTACTACTTTTTACTTTTTTTACTTAATTTATTACCTATTTTATCATTTCAATTAACACTAATTTAGTCTTCATTTCCACTTCAATCATTCGTTTACAATATAAATCATAAATTCCAAAGACCGCTAGCACAAAACCATGTTCAATATTAATAATGTTGCACATAGACCGTGGGCCGTGGCACTAAGCCACGCGCACGTATGCACAATTCAAAGATGTAAAAGTGATGTTTGGATACAAAAATGGGATCTGAATACGGATTCGGATATAGCAAAAGTATTGTATCGATATCGGATAGAAAAAATATGAAACTATTTTGGATTATCTGTTAGTTTCAAAAATATAATTTATTAAAAAAAAAAACAAAACTCGGTGACGTGTATGACATTTGAAAAGTATTATTAGTATTATTGGTAATCTAAGTCAATCCAATCAACCAAACGACAATCCATACTCATATTAAAAATGCAAAAATAACTCTGTCTGTCTGTTACTGTTTCACGCCTAAAATACTAAACTAATTTAAATTGAAATTTGGCACCGAGATAGGCAATAGCAAAATAAGGATACTTTTTGGGTATGTAACAGTAAATAATAAACAAGCCTTAAAATAAACAAAAACTTGTCATAACATCTACCATTCGGACTCCGCCCCTATTCGGTGTTTTTCTGATCTTTAAGTTGGATTCGGTTTACGGATATTTTTTATTTCGAATATCCGAAAGTTTCCCTTACGGAGCTCAACGTCCCTAGTGTGTAAGCTCTTTGTGAATACGCTCGAGTTTACTTGTTCCTGGCTACTTAGACGATGTGACGTCATTCTTTGTCGTGCAATACCGTTGGTGTTAGGTTGTGACGTGCTGCCTTTATAGGCCCTTTCAAACCATTAGCATGTGATGCCGATTGAATGGTACGTTCGCTTGAACGTAGCCAATGCATTGATTGATGTATGCTTTGAGGTTTCTAAGCATGCCTAAGTATGTATGTATCTAACAGTGCATTTGCAGGCTCATTTATGTTGGATTTGGTTGGTTCGAAAATTGACTGCGATTGCCAGATCTAAAGCGAAATTTTAGTTGTTTATTTATTTATTAAGATTTTATGTACGAAATGTAAAAAAAACATGTAATTTAAAGCTATTAGCATTTTTAACTAGTCCATCTTAGAATGATGCTGATACACAGTACTTACATAGTAGAGAAGAATGGACAAGAAAATCCAGCTAGATTTATTCCTAAAAATGTATGCTACATTTTAGCTAATTTCGTTAGGTCGTTGAAGCGCGAAACAGTCAAGTATAGCGCACACATGCAACTTTTATCGACTAAACTGTTTAGTCAAATTGATTGCACTCTAAACAGTTAAACCATTTATTCTTTGGAAATGTGCATAGAATTTATGCAGAAGATTGTCGTATTTTTGCTCGAAGACAAATGAACCAGTCTTTTTTTCAAAGAAACTAGAATCTATGTGATGCAAGCAAAGTAGCATATGAATAAGAAGTTCTAGTTTATGCTTTACTTTGTAAGCGTTTTAAAAAAGAGATACTACTAACTTCTACTTAACTAATATTATATCCTACTAATCTTGTAAATAAGAAAGTTTGTTTGTGTGTATATGTTACTCTTTCACGCAAAAATTACAAAACGAATTTCGATAAAAATTTACAGTATTATAGCATTCTAGCTTTTGCCCGCGACTTCGTCCGCGTGGAATTTTAGTTCCCGTTCCCAGGGGATTTCCGGGACAAAAACTATCCTATGTCCTTTCTCGGGTTCCAGACTATATCTGGTTTAGGCGAGAAGAAGAGACCGACAGACAGACATACAAAGTTACTTTTGCATTTATAATATTAATACGGCGGAGCAGTAACTAAAAACCTATCATAACGCGGGTGAAACCGCGGAGGACAGGTAGTATAATAATATAAGTTAATATGTATAATTCCTGTCAACGTCATTAAAACAAATAAAACTTTTAATACAGTACTAAAATATGTACAATAGCCAACAAAGTTTTAAATTTTTCCAGATTCGTGTCTGAATACTCTTTACGAAGAGGAGAACTCTAACGTTAAAAAAAGGAGGACCTTTTTTCAACGTTATTAATAAACTTTTTCGTGTCGTCGTGATAGTTCTCTCAATGGCGACAAGAAAAATGTTGTTTTGAGCGTAACTTACTTTAAATTTGCTATTTTGCTAGTTTTACATACTTTTAAATCTGGTGTGTTGATAACTCAGTGTTTAAAGCGCCCGTCTTTCAGCGCTCGAGGTTGCGAGTTCCAAATTCGATGCCTGCCGGGGCTGCGGAATAGTTGTAATAGTTACCGCGGCCCCGGAACATAAAGGGCAACCGAAGGAACATGGGTGAGTTTGAGGCAGTAAAAGTCTGACCTAGTAAAACCCCTCCCGCCCAGTAAATGGGGTGTGGAGGTCTGACAAGCAGTCGCTTCAGGTACAATACTGGTACTCAACTGGAACCAGTTAGACTGAAAGCCGACTCGAATATAGTTCAGTAAAGACTGAGATAATGACATAGTTAGTTATTGGTAAAAATAAGTTCCTACAGCGCATAATTGTAATTAGGTTGCGGAATGTTTATAATAGTTACCGTGACCCTGTAACATAAAGGGCAATTGAAGAAACATGAGTGGGTTTTAGTCAGTAAAAGTCTGACACAAACCTCCCGCCGCACCCAGGACGGGAGCAGTCATTTGATGATTTCACACACACCTAAAAAAAAATGTAATTACACAAAACACGCTCCTTTACAGACTAATCCACGTCAAAAAACATAAGCGTTTATTACTTTTACGAGATAATTACAGAAAAAAGTTGGCGTGCTCACATATTTATTAAACATTCAACAAATTAAACTCAACGAACATAAAATATGGCTTTTCTATTTCATTCGACACTCGGTCAATTTCAAATTAATTATGAACGAGTGGTTTTTGAATAAATAATACGATTATTATAATTTGAATTTCCACGAAATATATTTACAACATGTTTTGCTCAGTAATTATTACATACTGAATTAATAATCTGTTTCCATGTGAGCTTATTAAGCCGTGCTGTCATTTCTGATTTGGTTAACTAAACGGGTATTGGTCACAACATATGGTATTGTAATTTAATTTAGATCGTGTTTGGTAAATACCTAAAAATCTGCAGTTCATTCACTATTTGTTGAGCTGGTTGTTGGAGAGTTCATATTATTATTATGCATGCATGTAAATACGAATTGCACTCAAAGTTTTGCTATCTCTACATAGAATGAAATCAGAACGAAGTCAAAATTGTACTTTGAATATTGCTTAAATAGGATACTTGATACACGGTTTACAACGGGTAATAAAGACAAGTTATAGTGAAAAGTTTTGTCTGTCTGTTTGCCCGGGCTATACTTAAAAAAACCCTGCATTGATTTCGATTTTAGATCAAATCAATGATCTCAAATAGAAATCAATGCAGTGCTTTTAAATGCAGTGCTGGATTTGTCTCCCCTAATCAGCAAAATAGCATCAAAACAATATAATTATAGAAGTATAATGAAGATCCATACTAATATTATAAATGGGAAAGTGTGTCTGTCTGTCTGTCTGTTTGTCTTTCTTTCACGGCAAAACGGAGCGACGGATTGAAGTGATTTTTTAAGTGGAGATAGTTGAAGGGATGGAGAGTAATAGGCTACGTTTTGTCTCTTTCTAACGCGAGCGAAGCCGCGGGCAGATGCTAGTTTATTTATAAATCCACCTGCGATTCACTGACAGTAACATAACACATACAAATATATATGCGTTTTATTTAAAATGTCAATTCACGAAGTATGTCGAGCTATTTAAGAAGAAAAAGAACAATGTATTATTGTAAAAGTTAAACACCGAGTAACAAAAGATTTTAACAAAACCACATGATCCACTGCACTTATAAGACGAAGGATCTTGAACAAAGTTCACCTCAAAACACTTGAAACATTATGCTCTTGCCAAAGCAAATAAAAGTGGCTATTTATTAAATAGATTTGGACAACTTTTGGCAGGACTTATTCTTCCGCGACGTTAGTTGGAATACTGCGAATTTTTTCACATAATATCGGCCTGAAAAAGTTTGTGTGGTCACAGTGTAACGAAAGAAGAAGTTGAATATGGAGTTTTGCCTGCTGTTATATAATATTCTTCCTTATTATTTATTTCATAATACCCAAGCTTCGGAAAGCACGTAATGCCGTTGGACACGCCTGTCAGTCGTAGAACTTTATTAGTCATTACGGTTAGTCTGAAGAAATTCTGACTGCATGGATCTCTTTTCATAAAGATAAGGCACGATCATCGACCACCATGCAAGAAAGATAAAAAGAAAGAAAAAACTACGTTTATTTTAACCTCAAACAATCGGACATAATACATAGTCATCTACTAGTCTAGTAGTATCGGAGTGCATAGGCATCTACTGGGTAAGCTCGCTCCATCGTAGGCTCCGTCTATTCCCTCGGGCTAGTCTGGGACCAAGAGCAAGCCAATTGTAATAAAAAAAAAAAAAAATACAAATAAAAATACGTGAAAATCTGTGCGAGGCCAAAAAAGCTTCTAACTCAGCATTCTGCGATATTTAAGACTATAAAAATCGCAGCGCTGCCTGGTATTCTGCTAGAACCTCACAGAAGTTAAATTATCTAACTCATCATCATAATCATCATAAAATACAGCATTTATGATTTAAATGCCTCCTCAAAGCAAAATTAACAATTAGAGATATTCATTATATTTATAAATCCAGGTGTCAGCCTAGCTGCATTTCTCTGGCGCTAAATAGACAAAAGATCGAGAAGTCACTTTGTTACTTACCAGAATTAGAATACCTTAAGTTTATGTAAACAATATCAGTGGTATTTTCAGCCCTAAGACACAACGACATTAATAATGAAAATATTAGGTTTACATGATATTACTAGAGATTTATCGTTATTCATCAAAGAGATTTATTGTACATGATATAGTAATATGTCTTTATATGTCTATACTCAAATAATAATCCTTGATCTTATATTTGGGTCAGAAAAAATCTAGAGAAAAGAAACAATGTATCATTATCTAAGGTCAACATCATTTGACTCAGCATTTTATGCGACTAACATCGTACTACTAAAAGTTTTCACATAAAATATTAATAGATTCCTATAAATCTTTTATATTGGTTAGGCAAAAAATTGCCTTATCCTGTGATACTTTAGGTAGATAATTATTTGATTGTCTAAAAGAAACCAAGAAGTTAGGGTTATTATCTAACCTAGATTATAATTCAGCGCAGAATTTACTGGTACAGTACGTCGTTCTAATAATGTGTTCCAAAGTCCGTCTGTCTGTGTCTGTCTTTTAAACGGCTGGACAGTTTTAGATTTTATTAGCAAAATTGCATGAACGTCAAGAATTGTAGTGACTTCTTATTAATGTGTGAAATTGTGGTACTCGAAGTATAGAAGCTGTCGGAGTAAAAGTTTGTACCTAATCAATTAATCAAGTCTGCATTGCCCTAACCCGGATAAGTATGTAGGTGTTTTTTTATTAGGTATTAGAGGTTTTCCTAGCATCTTAGTTCTAAGATTGTGAAGAATCTATCGAACTTCACCCATGATTTCTTTTTATTTTTGACAAGCACCAAAATACGCAGATCTAGTTTAGTAGCAAACAGACTACTAAGAAAAAATTAATCAAAATTTCTTTTATGTTAGTAATGTGGTTATTCATTATGTCAACAATATCTATCCGAAGCTTGGGCGAAATTCTTTCCCAGCTATTCAGCTGGGAAAGAATTTCCCAGCATATTTATGTACCAATCAAGATTGACTAAATAATTAGTAGACAGCAGACACAATCAACTGCAATCCCAGAAAACAGAAACTTCACCTACTGCAAACGCCCCGAAGGTATATTCCCGAAGCGACAATTATTTTTTCTCACCAACTGACGTTTGACGGTCCTATTAAAAGTTGTTGGCAACTTGAGTCCATTCGTAATAAGTCAAACGTACAGCGAAGTGTGTCAAAGTTAATGATGGAATTTACAGGCTTACCCCTGGAAAATGTTATGGTGTAATATTATTTGATAGGTTTGACGAAGTTTAAATTGGAAAAGGTATTTTTGTGAGTAAGATAGGTGTAGGGGGGTTGAGTTTGTTGTTTATTTTTAAACAAGTAATAGTATGACTGTTTGATAATTTAGATACCGAGGAGTTCTGTGAAACACTGTTGGGGTGTCGTGAAAATACTTGAGCAATTTGGGAAAACGTAAATAACCATTTGTTACAGTTGTGAATGTCAAATATATAACATGATTCTCAATTAAGATATGATATAAAACCGATGACTGTGGCAAGACCAACAGCAAGCCAGTTAATAAACTTAAAGTTTAGGTTAAACTTAAGGTTTATTTAAAATGGTTGATTAACGTTCCTTTATTAATATTCGTAACATAAAAAAAGTTTAGTCAGTCAAAGTCAACCGCATTTTTTGCCGTAGTTATTCCAGAACAAAATGAACCTAACTTAAGGGCAACATTCTGGATATAATATGCAATTTTTAAATTTTTAAGTGACTTCATAGACACTTTTATTTGAAACGAACAATTTTTTTGGTTTCATTGTTACAGTCACCCATAAATAAAATTTTTTATTTGAAGTAACCCCTTACAATGACATATCAACAACTACGTAATACAATACTTTATTGCCCTCGCGACTGCCAAATATTTAGCGCCACAATCACGTTGTTTACTACTCAAAGAATAACATACACAAGTCAACCGAATCGCCCATATACCAAAACAGAAACGATTTCGGCCGAACAGAATTCCCCCTAAATCAATAAAATAACATCATCTAACCAGGATAAACAAACAAATCAGTTTTCTGACGAAAATACTTATTTTTGAACGAATCGCCGTTCGTTAGTATTGACTCGTAAATCACTGCGTTTCTGTTAAAAGACGCAATCCCTTGGTCTCCGATTTTATTTTGGGCTGGATTTGAGAATATGGATAAGAAAATCTTAGGTAATAGTTTGTATGTGCCTAATTTATAGAGGAGACCTAGATAATTGTCGATATGACTAATAATTTATATTGGCCATATTGGTTTATAAGAAGATTGGAGGTCTTTACTTAAGGAGGAGTACATTGTTTCTCATAGGCTATGCTTGCTTACTGCTGAGCAAAGATCTCTCTCAAGTCTTTCTGGCCATCCTTTACACATTCTTTTTCAAACCAGTCCTCGTGGTTTGCTTTGAGGAGTTACGCTATCCATCCTGGGTCAGCGTTAGCAACGTCATCCAACTTCAGGCTTTAGGCTATAAATCCTTACGGTGGGGAAAACCCATCCAATAAAATCACTTTATCTGTGCCCAAAAAATTACTAACTATTAAAAATACTATTGAATCAATGTTATATAGGGTTATAGAAAATCATTTAATGATTTCCGACCAAAAAAAGGAATCCATTTTTTTCTGATATTTTTAGTATACCTGCTTATAAACTAGGTACCTATAATACTTTGGTTAGGTTATCCATAATACTTTAATCTAAGAAAACCCAAGATACCGCGGTTTACTTTCACCGCGTTTTATATACGAAGATTACGAAAAATTTCATGAATATTAAAAAAAAGAACCGTATTGGAGGCTCAGATTATGATTGAACGAATACTTGATTAGTGATTGCTGATTCTGCGAAAATAAAATAAAATTTATTCGTGCCGAAAATTATGTGGCGAAATAAAGAGATGGCGCGCTATGTTTTTAAGTTCTTAAGACCGGGCTTAATGAAAGACTTTCAGTTGAAAATGTACGTTACGTTGAATTTTTATTTTGGAGTTTTGGAGCCTTTCAGTGCCGTTTGAATGCTGAAAGAGTATGAAGCATTAGATTACTTTTGTATTCGAATAAATTGATGTATCATCACTGGATTTTTGGAGTAACTTTTCCTGTTTTTTTTTCTTTTTTTTTGTTATGGGCTTGCTCTTGCGTGTTCCTTTAATTAATGCTGTCTTCTTTCAAGCTTTCCAATCTAGCTGATGGATCAATCAAGGAATGTTTTTTTTTAATAAGGAAAGTTTGAGTATAAACCTGTTTATACGTTATATTAGATCGTTCTTGATATCAATGTGGTTTTTAGTTGCGAGTATACAGTCATATAGACTTATACAGGCAAATTTGTCACTGCGATGGTAATGAGATAACTGACTTCTAAGCGGACGAAGACACAGGCAAGACCTAATCCTATTCATAAAATATTTTATTGTAACGCTAAAAATCTGATTAGTTTTCAATTAACTGGAAAATATGGTTTTGTGTTTGTTTTGAGTTCGTAAAAGACTTAATTGATAGATTTGGCAAATAACGTTAAAATCATAAAAAAATAGAAATAATGTTAACGTTTGCTATTTCTCTACAAAAAAAAATTAAAATATATACTGAGTAATCTGATTCCAAAACACCCAGAACTTATCACGGTTACCAGTCAAATACATAAATAAATTATTATAAATAATTTTCACCCAGACACGCAATTCCCGGATTGGCCTGTTTTATTGATTCCTGGTCACCAAGCACCCAATCACTTATTAGGTGCCTACAATAGATAAAATCCTAGCAAATGATTCCAAAAGTGCACTGAAACAGAACACATAAAACTTCACACTGTATTTACGTATGTATTACAGAGCTCTCTAGAATCCCTTATTTATCAGGATTGGCCAAGGAATTAATTAATGAGGCATCTACAAAGGTCGTTTGGGGACCTTGCGAACCTCCCTTCAGCCCTTTGGACCTATAAGAATTCCACCCAAGAGAACTATAAAAAAGATATACTTCTTTAGGAGAGTTTAAAAGTAATTGACTATCGAACCGCAGTGTTCTTTTTTCAAATAAAACGGTTGGTGCGTGTTTGATTTTTATTTTGAGTAAATGGCTGCTGAATCTCTTTTGAGTTACTTTTGAAATAAGAATCTTTTTCATAACATCTAAGTAACGGTTAGTCGTTTAATGATAGACTTTGTGATGACAGTAATAACACTATACCTGTCACTATTAAACAACTGCCAAACGTCAAGTGCATGATAGAGACGGGAACATGCCTAAGCCAAAGTCAGTGCTTAGTAACGTATATTTATCTCGCCATAAAAGTATCTCAAGCAATGTTCATTGATTTGTTAATATTGAACTTAAATTCATCTGTAATAGAGTGGACAATAGGAATGACGACAGCATAAAAAAATGGCATTCTGTTTTGTCCGTCTTGTAGATCGGCCAAAAATACGGGACACATATTTTTTGCTTGATCAAATTAATAAAAATATACAAAGATAAAGAGCAACAAAGTTCCAGTTTGGGCGCTTTTGACGTCACTGTTCTGCAAAAATTTTACTAAATCGTGACGTCGCGCGCAACTTCAATGCACTGTATCGTCGTAATTTTTCGTTTACGAGAAAAAAGAAAAAATACGGTCCAAAATTTTTTAATAATCTATCTGACGGACTAATTATTTTTTTTTCGTCGTCTCACCTATTGATTTACGACGTGCACGTTGATAAACGGCTCTAAAAGTTCTATCTTGCATTGTCTGTTGTAATATTTTAACAGTTATTCTACTATTCTGGAAAGAGACCAATTCAGAAAATAAAAATCATAGAAATCGGAGTAAATACCCAGACTTTGTTTTATATACCTACTAGCTTTTGCCCGCGGCTCCGCGTTAGAAAGAGACAAAAAGTAGCCTATGTTACTCTCCATCCCTTCAACTATCTCCACTTAAAAAATCACGTTAATTCGTCGCTCCGTTTTGCCATGAAAGAAAGACAAACATACAGACAGACAGACACACTTTCCCATTTATAATATTAGCATGGATAATTTAACAAAACAAAACTTAAACTTAATTTACTTAACACTCGATTTCAAACTAATTCTATTCTATTTTATAATTGATGACAGTGAACCAAAGCTTTAAATAGTATTTTGTTTTGATTATCGTATAATGAATAAATACTTAACCAAAGAAATGAATAATTCAGATCCTATTTTCATTTCATTTATTAATTTTTGTGAACAAAGGGTACAATGATCTTATAATATAATGTTTGGTCCATCCTATGTTCCGCCGATAGGCATACAAAATAGCTATGGTAGGTAGTCGAAAAATGTACACACTTACAAAAACAATGTTCTCAAATAATAACTGACAAAGTAGAACGGTATAAAACATGCAAAAAGATAATACAATGTCACGTATGCTAAGGATGTCAAAAAATCAATTAAGAATATTACAAAACGTCAAAATTAAGTCAAAAATATTACAAAGTGTCAAAATGATTATTAAAAACAATGTCAGCAATACTACAGTTGTCAAAATTAAATCAATTTAAAGTATTACAAAAAGATTACAAACATAAAATTATCAAACTCATTTATAACTGTCACAAATATCAATACTGCATTATCACCGAAATACAATGTTCAAGCCCTAAATCAAATTGAAAGACATTGTTATGTCAAAAATCTGTCATTAAGGTATTCATCAACAGAGTAATAAGCCTTGTCATTCAATAATTTAAAAAGCTGACGTTTAAAATTATTTATGTTGTTAGCTGATACAATATGACTTGGTAACTTGTTGTATAGCTTGGGAGCCATTGCGTATACACTTTTATGGAAAAATTTGGTCTTTGTGAAAACCAAATGCAGTTTATTTGAGCGTCGTTGACTTTCTACAGGTCTGAAAAGATGCATATTGTTTTTAACAAAAATACACGCTTCATATATATACATTGATGGTACCGTCAAAATATTCAATTTTTGAAAATGTGGCTTGCATGAATCCGTTCGTTTTATTTTGCATATAGCACGAATGCATTTTTTCTGAGCTATAAGTACTTGTTCGACTTTAGCACCATTGCCCCAGAATATCAGGCCATATCGCAAAGTGGAGGCAACGTAGCCATGATAGGTAGATAAGAGTGCGTTCATGTTTGCAATTTTGCCTAGTTTATAAAGAGCATAGGAAAACTTACTAAGTTTCCCACACACATTCTCAATTTGCGTGCTCCAAGACATATCGTTATCAATATTTATACCAAGAAATTTTGTCACATTACATTCTAGTATTGGATTTCCTTTATAATCGATTTTAACTTTGGATTGCATTTTTTGTCTGATTTTGAAGTTCATGATTTTAGTTTTGTTAAGATTAATTTTTAGATTGTTAGCTTCTAACCAGTCAATAATCCTAACCAAACTTGCACCAATATCATCCTCTATTTCTTTTATATTACCACTACTATATATAACAGTGCTGTCGTCCGCAAATAAAGACATCTGGTGTGTAACAGCTTGGGGAAAGTCATTTATGTAGCAAATGAATAGCAAAGGTCCTAATATAGAACCCTGTGGAACCCCGCAATGAAGTACTCTAGTGTTAGAGGAATACACAACTTCACTTTTTGTGTTAATATCTACTTGGCTAATCTGGGTGATTTGTTTCCTATTCTCCAAATAGGATTGCATGAGGTTGAGTGCATTACCTCTAATGCCAAATGTGGAGAGCTTAGCCAATAGCACTTTATGGTTAACGTAATCAAAAGCCCTGGTCATGTCCATGTACATTGCCAAAACTGGGTTTCGATTATCCATGTTGTGATGTATTTTTTCAAGGAAGTTATAAATGGCCATGTTAATGGTCTTATTTTTCCTAAATCCCATCTGTTCCTTACAAAATATGTTATGTTTTTCAAGGTAATTATAAACACTGTTATAAATGACTTTCTCAACTATTTTAGAGAAAATTGGTATTAACGCTACCGGCCTGTAGTTACTGACCTTTGATTTGTCATCTTTTTTATGTAATGGTTTAATAATAGAGACCTTTAACTTTTCTGGAAATACCCCATTTTGGATAATTTTATTTATAATATCACTAAGTACGGGCGCTATTACAGGTGCTAAGGATTTAATTACTCTTGTGTTAATATCGTCATAGCCTGTACTGTTCGTGTTTTTAAGATTATTTATTATGGTAATTACATCTTTTGGTATCGTTGGTTGCATAAATATAGATTTACATAATCCTGATGATGTTTCCTTTTTATTATTTTTAATAATTGTTGACGAATTATCGGCATTCAATTGCACTGAGTCTATAAAATAGTCATTAAAATGTCTTGCTATCATTTTTGGATTGGTCACGGACTTGTCATTTTCAATTATTACATTTATAGTCTTTTTAGGAATATTAGATTTGATAGAGTTGATCACCTTCCAGGTTGCCTTAGACTTGTTAGAGCTAGTTCCGATATAATAGCTGTTTTGAGCTTTTTGTGTTAATTTTATCACTTTTTGATATCTCTTTGAGAATGATTTGAAAGCCGCTTTTGTATCACTATTCCGTTTTATTCTGTACTGCCACAATAAAGCTCGTCTCTTTTTACTGCAACACTTTATTCCCCGAGTTATCCATTTTGGTTTTATAACTGTAGAAATTTTACGTTTGGTAATAGGAAAACATAAATCGTAAAATAATTTAAATAGTTCAAAAAATTTATCGTAACTTTCATTTGCATCATCAGTTTCGTGAACTTCAGAAAAACTAAGACTAGCAATACATCTCCTAAATAGACTTATGTTTTCTTTGCTGTAGTCGCGTTTATTCACGTAATAGTATTTTAAGACACATGTCCGTTGTACTGGAAACCTCATGATTTGAGCTGTGTGGTCAGAGACACCTAACTCTAACAATTCACTCTTGCAGCCACGTATATTGTGAAGAAAATTATCCAAACACGTACCACTACTAGGACGCGTAGGTTGTTTTATTTCTATATTAAGATTAAAGTCTTTTAAAATACGTTTAAATAAAGTAGCACTTTTATTTTTCTGAATAGTGTCAATATTAAAATCACCGCATATTATTATTTTTTTATTATTTTTATAGCAAAATTGTTGTAACATGTATGTCAAATTATCAAAGAAAATATTTATTTTAGTATTATTTGGAACGCGATATATACATAGTACTATAATTTTATGGTCAGTTATCTCAATTGCGCAGCATTCGAACACGTTTGGGATGTTAACACTTTTTACAGATTCAATTTCTGTGAAATGAATGTAGTTATTCACAAGTATACAAGAACCACCATTTCGTTTTGTTCTTGTGAAGCATGCCGCTATTGTATAGTTAGGTATATTTAAGAAGTCAATATCACTTTCCTTCATGTTGTGCTCTGTAAAGCAAAGAATATCTACACACTTACCACTTGTAGCAAGCGAGTCTAAATGAACTGTGATTAAATCACTTTTGGTCAAAAGTCCATTTATATTTTGATGCAGTATGCATAAGCTGTCATATACGAAAAAACTGTTGATCGGGAATATCGACCTTATTACCGGAGCAATACGAATTAGGAGTACCACACGGCAGAGGTTCTTTCATTGATAATGTTTCGTTTGTGTTCATATAAACGTAGCTTTTTAAATCACTGAAAATAGTTGTTATTCCGTTATTATTGATACGACCACTTCGTTTTTCAAACATGGTATAGTCGCACGATAAGTTTAAGTTCGAGTCACATAATGTAGCATAATTGTAGTTTTGTATATCTTGGTATAGAAGACCACTAAACATTTCTACTCTAAAATTATACACAGTTGAATAATAGCTATATTTATATGTTGGTAAGCAAATAATAATATTTGTGTGCTGTATAGCCAACAGTGTTTCGCGTATAGTCAATATCAAGTCAAAATAGTTACTCGTTTGTCGAAAATCATTTTCACCTATGAATATTATACAATTATCCTTCATCGCGTAACCAGCTAGTTTTGTGTGAAGGCTGTTTAACAATACTTTTATCCCACCATGGGGTAGAAGGTAGTGACAGATTTGGTGAGAGGGAAAAGTGTTTTCGGCTGTCGATAGTATTCTGTTATTCTGGTTACTACTTAATATACACAATTTGTTGCCTTCTTCCTGCTGGGTTAAATGTGACGTGTTCTTTATTTTTTTTCGATTTTGGATATGGCCCACATTCCTTTGAGGGGTAGCTTGTGTGGGGGTGAATTGATCTGGAGTCCCAAATTCTGAGTTATCTCTGCTTTGTATATCTATGGTTCTTCTAATAGGCGTAGACAGCGTCGATTTTTTATTTGGTGTTCTTAACTCGCTAGCCAACCTTTTTGTTGCTTTTTCGATTATTTTATGTTTTGATTTCATTGTTTCTATTGTATCCTTTAGTTCCTTGTTTTCAATGGACAGGTTACTTATTTCGTCATGCGCCGACTGCAGTTGTGAATTTAAATTTTCGAGTTGACGTTTGAGGTCCTCTATTATTTCATTCTCTTCATCTATTATATTTGGTACGCTACTATTTGTGGCGCCCTCTATTGTCGAATTATTGCAACTATCTTCGTCGAATGTTAATATTTCTGTATCGGATCGTCTTCGTTGACTACGTAGTGTGATGTTCTCGAAGAAACTCATATTTGTTTAAATAATAAACACTAAATCTTTAAAAAAGTTAAGATGTTTGAATGTGGATCGAACTCGAGATCAACAGGTTCTACACTGATTGGGCGGAGCTTTAGCCGCTGCGCCAAACTGAACTTGTGTATACAGTTTGAAATTGGTAGCTAGTTGGTTCTTGATCTTTGATTACCGATAATATATCGTCATTCAAATGTCCAGTGGGTTCAAAGTCCAATTCTTTGTTGGAGAAACGTAAGTTACGACTGTTATGATTTGAAATAACCAAGAATCATTAATCTTTATTGTCGTGTTTTTACTCACTGTTTTTGCTTAATTTTGGTCAACAAAACATGCACAATATCACTAGTAAACGTTATTATTTACAAGCTTGCACATTTTAAGTCTTAAAAAGCCTAAAATGTTTTTCAACTTTTAGCTTTTTACTCGGTTTTTTATAATGATTATCACTTCACTGAAGACGAATATTTTCCCACAATACGATTGTTATATACTTATTTGTGTGTCCTTTCACTGATACACTTATTTCTATTACTTAAATATTGTTTTCTTATTTTAAAAAGATTTTAAAACACAGAGCTGACGTTTTCGTGTTAAGATGTAAGTAATGTCTCTATCCTATCGAAACGCGCTTTGCACATCTTATCTATCATGCAATTAGAATGATATTATTTATTGTTAAGTAAAGTAACAAATAAATAATTTTAATGTAAGATATCACAGGGCAAGGCGGAGGAATAAAATTAAAAAGCAATGACGACGAGGTACAGTTTGCAATTAACGCAGACACTTTTTTTATAAACTAGCTCTCTCCCGTGGTTTTGCCCTCATTTTTGATTACTACTCCGCTCTCGTAGATCGTGACATGATGGCATAGCTTTCTTGGATAGATGGGCTATCCAACACAAAAGCATTTTTCAATTCATACTTTTTTTTTGGTGAGTGGTAAATCATCAAATTACTGCTCCCGTCCTGGGTGCGGCGGGTGTCAGACTTTTACTGACTAAAACCCACTCATGTTCCTTCGGTTACCCTTTATGTTCCGGGGTCACGGTAACTATTAATAAACATTCCGCAACCTCGGCAGGCGTTGGCCGTGTTGGGCCCCTTCTCGTGCTGACTTCTCTTTGAGGCGCGCGTGGAACACTAACGCGCCGTTGTTGACGCGGGCCTGGTCCTAGCCGCTTGACATCAATATTTTAAATACGATACCTACATATCGTCATAAAATTGATTTACCTTTCCGAAACCTCTCCCCTAACACTTAATTGTGTTGTTTTAATTAAGACTTTTTACCCGACTGCCAAAAGGATTATGTTTTTCAGACATTCTTTCTTTGCATAAGAACCATCCACATACTTAAAGCGATATTCTAAAAAATGCGCTTAGCAACACATTCAGCGATAAATTAATATATATTATAGAAGACAAAGCAACATGGAGTTCTCAGAACAACTGTGTATTTCTGATATACACAGAACAAACAATCATATTCATCACACAAATATGTCTTGGGTGGAAATCGAATCCACGACTTTCGGGTCTCTAACCACTAGACTAACAGGCCCGTCACATACTCCCTCATTCCTGTCACCCGTCACGTCACAGTTCTGCAAATTATAACCAACGTTTCTATAATTTAACAAAACACTTGACACTTTTCTCATCAACATGTACTAGGTTAGCAGCTGCGCTATGAAGGTCAAATATAATTACAAAATGTTTAGTGCTAGAACACTAACAGAGTTTTGTAGCGCGCGCAAAGTTTCCAACTTCCCACTGTGTTGAACTAACGAAATTTAGTTTATATCGTTGTAATTCATGAATTCCTGGTACATGTGTGGCTTGGTGGTGTATATTAGCGTCCCGTGTACGGCTTAAATTAATCTACTTAACTAACTGCTACAGAAGGCTAGTTATGATTTTTAGGGGTTCACAGTCAACAAGGAACCCTTATAGTTTCGCTATGTCCGTCCGTCTGTCGCGGATTCGTGGCTTAGCTCAGAGACTTATATTATAAAATGATATGAAATTGTTTATTCTGCTAGTAGAATTAAATCGCAATTACACGTCATTTTTTTGAATACTAGATGGATTCGGCAGTTCCTGACTACTAGTAGTTTGGCTATTGAATGTTGCGAATCAAAATATACACTATGTAAAAGTTATATCGTGTTTTGTTACTAAACGTAAGCGTAGTTATTTTCTTTTAAATAAAAAACATACTTACAAACAAACATTTCAAATAGACGACTGCCTTCAAAGGATCCTACATAATAAATGGTTCAGACCAAAACCAGTCCACATTAATAAAATAAATTGCGAAATTCAATTAGGTGCAAGGGTGTAAAAGTTCGATGTGAAAATCTAATTAGCTGAGTAGGTAGTACCTACCTACACGTGTTTCCAAAATTGTTGTGACACGAAACTCACTTAGAAAAAATCAGAGGTAAAAAGTAGACACCACAATTGAATTGTGCTAGTTTTTTCAATATGATGTTAGTGGAACCTGTAGGTCTCTGTGATTTTTTTAACCTCCGACGCAAAAAAAAGGGGGGTGGGGGTGTTTGTTAACCCCTGACGCAAAAAGAGGGGGGTTATTAGTTTGAAAACTTGTCTTTGTGTGTGTAACTGTCATAGACACCGCAGGTCTTAACGAGCTAAACCAATTTGGATGCGGTGTTTTTATTGTGGGATTGGATGGTCGTTTAATATTTCCTTTTAAAATAACTGAACATTAAGTGACTTAAGATGAAACAAATATTTTTGTATTTTTTTTTTAAAGTGACTGGAAGCCAGTATGCGTGTACAAAAATTGATACATGAAGAATTATGCCGATATATCTCTGCCAATGGGCGAAAATTTCCTTAACCTACAGTATTCTCAAAACCCTTTAATTAAACGTACTTACTACATCTCGCCAAATTAATATGACTAGCCTGGAATCAGCAACACATATTCGCAAAAATAAATTAACGAATCCCAATTCACTTTATCACATAACTTGGTTGCGGAATGTTTTTAATAGTTACCGTGACCCCGGAACGTAAAGGGCAACCGAAAGAACATGAGTGGGTCTTAGTCAGGAAAAGTCTGACACGCCCTCCCGCCCCGTCCAGGACGGAAGAAGTCATTTGATGAAAAAAACACCATGACTTGAGAATTATATATTACTAGTTTTTGCCCGCGACTTCGTCCGCATGGAATAGTAGTTCCCGTTCCCGGGGGATTTCCGGGATAAAAAACTATCCTATGTCCTTTCTCGGGTCCCAGACTATATCTGTACCGAATTTCATTCAAATCGCTTCAGTGGTTTAGGCGTGAAGAAGAGACAGACAGACAGACAGACAGACAGACAGACAGACAGACAGAAAGACAGACAGACAGAGTTACTTTCGCATTTATAATATTAGTAGGGATGTTTTGTAGTAGATACTTACAACGCGAAAATTAAGGAAATTACCAAGTAATTGACGACAAGAAACGTAAGACGTAGGTCACCGCGGAGGGCAGCGATATATCAGCCTATGTCTGTCCCACTGCAGGGTAAAGGCTTATTTTCACATAGAGAAGTCACATAGATTATCACAGTGGCTAAAGGCAATTTTGAACTTATTTAAAAACAAGCAGTAGCACGCGGTTTCAGCCGCCTTTTTGGTTACTACTCCGCTCCTATAAGTCGTAGTGTGATATTATATAAGAAGAAAAAGAATAATTTATTTTTAGAAATTACATACAATGCTTTGATTCCTGATAGTAGATATAGCCTTAAACCTTTCTCATTAAAGGGCTACCCAACATAAAAATATTTTTTCAATTTGAACCAGTACTTTCTAAGATTACCATGTTCAACCAAATAAACAAATTCTTCAGCTTTAGAATATTAGTCTACATTTTTTTTAATCCGTCAGGATATCTCTAGTTATGACCCTTAACGCCACTGGTTGAGTCTCGTCTCATTTATTCCTAAAGAGCCACAAAATGGTGCCTGCCCATCATCTCGTTAACGTCTACCAGACATGGGTCCCCCAACAAAACAAAAGTATTTGCTGTTTACAGACATGACCACTCCTGCATGTCTTTTAATACATTTTATAAATCAGCGTATTTTCACAAAGAGAATTCACATAGGTCACTTTAACATTACTTAATAAATAGGCTACCCAACACAAAAATATTTTTCCAATTATTCGAACTAGTACTTTCTAAGATTACCGTGTTCAACCAAACAAACAAATTCGTCAGCTTTATAATAATAATCTACATTTTTAATCCATCAGGATTTTTCTAGTAAGGAACCTTAACACCTATGTTAACACCACTGGTTGAGTCTCGATTCAACTCTACTCATTTCTAAAGAGCCACACGGTGTCAGCCCATCATCTCGTTAACGTCTACCAGACATGGGTCCCCCAACAAATGGCCATGCTTGTCACAGTTCAGTACACTTAGTGGCAAAGTATTTGCTGTTTACGGACAGGACCACTCCTGCACGTCTTTTAATACATTTTATAAGTCTCTGGGGTGCAGGGAGTCACTCACATTCCCTGTGCGGGATCATACGGTACGGTGCACAAATTGCATTTAGGGATTGTTTTACCGTCCTATAAGTTCTGGGTAAATAATTATTGTTTATTTTGTCCTTGGGTAAAGTGAATTAAAAGTGAGCTCTGATTAAATTATAATCGAAGTTATAACAATTCGATTTTAAGTAAACGCCTAACATTTATTTTTTTTAAGTTATAAAATTTGATTTTTTTGCCCTTAATCAAAATGTTGAAGGGTCTCAACGAAGCATAGTTAGCAAGAAAATGCCCAAACAATATTTTCAATCAACGTAGAGATCGACATGATTACTCCTAATTTAACCTGATATATTGGCCAGTAGTAATCGTTTACAGACAATTAAAACCACGCATACCAGCACTACAAAAATATGACGTGTATAAGTGATTTAATATCTTACATGCATAATAAACAATTTCAATTCACTTCAGCTCTGTCGTTATTTTTTTTAGTCCGATTTAGCTTTAGTTACGCCATTCCTTGAAAGTGAATCTTCATCAGCATCATCCTCCACAACCTGACTTCAATTAATTACTCTTGGTTACTACTACCTTCAGCTTTTAGTTTTACTATGTACATAGTTCATACCAGAACCCCTTGACAAGTGTCAGTCTTTTCTCTTTTAAACAACGTTTACGCTTGCAGCAGTTGACAAAGCTAAGTAAGCTTAAGTTAATCCCACTTATCTAACAGTGCTGTACAGAAAAAGAACAATATAAGCACGAATTCTCCGTAAAGTACAGAATAATTTAATTCAAGTAGTTCGATATTTATTATACTCTTACAATTTATAGGCGCCTAGTACAATGGTCCCGTGGACTATTATCCCGAAGTAAGAATCGCTTACGAGAAGTATTGCCGTATTACCCAGACTCAAGGCCTGTTTTACCGCCTTCCAACAAGGACATAGTACTTGGCAGATCATTTTGTACTTACTCTATTCTATTTTTAAAATTTACATGTTCAATTCTATTTATAAATGACTAGCTTCTGCCCGCGGCTTCGCTCGCGTTAGAAAGAGACAAAAAGTAGCCTATGTTACTCTCCATCCCTTCAACTATCTCCACTTAAAAAATCACGTCAATCCGTCGCTCCGTTTTGCCGTGAAAGAAAGACAAACATACAGACAGACACACTTTCCCATTTATAATATTAGTATGGATGGATTATCTGCTATGTAAAAATCCGCACGTGATTTTTGGGGAAGTGACTTTGAGATTAGTGAAATGACTTTGTGGAACACGGATGGGTTTTAGTCAGCAATTCACTCCATTCCGCTCCGCCCAGAGCGGAAGGAGTCATTAGATGATTTCCCATCCATTTATTACTTTTTGTCTTGATTTCTTCGTTTAAGACATTACAACGATAGTTCCATGGCTCATATAATATCTAAGCGACATTAGTTGCGCTATTAAATAATATATTTTATTTAATGTAGTAGACAATCAAGTTTACAACTCAGTATCAGTTTATAGGATTCAGTGGCACACAAACTGCATGCGTATTACCACTGGGCACGTCTCTACGCAGTGCATGTCAGAAGATGGACGGCGTCGTCGAGGCAGGCCTAGGAGAAGATGACGAGGTGACCTTGACACGTGCTACGAGGGCTAGTTCGAGGAGGTGATGAAACTGAGCCTAAAGGTCTTGGGGAAGGCCTTTACCCAACAGTAGGACTGTATAGGCTAGGAAAAAAATAAATGATTACAAAAGATTACTCTATTCGCCCGCCGTGAAATCGTCAATAATATCTTTATGTACGATGCAAAAGCAAATCATTACTCATTTTCCTTTTCCAAAATATATAATAAAATTGCCAAGATAAAACCACTTCTTTGGATCATATTACACCATCCTTCCTCCCCTAAGACGAGATATTAAATTTTATTAATTTCAACGAAACAGCTATTTGAACAACACTCAACTAATCCCATGAACAACCGAGCGAACCCCTAAAATCGCCCTCTTAAAAAACTTTACAATTAAACCATTAAAAAATTTAATATAGCATTACCGGTTCGAACGGTTTGCTATCAAAACTTTTTAACTCTTAAAGCCGGTAGTTAATGCATAAGTTTTGTTCCGCCAGATGGCAGCACTTTGAGAAGGGATGTCTGTCGATATACACCGAAAATGTAGCGTGTTTGGTACTACCCCAGTTCCATTTTCGACGCGATCGAGTGAGGACGTATCGCGTTGTCGGAGCGATCGGTTTTTCGCGAGTTTGCAATTTAATTTTTGAGTTGATAAAATGTTTTTTGTGTGTGTTCTGATGGATGGTTTGGATGAAGTCTCTTGAGGTAAGTCTGTTTTTTGATTTTGGGGAAATTTTTCGCGTGTTTTAGAAAAGTTTGAGATAAGTTTTTTCTCGGTGGTTCTGATTAGGAACTTTCTTATATAAAGCTCCGTAGCCGTACCTAGTTCTGATTAGGATTTTTTTTATATGCAGTGTTGAGATTAAAATTATGACGGTATTTGTAACGTTCTGTTTATATTGAACATATTATTTTGCGGTTATTTTTATTTCATATCAGACTACTTTCATGTTAACATGCTATCAATATTTTCGTAACTATAATGGAAGCAGTCCTCAATACAAATGAGTGATATTAGCATATTTTGTAAATAAGTGCCGCGCCGTACTATCTCTTGTAGTTCTGTATTAATTTATTACAAGACTTTACCTGTGAATTTGCCTGCGTTAAACATAACAGAAATAAAGTTGAGATTTAAATAAAATACATATTAGTTTGAGATTATTTTCTGAATGGCTAAGTAAATATAAATTGTGATATTAATAAAAAAATAGTTAAATAGTTTTGAAGACAATGTGAGGAAATATCTGATAACCCAGGAATAATCCTATTAGGGCCTCGTTTTTCGTCCAGACAAACGAAAAAAAGGTTTTATTTCTTACCTAAATCGCAAGATAACGTTTTGTCAAATCATTAATTACTATATTCAGTTCAGTGATTCTTTTATAAAGAGCTAGGAAACATACTGAGTTACTTTCGTATTTATAATTTTGTTATTTATTTATGCGTTATAAGTTAATATTGATTGTTATTGGGTGTTTTGATTGAAAAACCACGACTCACGTCACTTTTATAGAACAATTAGTAAGTCTCTTTGTGTAATTTTAATTCTTATTTTCCGAACAATAAATCATTATTTACTTATAGATTATAGGAAAACGAATGTGTTTTAGTCTGATTGGCCCAACTGTTTTTTTTTTAATTGATTAACTCTTTATTCTGTTGAAAAATCAAGGTAAGAAGTTGCATAGAAAACCGGTTAGACCTACCAACCCATAAAAAAATTATGAAAATTAAATTCACTGTGTGATGTATTAGGGAACCTAATTTAAAGAAAATTATTGCCCCTTCCATTGTTCCTAGGCTAAACTAAATTTAGGTTTAGTAAATGTTGTTTTTTCCATTTATTATTAAAGAAAGTGCAAAAAAAAATATTTGTTTTGTCACATTCGTATACTCTTTTAACAATTTTAACGCAGTTTAAATCATGACCACTAAAAATGCGTCGATTTTTGTCAAACGATAATTTGGCAGGACTAAGCTAATATTATCATCTGCCTTTCTTTCAAAGGAAATGGAAAGAAAAGGACGCACTTACTTTAAATTTTGTTTAGTTTGTGAATAGGGGAATCGTCACTAGTACCTACATATGAAATACTAGCATTTGCCCGCGACTTCGTTCGCGTGAAATAGTTCCCGTTCCCGGGGGATTTCCGGGATAAAAACTTTCCTATGTCCTTTCTCGGGTCCCAGATAATAACTGTACCAAATTTCATTCTAATCGGTTCAGTAGTTTCGGCATGAAGAAGAGACAGGCAGACAGAGTTTCTTTCGCATTTATAATATTAGTACGGATAACAGACTTTAACTACTTTTCGAACGGTTCCGAGAGTTCCCGGAAAGTCAACCAAGACGACTTATATGTTGGGTCTGACAGTTTATAACTGTCAGCAGACATTTCTTGTTCCAACAGCGCAGCTTTAAATCTTGTTGGCGTGACGAGCAAGCGTTTTATTCAATTAACGGTTTTATGAGTATGAAACTTTGACATACAAAAAATGCAAATTAATTACAAAAGTCTTATTTTTTGTGACATATTTAATGTTTACATATTTTTTTAATTGTCTTAAACCTTCGAACACATGTGATTCGAGAGACAATAGCAGCGCGACAGCCGGCTGTCGCTTGGTTGTCGAAAGGTTAAAAAAATAATTGAATCCTTATTTTTTGTGATATATTTAATGTTTTTAATTTTTTAAGTTGCCATAAACCTTCAAACACACGTGATTCGAGACACAATAGAAAGACAATAGCAGCGCGACATCCAGCTGTCGCTTGGTCGTTGAAAGGTTAATTTAGTTTACTGTCCTACTGATAATAAAATTGCCATACACGTTAAGAAATAAACGATAGTAGAATAAAGTTCAAAACAAGAAATCTTACTTAGCGTAAGCTTATGTCAATCCCATACATTTAACAATCTATTCACTTGCCTAGCCATGTTTGCCTGTACACGCTGTCTCTAGTTTAGTTAATGGTCCAAATAAAATGTCATTCGGTTTAACAGTGGGGAAATTCTCAGTTGCTTTCTCGGTTTTCCGGACTTGAATAGAATTGCGTCCAGTTAAATCTTAGTGGCTGGTAATATAAATAAAGTGTACACGTTACATCTTTTAACAAAAATGTCTATCTCTCTGTCTGTTACTACCGTCTAATCTCTGAAACTGCGAAACCAATTTAGATGGGACTTTCACTTCGAACACACAAATGATTCGAGACACAATAGAAAGACCATAGTAGCCGGACAGATACGAGACCATAGTAGAGTATTTAACCTTTCAACGACCAACCGACAGCCGGCTGTCGGGCTGCTATAATAATAAGTGAGCATTGACGAGGAACAAGGCTCCCACCTCACTTTTGCCTTAATTGGCTGGTTTGAGTGGAGAATCGCAAGAGCAAACGTGCTCGGGGGAAGGAAGTATTCCAGTAAGATGCTGGTAGGGATCTTGACCGTACTTCCGGGATTGTCCTGATAGCCGTGGAACACCTCTCCACTCCTCTAGCACCTCGATATATGTTGCCCCCTTGTCGCTACGTCACTTTGTGCTAGCGGCCGTTTTCGGGGGCCCATTTACTGAGTGTGCGAGTCACCCCCTGCCTTTTTATCCGTGCTTTCAAACATTGGTCAGGCAGGGGCTATAGTCCCTCCATAGTCTCAAGTACCTAGTCCACCTAAAAACCCAAACCCATAGTTTAAATTTTTTGTTTGCTACATAGTTCTACAATAGTCTCACACTAACCGGGGATTATCCTTCGGTGCACCTGCATAGTGCATATAGGGATAATCGTCGGTTGGTATCTCATTTCTCATAAAACTCTCAAGGGGCCTCTGCGAGTTGGCTTCGGCCCCTCGTACGCCTTCCAAAGGTCCGGGACCCCAGGGACCCGAGAAACGTAAGACGTTAAACAAAATAATAATAATAATAATAATAATCTTTATTACACAAGAAATAGTTACAAATTTGTTTGAAGTCCCTGACTCCCGTGCTAGGTGGTTAACCTGTGTTACAGGAGCCAGTGTCTTCTCTCCGGAGGAGAAATTACATAATCTTATATTGTCTTTCTATTGTATCGCAAGCCACGTGTGTTCGAAAGATTAAAGATAAATGGTGTCGCGTATAATCATAATTAAAAAAAAAAAAAACAATTCACGTCTTATCTTACCTACACCTTACCTAGCTTACCTTACTTAGCTTACCTTAGGCCGTAGTCACGATAATAACCTAGTCTTTAAAACAAAATAAGCTATTACTTATTGATTGGTGTCGATGCACCTAAAATAGGGCTTCGATAGGCCAACCATGTTGTCCAACGGTTACTAAGACGCTTCGTCTATAAAGTAGGTTGTCAATGCAGTTTTAACCTTAATCGTAGTGAATTGCTTAATAGAGCAGCTATTTTTATTAAATTATCGGGTTTATGAAGTTTCTTGCACGTTTTTCTTTAAAGAAACTTGTGTAGCTTTAACTTTAATTCTTTCTTTTGATTACCTCAATGTGCTGACTATGTCTCGCTTTTACAGCTAATACATTAAACAGATTTTAATGAAGAGATAGATTGAGGCTTGGAAAAGTACAAATAGACCAATATTATGTCTGTCTGTGGCACAACAGTTCTAAAGAATTGACCCTTTTAGATATGTGTCATCAGATCGTTTCAGCCGTTTTGAAATTACCAACCCTTGTGTTCCCTGTTCACAACACTCACGATTTTAATGACTTCGGGAAGGTGTATTTTTTCTATTTACCCTTGTAAACCTACAAACTAGTCTGCATCAGCGATAAACGACTTTCATGCGGACAAAGCTATTAATATATGACATAGCTTTTGAGTTTGAGGTCATTTGAACGCAGTGATCATTTTCCAGCGCTTAACTAGATAGCCGTTAAAAAAAGCTAATACAGTAAAATGTTAAGGTTTTATCTTCACGTATTTAAATATGCGAGAAATTAAATGAATACTGTAGAACTCAAATTCAGTGGATAAATGGTATATTCATCTATATTTTTATTTTATTATTGTAAACGGACTGACTGTTAAATTATTGATATACAGCCCAAACCGATGGTGTTAAAAACATAAAACTTAAAGAATGTGTTATTTGTAAAGAGTAGGTAGGACACTGGGATGATAATTGGAAATTTTAACTCTTATTAGTTAGTAAGATAAAGATAGTAATTGAGTCTTGAGATTATTATGGGAGCATTAATTATTCACCGCGTCGACGGCGCGTTAGTGTTCCACGCGCGCCTCAAAGAGAAGTAGTCAGCACTGGAAGGGGCCCAACAGGGCCAACGCCTGCCGGGGTTGCGGAATGTTTATAATAGTTACCGTGACCCTGGACCATAAAGGGCAATCGAAGGAACATGAGTGGGTTTTAGTCAGTAAAAGTCTGACACGCCCTCCCGCCGCGCCCAGGACGGGAGCAGTCATTGGATGATTTCCCACTCACCAAAAAAACGCATTAAATATTCAGTTTTATTTATACTTATCTCCTATTTCTCTTAAATTACAGCATCACTATCCCAATCAATAATATCTGTTAACTTTGGTGTTCTGACCAACTCTGTTATAAGTTTAAATTGTAAGAGAAACAATAGACATAGATTGAAGGACTACCTAATTTGCATAGTTTCGTAATAGTTCAAAGATATAGATGACAAATAAAAACAATTAAAAATAACTAGTTTTTGCCCGCGACTTCGTTCGCGTGGAATAATATTTCCCGTTCCCGGGGGATTTCCGGGATGAAAACTATCCTTTGCCCTTTCTCGGTCCCAGACTATATCTGTACCAAATTTCATTTAAATCGGTTTAGTGGTTTAGGCGTGAAGAAGAGACAGACAGTTACTTTCGCATTTATAATATTAGTACGGATAGTACGGAATTACGGATCGTGATTGGCTTATCTTTGTTTAGGCAATCACTATCCGTACCGTAATCAGAATCCACACACGGTTGTAATAATGTTAAACAAAATTTTGGTTGTGCATAATATATGTCATAATCTCCCTACTCCCTTTTCTCAGCTGGTTTTGGGTTTGGCTTCCAGTCTAACCAGATTCAGCTGGATACCAGTGTTTTACGCGAAGCGACTGCCTATCAGACCTCCACAGTGCAGTAACTAGGTGACACGATAACTCTTGACTACCCGTAGCTGCTGTCATAGTTCTACAAATGACAACCGGGTACATCGATTATACGTTATTTGCGAGTCATGGGGTGTCAGTGATGACCAAGATAAACTTTAAAAATTACATATTAAATTGAAAAACTCACATTGGTACTTGCCCGGATTATAACCTACAACCTTTTATATATGATGCGGCGTCTTAACCACTAGACCATATACTCGTATAATGTATTAAACTTATTTTTCTACTGGTTATATATACACTTACTATTATCAAAGAAGTAATTCTAATAACATAAGAGTGTTTCCATTCTTATCACAATCTCAATGTATCAAGAGTATCGAACTTGAATAAGTCTTCTTTGTTGAATAATATTGACTTTGACGTAGTTTTTGTATAAATTTTTTTTTTTTTCTAGCCTGTGCTGTCCCACTGCTGGGCAAAGGCCTCCCCCAACTCCTTCCAGACATCTTTATCGTTAGCGGCCTCAAACCAACCCTCGTGGTATGAGTCAAGGTCATCGCGCCACCTTTTCCTCGGCCGGCCTCTGCGACGACGTCCATGTTTTGGCACCCACTGGGTTGATATTTTTGCCCAACGGTCGCTATGCATGCGGCTTACATGACCCGCCCAATCCCATTTGAGCCTGGCAGCCTTTTTACCAACGTCTGTTATCCCCGTTTTGGAACGCAGCGTGGTGTTTCGGATTCTATCCTGGCGTTTTACACCAAGTATAAAAATAAATCACAATAAATAAGTAAACAATATTATTATAACTCAGATTCTTTCATATTCAAATCATAGATTAGTACACACGAGGTGAATTACAAATATTACGATAAATATATGAGTAAATTGAACAGTAACTTAAATTTTTCGAGTCCTCTACCCTGATTTTCTCACACAAGTTTTGTCTGAGATAATATTGTCACATCAAAAGGGCTAAATCTACTATTTCAGAACAAACAACTTTTTTTTTTTTAATAGAAAAGGTCTTCAAGCAGATCTTCAGTCTATAATATCACTGTGACAAAAAAAAACTTAAATAGGCAACGGTTTATTGTTGTCTACCTCGCTGAAATACCTTATAAGGTTCTCCATATCACAAAAGGTAATCTTAAATAAAGAATACATGACAGAGAATCTAATACTAAAACATTTTTTCCTTGAAATAGTTCCAAGTATTTATCCTTTGTGGGATTAATAATGCCCCGGGAAATACAACTGAGTCCTTTCAAACCAGATTTATGAAAGAATCACAACTGGAGACGAAAACTAATAATGTCATTATTAAAGAAAACTAACATCATTCTTTGTATTTCCAAGCTTTGTTGTAGGGAAAGGGGATAAGGAAATAAGCTGCAGAATCTCGCATGAAATACCCTCTTGATTGTAATGAAAGTAATAATATGTAATTCTGCTTCTGTTATACTAAAAGTGCTATTGAGTTTTTCCATTAGGAAATTCTTAGTAATTCGGTCGTGATAGCACATTGGTGGCACAAATGAAAAGGTTACATAAGTTCAAATTAACTCTTGTTACTCTATACTTCATGGGTTCATACCTATTACGATTAGTGACTTTTTCATTTGTGGCGACATCTATCGCGTAACATGTAAACTACAACTGACATCCTACATCGCGGTATAAGAAAAGTTTGACACAACATTAGTAAGATGTACAGTCAGCAAAAGAGATATGTTACCAGGGCCGTCAGATACAATTAAAGTTTTTTCATTAACCAATGGATATATTTTAAGTAAAATTTCAAATGTTGTAGAAAGTAATTTGTTCTTTAATCCATTTAAATTTCATTTGGATACATCAATCGGTGTTCAAGAAAACCTTAATTATATCTTATGGCCCTGGTAATCTCTTTTGCTGACCGTACAAAACCCAGACTAGAAACTTTGAGCAGTAGCCCACCATACATAACATCTATCTGGGCGGAGGATCTTCCCTTTTCAATGGAATAATGTGTTATGTAAACAGCAAGTAGGGGCAGGGGCATACCAAGCAAATTATGACGCGAACGGGTTTATGGGCAGTGACACTTTATCACCTACTCTTCTCTGTAGGAACGAATTATCGATCAATTGACCATGAAGGAAGTGTGAGTGCTAGTGTTTGCGCAAATATGTACACTATTATCATCTCCTGCTTTCCTGTCTAAACTCAAATCGCGTTGTTCAGGTTGTTGTGACAATATTATTATTATTTATTAAGGATCTATAGGAATCATCATAAAGTTATTATTGATCGATACTTAAACACATGATAAAAAAAACATTATTCGCCTCTAATTAATTTTAACTTAAAAAAATGTTGATTGTATTGTTTTATCACTCCTAATTAAAATATTTTTTTTTTCATTTGCCATTAAAACCTGCACTGTAAATGAAATTAAGTACTAAATATTGTTGCACAAAGTATATTTGGTTTATGACACAATATACTATAAATAAAATTAATATATATATCTTAATTGAACGTCACAATAACTTTTTATCACATCGCAGAAATCGTCACAATTGACTGTGCAATCACAATAATATTCTTGACTTCGTAAACGGCACGAGTTCCCAATTCTATTGCCATTGCACATCAGACACACGACACTACAAAACCCAAACGAACTCAATTAAATATCCGAAACTGCATTTGTCAGAAGAATTGAGATCTCCGCCCCTCAAAAATGCCCTTTAGAAAAAAAGGAACCCCTAAGCCATTTTCACACAAGACGTCAACAATATTCACGCTTACTAATCTGGCCTTATAAAAGAATCTCGAAGGGTCTTTACCCTAAAATCCCTTTTATTTTATTAACGAGGAAGTTGGGGATATAAGGACACTGTAGTTATTCGATTTGGAATCTTAGGTAGGCTATTGTTTTCGTGATAGGCTCCTTTTTGGAGCGCGTATTTTTATTATGTTGTTTTGTCAAGTAATAAAGTCTGTGGCGCTGTTTTCTTTATTTTTTTTGGAACACATTAAGTATGTTTAATAAATTTGTTTTTACAGAATCGAGTGGTTTTACACTGGGAAATATTTCAATACTGTCTGTGATTGATTTTTATTGATTTTAAAAGAGTGTTTTTGGAGTTTTTTCTTATTAGGTACCGCAAAAATTTTCTGAAAGATTTTACAACAAATTTATTTTTCCCGTAAAGCTGCGTTTTTCTGTAATAATTATGTGTGTATCAAAAATATATAAGTATGTTTATTTGTTGTTTGGTTACCATGGTACAAGCTATGCTTTGTTTGGGATCTAATAGTCGTGTGTCGGTTGTTCCAAGATATTTAGTTATTTTGCGTTTGGTTTGATCGCATCCAGATGTAATTACAGGCACTTGAGGCATATCATCTTTGTTTCTAAGATTTCAATGCATTTACACGGTTTCTAGAATTCAAGCCTGGCAATGATGACCACTTAAAAATACGTGACTATCAGCTTGATTGCATAAAAAAAGTTTAATTCCTTGACAGTTTATTCGGTTTATTTTAAATATTTAAACTTCGTAGTGGTCTCAATATATCTAACGTTACTGGTTCAGTGGTGCATTTAAATGTACTGAACCATTTAAGGCTATTAATATTTATCAAGGCCTGTTAATTTACTTATGCTAACTCTTGTTATCCTAAGAGGACCTTAAATCTTGGTAATAACCGTACAAACGATCTTAGATAATCTCATAACATTCACGCTATTTAGCTTAGCACGGTTCCAGTCCGTACTATTTATTTTATACTAGCTGTCCCTCGCGGTCTCACCCGCGTTATGTTAGGTTTTTGGTTACTGCATCGCTCTTGTGGGACCTATGTTACTCAGGGATAACGTCGCTTTATATTGAAAAAAGAATTTTTGAAATCGGTGTAGTAGTTTTTGAGTTATTTCGTTACATTAAAAAATACAAATCTTTTCTCTTTATAATATTAGTATAGATATAGATGATTAAGTTTATCTTCATAGTACTTCATTTAACTGGATGAGTCCTATTTTTTTTTATTTCAAAGGCAAATAAAGAGATTTCTAAGAACAGCACAGAGTCAGAATTGTGACTAGTTGTTGAAAAGTAGCGGAGGTTACCCACCGATTATGGAGGCTTGTTGTTATGTTGTGGATACCTACTACTTCCAATAATTTTTGGGCAAAATTGACTGACTGATTCACTGACAGTTGACATATCAACGCAAAGACTGACAATTGAAATTCTGAGGGTGTGTTTATTATGAAGAGTAGATAACCACTAAGAATGGATTTTTAGAAATTCTAACCGGGGGTAAAATATTGGATGGAAAATTCGGCATTCATGCGGACGTAGTCTTGGTCAAAAGCTAAATTCAATAAAAAATAAATATGAATTTTGATTATGTCCTGAAAAGAGTCAATAAAGAATTAAAATATAAAATAAAATTACTTCAGTTCAGTTCAGATAGTATTTCCTATAGAATTTTTACATGAAAGTATTTCATTTACTAGTTTTTTTTTTATCTTGTTGTAAATGTTGCTTCATCTTTCTAGTCTGTTTCAAGTATGTTGGTGTCAGCTTCCTGTCTAAGGCCTCGTATAGACGAGCAGCACTTTGCTGTCAACAGAGCCACCTTCAGCTGTCGATAGAGGCAACTGCAGCGGACGCCATTAGTCGGTGATTGTTGTTACCACGCGAACAGCAGACGCCGACCAATGGTGACAGGCTTAGTATAAGCGCGTGGCAGATCAGAGGGAGCGATCGCACTATAACAATGCTGTCGACATAGTGGGCAGCAGTCGGAGTGTCGAATACTGCAGCAGTTGCTTTTCTGGACAGTAGCAGTTGCTTCTATCGACAGCTAAAGTTAGCTCTATCGACAGCTGAAGTTGGCTCTGTTAACAGCAAAGTGCTGCTCGTTTGTTTGACTCCTAACATGATACAGCAGTGGTTTACAAAGAACAACCTCACTATCAAACCTCAACTACCTAGTAATCAGGCAACACGATATCAGAATTTTAGACTTCTAGCTACACGACGAATGTCAAAGTTATTTAGATTTAGAATTACAGATGATATTAACGATTTTGTTTTCCTTTCAGAGTTATGGTCATACAACATCTTTTATTTCCAAACTCCGGTGCTTGCATCTTTTATTAACAAAAAATATATTTATTGAATCCAGATTTCAAATACGAATATTTTATTAAAATAACTTTAGTACTTTCTTTAAGCACTAAGCGACTTCATTATTTTTAACTCTACTCTCATAGAATATTAAAACAATTGTTATGCTAGTTAAACTTATTAAAAGTTAAAGAAAAAAGTTCTCAGTTTGTTCCCTGATTAAATCACTGTTGGTAAAGTAAAATTTTATTTCATTGTAGTTACTAACTTTTAAACTTTCGCGTTTCATGTTAACACATATACACACTACACACACTGGATAGAATTCCACCGACCGCAAATTCTCTCCATTGATCGCCACTACTATACAAGACTTGTGCGTGAAGCGGTTGAAATAAAGAAATGCCCAAAGAATTTCAATCGGGAGGATGGCTTTAAATTGTCATCGACGTGGAATCCAGTGATTCGCATAACACAACCTCGTTTTTCTGCAAAGTCGGTTCACTCATCTGTGGATACAGTCAGCGTAGTGTGTAGACGGCCTAATATGGTAGAAAGTGATAATAAGGGGGTAGATGAAGATTCATCGCCCGAATGCAGGGAGCTGTGACATCGCATCCTCAGTCTGCTTGCGACCACGACCTGTGCAACCAGGTCGAAACGTCAAGCCTTCCAAGGTATTTATAATCACTTTTCGCGTTAATACCCGTTGTGATAATATGTGTTCATTGTAGTTGTTGGATTAAATAACAGGGGCAAGTTAATAGACTTGTCCGAGTAACGCGTTCTAAAAATGTACTTTATGACCTTTATATAAAGTTTAAAAATAATTGGTGGGATCATTTATTCTGTACGTGTAAAAGCTGTGTATCTTTTTACGGAAATTATGAGAGTTTAGAGAGTTAATATTTTACATAATGTACACTAGCAATCATTAGCCTTTTCTAAAATTTGTTGTCTTTGCCTTCTAGCCTTGCTGGATTCCGCTGTATACATGTGTTTTAAGTGAAGTGACTGTCTAGCAGACCCTTACAACCCAGTAACTGGGCGACACGATACTCCTTGGTTAGCCTGTCAGAATTTTTGGTTTCTGACTACCCCTTACTTTTGTCCTTAACCGGGACCAACGGCTTTTAACTTATTATTTGTTAGTAATTGCAATTCACATTCATTTAAAAAAGCATTACGTACTCCACCGTACCTTCAACACTAATGGCTCTTAATAATGTATCGCCTATTGTCTTTCTAATATTGACATGACATTAAATCGTACAAAATTAAAATTTAGATACACTTCCGGACTTCTTAATCAAGCCACCTAGCATAATGAGTTTGTATTGTCCATAACTTTAAAATAATATTTATATGTGATTTGAATTCATTTTTTAACCTAATTGTGTATACATATAACTTTTTGAAGTTGTGGACGATATTAACTCATTACGCTAGGTGGCTCGATTCACGAGTCCGGGAGTTTAATTTATGGTCCAATTCTGACCATATGGCGAGCAATAATAAAAATGAATATGTTTAAAGAGAATTTAATTTAAAAACTAAAAATTAAAGCCGTTTTTACTTTTAAAGACCATTGACAGGCAGTAGAAATTGTCAAAGAGTAAGTCGGTTAATGACAAAAGTGACGCTAGTTGCTAGCCAGCCAAATCGCAGGTAGGTTCCACGGTACATAAAAAGTCCATGGATACTCTTTAATGCTTCGAACACACGTGATTCGAGACACAATAGAAAGACAATAGCAGCGCGACAGCCGTGTGTTCAAGCGCTTTTGCCATACCTATTATTGGAATCAATCGTAACAGCTCACATTTTAGGACCCATTAATTTCAACACATTCTATTCCGTGGTGCAAGGCAATCTAGGTTTCTCTCAGTTGTAATCGCCCCTTTGTGCCTATTGGTCTAGTTCTGTTCTGTCTCCTGCTTTTTTGGAGGGAAGTGGAAAACATATTTTTTCTTACTCCTCCGCTGTACTTTTCTGATTAATTTCGTTGCGGGATCTAAGACAGTTGAATCGTTTCTCCGGGACTCGTCGAGTTTCATTGCTCGGCGCTTTTCTGGCGGACTCCACTGTTGATTCTGGCTTTCAGGAGTTACAGTGGTTGGAAATAGTGTGGTTGGATTGTCCCAATAAAAAAAAAGCCCGACAGCCGGCTGTCGCATGGTCGTCGAAAGGTTAAATGACAGTGTTTTTTATGAATTTCATCAACAATATTTTGCAGAGCATAATCATTCTATTTTTCCTCTTATGATATACTGTAGTGTGTAAAGATGATGTACCTATTGTATGTGGTACCTATGTATGTATACATAAAATTAATTAAAATCCGGCAAACCGCAAATCTTTTCATCTTCAACGTTCATAACAGTACCAACTTAAATAAGGTTATTATTTTCATATTTCTTAAATGTCAAAGTGCAAAAGTTTAAGCTGAAATTGAAAGATTATTTTTATATACACACATCAAAAGTGTCTAGAGATATTTCAATTAAACCTAAAAAACTAAAATTCTATTAACTTTTTGTTAAGGCACCTACACATTAAAATAAACCTAGTTTAATAGCCTATCTAAGTTCAAAGGCTACAGAGAGAGTATGGTTTGCTGGTAATCGGTCAAACTTTGAGAAGACGACTGCATGAAGTCAACCTACGTACTAGTAGGCCATTTCGGGTACCAGCGCTAAGGAGAGACAATCTATGAAGAAGATTACAATGGGCTATTGCACACAAAAACTGGACCCATTCTCAATGGTCACTTGTGCTTTTCACTGATGAATCCAGGTTTGGAATTAATCCTGATTCGCGAAGAGTACGCGATTGGAGAGAACCTGGACGTTGGAATCGACGGCAGCACCTACAACAAGTTCATGCATATCAAGGTGCCACGATTATGGTTTGGGCAGGAATTCATCTCGGCGGTAGAACGGGCCTCGTTTGGATACAAGGCAATATGACTGCTCTAAAATACCGAGATGAGGTGCTAGAGCCTGTAATCTTGCCCCTCAGACAACAAATGGGACAAAATTTCCAGCTAATGCACGACAATGCCCGTCCACACACGGCGCGTATCGTCACAAGTTGGTTACAACAGCATGATATCCAAGCTTTAGATTGGCCTGCACAATCCCTTGACTTAAATCCTATTGAGCATGCCTAGGATATGCTTCTAAGAAGAGCTCTTAGGAATTTCCCTGAAGATATTGAGGATGAACACCAGCTTTTCTTGCATCTTAAAAGGACTAGAGACAGTATCCCACAACAGGATATTGACACCTTGTTTTGAGTATATAGAACCGCTGCAGTGTGTCAGGAGAGTCTTAGGTGGATCCAAGGATTATTAATTTTATGTTTTCAACCATTTTTGTAAAAAAAATAGTTTTGTTGTTTAGGTTTTGATGTTTTAAAAATAAAGTTAAGATTGAAACTTTGTCTTAGTTTTTCCTCTTCTTCTAAGTTTTTTTTAAATTTAACTTTATCTAAAAGTTTATTATCAGATTAGATAGGCAATTAAACAAGGTTTATTTTAATGTGTAGGTGTCTTAACAAAAAGTTAATAGAATTTTAGTTGTTTAGGTTTAATTGAAATATCCCTAGATACTTTTGATGTGTGTATTTAAAAGGTCTCTTGGTTTCTGGGATAAGGTGAGTTCAGTCAGAAGCTTGTTGGTCCAGTGTACGAATTAGGCTTAACCAATAATATTACAAGTAAAAAAATGTAGTTTTTTTTTTATTTAAATCACAATCTAGCTCACAGGGCTAAAAGTGATTAATTAACTTTAACTTAGTTTGCTACAAACTTAACACAATATAATGAATGTGTCCATTGCCTCTGTATTCATGTGCCCATAGTCACTATTACATTGTTTTCACATGTAGAAGCACCAAAAAGAAAATGTAACCAGGACTTTGTAAAACATGATATTTTTAAAAGAGTGTCCGTGGAGTTTCTTGCCTGTTCTTCTCCATAGAGATCTACGTTTTGGAACAGGCAATTAGCGTCACTTTTTTTTTCTGACTAACAGACCGACTCTTTGACAATAAAATTCATTTCAGCTGTAAATGGTCTAAGTGAAATAAATGCTTTGAATTTTTGAATTTTGCAATAAAAATACACAGTATTCTTTAAGAGTAGCAACCACTGCACTATAAACTCTTACGAGCTTAAACTAAATCAAAAGGTTTTGTCCTTTTTAGTCCTCTCTATCCTTTATGTCCTTGGTGTTCAAATGATGAAGAAGTTTTCGTTTATGAGCTTCGACGAATCTTTTGGTTACTGAAACAAGAGGGCCTAGACAAGTGGCATTGTAGAATAGATAGCGAAAACGAATAGATTGTCAAATGTATGGATTTGACATAAGCTTTCGCTAAACAATTTGACATCTCCATACATTTGACAATCTATTCATTTTCGCTATCTATTCTACAATGCCACTTGTCTAGGGGGGAAGGTCTACTCAGGTCTATCTATAGATAACCTCATTTTCAACCGACTTCAAAAAGGAGTAAGTTCTCTTGTCGACTGTATGTTTTTATTTTTAATATTAACAAACTGTAGATATGAACTATCCTACGTCCTTTCTCGGACTATCTTTGTACCAAATTTCATTTAAATCAGTTCGGTAATTTTGGCGTGAAAGCGAGACAAACAGGGTTACTGTTGCATTTATAAATAATATTACTACGGATAAAAATAATTCATCAATCACCTAATATTTAATCAATAAACTCCCAGCTTACAATCCTCTGCCTTGAAAGTTCAAACATTCAGATTGAGTGGATTTTATCAATGATTGACGTAATTTGAAAGCGTTTGTGAGCCTTGTTTTAGTGAGGTCAACGCAATTAGCCTTCGCGGACATTGGTGTGCTAATATTTATCCTGTATAATGCTATGGATGGGTGTTTAGATTATTGATATCTCATAAATCGAAGATTTGATTTGAGGAATGTATTCAAAAATATTTATTAACAGATTTATTTAGTACTTAACTTCGTATTTTACAGTAATTTTTTTATCAAATAAAGGATAGTCAAATAGAATAGAAGAAAAAAATACATTATTATGTATTTTGGGATTCACATACTTGTGTGCGTTATTTTTAATATATTTTAACCCCCGACGCAAAAGAGACGTAAGACGACGTAAGGGGGGTTTTAATTTATTTGAAAGTAGGTTATTTAATAACCTACTTGGTAAGCGATGCTTGTTAGACGTTTCATTAAAATCAGTGCAGCTGTTTCGAAGTTATCAACTGTTTTTAACATCGGGGGTGGAGATTTTTAATTTAGGCTTGTTTATTATATCTTTAGATTCGTTGCCATCAGAGTCTAACACGATACAACACTCCTAGTTGAGGTAATTACGAATAAAGTCAAAATTTACTTATTTATTTAGAAAATTCTGCAAAAAAAAAATCTCAAAGCAACACACATACTTACACTATATCAAAAAACAAAGCAATCACAAAGCAACAAAACCTGGAAAAAAGGTAAAATATTATATTATTTTTAGTATGTAACAGTACTAAAGCGTACACAGTCCAAGAGTATACACGTGCCTTTAACACAGAAATGATTTCCTGAACACTTTTACATCAAATCCGTATATCAAAGGTACAGGGGAGTGAAGAGGTGGAAGGGTGGGGGGGTAAGGTTTTATTCGCTCATTTTTCCCTGTAGGGAATCATGCAGGTGACACTTAACTTGTACAGTTCCCTGTTAAGGCATGTACTGGATTATCAAGGCACTGAATACCTGGAGATACGTAAAATATTTTGTACATACGGTTAGATTTGTTTTTTATTGGAGTAATACAATACATCGGAGTAAAGCGAAGTAGATTATTGTGCCTTGAGAAGATGGGTGTAGGTTTTCTTTCTACAGCGAAAACACTAACAAAGCCAAAGTGCTTTTGTTTTCTTAATTGACTAATCTTAGAAGGTACCACCTAATGGCTTGATAAAAATCTTTATTTTTTATGGTAGTCTTAAGTATAACATCACACTATAACCTACGAAATTGTCGCAGTAACCAGAACCACCACGTGGGTTAATCGTGGAGGCAGAAAAAAATACATTAAAAGAAATAAAATATAACAACATTTCACAAATAAAAAATAGCTTCACTGATGGTTTTCATGGGTAAAACATATTTTACAAATACGAAATTTTAAACAAATTCAATTTCACCATAAATATTTCGAACAGCATAACAAAATTAGATGCATTAAAACAAAGTGCGCTCAAAATTTTCGTAATACACCCCAAACTCCTCAAAAACATGTACACTCTCCGCGAAAACTAATTTACGTAATAAATTTAATTCTGTCACCCTTATCTTGGCGAGCAAAACTTTTTCACTGATAAAAAAATGAAATTAAAAACGATAAATCTTGTTCGTGACGTCACATCTTGTTGGAGCAAATAATGTCAAGTTAGCATGTCAGTCTTGTGAGTGGCGATAAGCTACTTTTATTATACAAAAAAATTACTTCAAAATGACGAAGTTTTTTTAGACCTGTTTTTCTGCTCAATATTTTGCTAGTAAAGAAGAAGTTTCATTCATGATCTGCGTATTCTGTATTCAACTTTGTTAGAATTGGCTTTCAGTCTAACTTGCACTGCTAGACAAGTGGTATTGTCTAATAGATAGTACAATAGAGTTCGATACGAGATGTTCAATTACTTAGAGTAGCCTTATGCCAATCTTATTCCTTATCCAATTATTATAAAATGGTAAACTGACCGTTGATATCAACACACAACCCAAACCACTGGTCTTAAAGACATGAAACTGTAATAATTAACAAAGAATTTTTGGAAATTCTTACCCTAAAGGGGTAATATAGAAAATGGAAGTATTGATAAACTCGTGGGCGAAAACTAGTCCCATTTATTTAACAACTAGCTTCTGCCCGCGGCTTCGCTCGCGTTAGAAATAGACAAAAAGTAGCCTATGTTACTCTCCATCCCTTCAACTATCTCCACTTAAAAAATCACGTCAATTCGTCGCTCCGTTTTGCCGTGAAAGAAAGACAAACATACAGACAGACAGATAGACAGACACACTTTCCCATTTATAATATTAGTATGGATCTATTCTATTCTACCAACTATTCTACAATTCCACTTGTCTAGATGTGCTGTGTAATTTAAAGCAATATTACAAATATTGCTTTAAATTACACAGCACATCTAGAAGTTTGTTACCATCACAACCCATAGTCTGGATTAAACGATATCCTTTGGTTAGACTGGTCAGACATTCTACCTTCTGACTACCCATAACAACTGTCAGAGATCGACGAATGGCAACCGAACCAACGCTTTACATGCTACCAAGGCACGGGAGTCAACGGCCAAGATAATCTTTAGTATGGGCATCCATACTAATATTATAAATGGGAAAGTGTGTCTGTCTGTCTGTTTGTCTTTCTTTCACGGCAAAACGGAGCGACGGATTGACGTGATTTTTTAAGTGGAGATAGTTGAAGGGATGGAGAGTAACATAGGCTACTTTTTGTCTCTTTCTAACGCGAGCGAAGCCGCGGGCAGAAGCTAGTATGAATTATAAAAGTCACATTGGTACTTGCCCGGATTTGAATCTTATGGCAAGATAAACAGACGTCACTAAGCACGTACTTTGGCTGAGCCATGTTTCGTCTCTATCGTACACTTGACGTTTGGCAGTTGTGTAACAGTGACAGAATAGATATATTGCTAATCTAAAGTCTGTGCTTAGTAATGTCTTTTTATCCCACCATTACTCCCGCAATCGACAGTATAATAATACAAGGTGTACAGGAAAGGGCCCAACAGGGCCAACGCCTGCCGAGGTTGCGGAATGTTTATAATAGTTACCGTGACCCTGGAACATAAAGGGCAACCGAAGGAACATGAGTGGGTTTTAGTCAGTAAGAGTCTGACACGCCCTCCCGCCGCACCCAGGACGGGAGCAGTCATTGGATGATTTCCCACTCACCAAAAAAAAAAATACAAGGTGTATTTTTGATCTTGCACAACCCGCTTTAACATTATAACGATTTTATGTATTACAAAATGTCATTCACTTTTGATTTAAACTGTACAATATACTTACAAATTAATATTAATTTCCCACTAACGAATTACGTTTCGCTGACAGCTGTGACAGTATTTCCGGCATTATTAAGTTAATTACATTATATTAATTAATTAATAATGACAGTGTAATATTTTGATGTTGATACGAGGACTGGCACAAAAACAATATTTGTTTATCTTAGGTACCAGCTTTGAAATTAATTGTATTCCCCGTAATTGTAAATCAAGAGGTTAAAACGGATTCATAAAAACAATAGATTTAAAAGCATACAGACAGACATCGTTCAGATCTGATTACCTTCCCTTTGTATCGAGAACAAGGTAAATTCACAATTGGAAAAAAATCAAATTAAACAATTGAACAAACACGGCCAATCAAAAACGTAATACATTTCCTGCTTAACCCTTCCGCCGCCGCCGCTAAAACATGGCGTCGAACTCTTTTCAAATTCCAAACAGACCAGAAACAAAAGAGCTAATTTGTCCATTCGAACAAAAACGGATGGCTGACGAGGGGGAAAAAAACAACAGAAATCTTTTCCATTCTTCATTCGAGGAAGTGACAAATGCCCTGAGACGGGGGATGGCAAATGGCGCGAAATTAAAGCCTAATTTTTAAAAGTTGCGAAAAAAAAACGTGTTTTTCTCGAGAATCGCGTTGATCTTAATTAGCCCACTCGGAGTGCTAATTCATCGTTTATACTCAGTTATGTTAATGTTAAACGCTTAAGTGTAAGATTGGGGTGTAAAGATGTGACCCCAGCTTTGTATTATGGCAGACATTAAAGTTTATGAGTCCTAAGATAGATGGTACGCGAGTGCCCTGTATAATCAGGTGTCGTATAGACTGTTATTTTGATGGGAGCTTATATTTTACTACATTTAAACGGCCATTCGGGATCATGGAATACATTAACAGTTTATTACAGGGCCTTTAAAAATAATTGATGACACGGTTGGCACTGCGGCCAAGCTATCGGCTGCTGTGCTTAATGGCGCCGATTTGAGACATGGCTGTAATGGCGTACAGGTATTTGTTTGAGCTTACGTAAGTTACGGAATCGGGTGATTACATTTCATTGTTAAGCGAATATATACACATTTTCTTTTATTTCACCATGTCATATTAAGCCTTAGGTGCAAGAAGCAACACCAGCCACAGAAATAACACACCTTCTCTCCACAAAATATGAATAAAAAAATATGATTTATTTTTGTAAATAGGTAATAAATTACACTTTTACACGTCATTTTTTTTCCTTTTTTTTTAATCGAACGATGGGGCCGGTGTTTCCTAGCTGGACTACTCTGAGAAGAAACATCCGAAACAAACTCAGAGGTCAAAGTCTCTTTTAAAGTCCATACAATATTGTATTGGTCAAAATATGCGAGGACCATGAAGGTAAACTGAAGGGATCTCTTGATGAGAGAAGCACACAGATTTGAGTGGACCTGTCCAAACAGTGCAAGCATTTGTCATAAGTCGTTACGCTCAACGAAAAAACACGTAAGGAGCTCAACGTCTCGACGAACAATACCAAAGTGAGGACATTCGAGTAGGCCGCATTAAGTACTCAAACCGTCAGTCATTATAAAACATACTATATAGCAATCAAGCAATCAAGCAAGCAAAGCATCCAAAAATCTTCGAATGGCGTAAAACAAACGAAAATACGTTTTGCTGGCGGGTTCCATTTAATATACTGCATGTAGAATGGAGCTGCATTCTGCATCCAAGGCTTAATTATATTAGCAAAACAAAATACCGGGTGGATTAAACCTTTTCGCTTATCTTAAAATTGCCGGTTACAGATTCGTGTCTGGTTGTTTAATTGTGTATATACAATAGAAATAATTCTAGTGTGAAGTAAAGGTTGTTTTTCCAAAGAAAAATAAAAAAAAAACAAGAAGGATAAAGAAAAAAGATTTTCCGTAAATCTGAGCATTGGTAGCGTAGGAATTTTGATTAGTGGCCTCGGCGCGTCATATTTCAATTTCACACCCAAGAATGATTGCAATTTGTAATAGGCATAACTCGTAGACCTATTAATCTGCCTTGCTAATCTTCAATGGTCTTGAAGAGACTGCCACAATAATTCATTGGTTAGATTTTAACTTTCGACCTCAATCGTTGTGGTCATCTATCAACGTCGTGGCTTGAAGATTGTCGCTGAAGTTTGAATAGTTTTACTTTGTCTGGTACTGCTTAATGTCCTACTATTTTTTTCTTGTCAATCAAATTAATATAAAATAATTACGATTTTGTTTTAAAGTAGCTGATAATCTTGAGCTTTGTTGAAAAACAATCTTGAATAGCTCGATCCCGTGAGCTCGATCCCGGAAGGGACAAATCCGTACTAATAAAATATTATAAATGCAAAAGAACTCCGTCTGTCTGTCTGTCTCTTCTTCACTTCTAAACCACTAAACCGATTTGAATGAAATTTGGTACAGATATAGTCTAGGACCCGAGAAAGGACATGGGATAGTTTTTATCCCAGAAATCCCCCAAAAAAGGAAACTATTAACCACGCTTAATACGCTATTACTATATTCTTAACTAGTTTTCTTAGAAAGTTTCCTTTTAACTTTATTATTGTGTTTTGTACCTGTGTTTTTAACTATTTGAGTGGTAGGCGGTGAGAGATTAATATTACGAAAATTCATCACCGACTCGAACAAAGTATTTGACAAAACATTTGTAATACCTATCCAGCAACACCCACGCCATGAAATATCCAAGATTTAAATATTAATTTCCAGTTTTCGAGTAGGCGTATACAAACCACGATTTGTCCACGTAATTATTATGTATCTAGTATTAAAACTGAATTGCGAACTAATCTATACCAATCTATAACTGAAGAGTATTTTTTAACCGACTTCAAAAAAAAAGGAGGAGGTTTCTCAATTCTTTTTTTCATGTTTGTTCACGGATAACTTTGTCGTTTATGAACCGATTTTGATGATTCTTTTTTGTTTTAAAAAGTCATGATTTAGAAGTGGTCCCATATACATTTTATGGTGATCGGTTCAGTACTTCCTAAAAATTCATCATAAACAAAAAAAAAATCGGCCAAGAGCGTGTCGGACCACGCTCAATGTAGGGTTCCGTAGTTTCCCGTCCGTCGCAGTAAGTGTTCCCACTTATAAGTTTAAAAAAGGCAATTTGTTACGTTGACATACTAAGTACGCAGAAATTATTTTGTACAACCTTTTTGTCTTTTTTGTACAAAAACTGTTCTTTCTATCAAGTTCAAAATAATTTTCCTAGAAAGTCCTTATAAAGTTCTACTTTCCAGATTTTTTTCATATTTTTTAAACCTACAGGTCAAAAGTTAGAGGGGGGGGGACGCTTTGATTTTTCCTTTTGGAGCGATTATTTCCGAAATTATTGACATTATCAAAAAATGATTTTAAAAAATGATTTTAAAGTAAACCCCTATTCATTTTTAAAAACCTATCCAACAATATATCACACGTCAGGGTTGAAATTAAAAAAAAAATCACTTTCCTCTTTACATGTAGGGGGGCAACCCTAATAAAACATTTTTTTCCAATTTTTATTTTACCACTTTGTCGGCGTGATTGATATACATATTGGTACCAAATTTCAGCTTTCTAGTGCTAATGGTCACAGAGATTAAGCGAGGACGGACGGACAGACAGACAGACATGGCGAAACTATAAGGGTTCCTAGTTGACTACGGAACCCTAAAAACAACGAAATATTATTTGACAATTTATGTGCGTTACTTCAAGTTTCTATTTTCGTTTTATATTACTTTTTGAAAGATACTGTAATACATTGCAGCAGTTAGACATTGGGTTTTGACACTAAAAAGTAAAAAATAAAAAGAACTTTGCACAGTGTGGGATTTGACCTTAGTTGCGGACACTATCATTTTATGTTGGATTTAAGTAGGCCTAGTCATCCCATAACATTTAAAGTAACACTTTTTTGAAAATTTCAAATAGATTTGCAGATATTTTTTTTTTCATTTAAGTCGTGGATTTCTACGAAAAACGTTTTCAGTCATATTTCCCGAAAAAAGTGATATTTGTCTTTGTAAAAAAATCAAACCTTCTGCTAGGTTACAATGCTACTAATGTAAAAATTTCAATTCTGTAAGTGCAGAAAAACGTGAGAAAAAAAATTAATTTAAATATTTTGAAAAAAAAATATATTAGAGACTATCTATGTTATTGTCGCATTTTTTTTATCAAAAATTCAATAGGGTTATGTTTTTACTAAATCGTGACAAAAATCCATAAACATAGCTTGCGCGATGTTGGAGATATTGCGTTTCTAAGGTTTTAATGATTTCTATGGAAATAGCGTTGTCATAAACTTAGAACTTTTTTGTTGGGTAGAGAGGGTTTTTTTGGAATAGATATAATCTTAAATAGGTATTCGGTCGCTGTGTTAACAAAAAGAAAATTTATATTGATAAAGTATATTAAAATTTTAAAATTCAACATTTCTGTTATCGTGTGTCTGTCGCATCTGGTTTTTATTTTTTTAATAGTAATTAATGTAGTTAACATATTGACATTGAAAAAAAAGGCGACCATGTAAATAGTGACTAGATAAAAAAATAAAATGAAACCATAGAAAAACCATTTTTTGGGTTAGAATAGCGCAATATTTTAGGTTTTGGTGGATTGATTGGCTCATAAAGTACATTTGCTATCAAACAAATAAACATTTAGTAAAAAAAAAAACATAAAAAAGAAGAAAAATTGTTTCTAGGGTTTCTATGGATTTTTCATTGTTTTCTGAATTTCTACAAAACTATGACAGATACATCAATGTGAGTTTTAATTGGAGTTTTGTTTAAATGTTATCTCTCAGAAAAACGGATAAAACAGGATGTCCGCAACTAAGGTAAAATCCCACACTGTGCTTTGTAAAAAGTTTACTGGCCAGATTTGAAAAAATATTTTTGTGTTGGATAGCCCATTTATCAAGATAGGCTATTATACCGTGTTAGGTGAGACGAGGGACATATTAAAGAAGGCTATTCAGTATTCAAATCTCATACCAAAAATGGTAAAAAAACAATAAATAAATGAATAAATACATATAGTTTATCGTCTCAAAAATTACAGTACCTAGTTGGTATTACTTCATGCACAGTCTTTGAGTAATTATTACAATAAGTACTGTTACTGGATCCCAAACTAGGCCTAAAGCCTGTATCTTGGGAGGCAGTGTTCAGTCGCTCAAAAGGTACATGAGTACTGTTTGTACAAGGTCGCTATTTATACTTAATTCTGGTAAGTCGATATTATTAACTACATAATTATTATTGTGCTTGGGTGGTGGTGGTGTGTCTGTGTTTGTTTGTGATGTGTATGATAGATTTTATTTATTTTTAATTTAGTAGTAGTTTTAGTTTAGTGACCCGATGCAACCGCGAGCGCTATGGTGTACTTTTTGAAGCCTGAGAGCCTTATTGCGATAATTCAACTACGGTTTTCGAAGTAAACAAAAATGCAGGTGAAACCGCACGGGACACCTAGTAAATGCATGGCAACTGCAAGGGAAGTTTAATGCCGAACCCTGAAAAAGTGCACTTTTTTAATATACCCTTTAAAAATTTGGTATATTTAGAGACTGTATTATTAGAGTTCTTTTGAAGGAATTCGTTCGAGGAAAATCTATCATCATACTTAATTATTATGTTTCGGTTGAAAGGGTGCCGTTGTATTTACAGGCAAAAGAAACATTTCTTCTATACGTCTGGGATGGTAAAGAATCTGTGAGGCTTCTGTGACATGTGTATAGACAAGGTAGTGGCCACTTATAATCAGGTAGGTAGTCAGATTTCTTGCCTTATACAGTAAAGTTTTCAAATGGCAATTAGTTTCTTCCAACACTCTTTTAGTAGAAGTATTTATTGCCAATACTATGAAAAAAAAAACAGTTAATACTACCCGCACAATTTAACTGTGTACGTCGCGCTGTGACATAAAACTGATGTAATGCTATCGTTACTAAACGAACACGTGTCAACATCCACAAGTTTCACATCACACAAAGTCACAGGCGAAAGCTATTGAAAGCTGAAAACAAAGAGATAGGTAAAATAAAACGTATCTACAATTTCATAGCAATATAAGATAACGCAATCTAGGGTCAAGTGAGATGGGATCGTTTGTAGTCCACAGTAATAGCCCCCAAATGGGTTAAGTTGCATTCTTGGAAAAATTGTAATACGCGTCGGCATTTAGAGGGTTAGGTCCGCCATTTTGTGGTGGCTTTATTGTAGAGTGTTAATTGTAATTTGGCCTTGTTTTAGGTGTGTAATTACGAGTATTTTTCATTTATTTCATTAAAAAGGTGCGATTAAAATCATTTAATCCTTAAACTCCCGTGGGTTATATCGTGATGGCAGCCTATGTGTCTGATGTTTATTCTATATTACCGTTTCAACATTAACCTTTTCAGTAGTTTCTGTGTGAAAAAGTAGCAAATCTTAATCCATCCATTTTTATTTTTATATTGTTAGTGAGATTGCTTAGAGCTTTTACAGAATTAAAATCTGCGTAAACATTTTTTTTAATCTTTTAATAATTACAGTGTTTTTTCTTTAAAGAATTTGTCACCCCGATGATAGCGTACAATATGTATATTATTATACTAAATTAATCTTTCCGCAACCTAACACAACATAATCATATGAAAAAGCGTTCTAGCCTCACTTGACATTGGTGAGGCTAGAACACTATTTAAGAAACCGACATTATAGCCGCTAGGGAAAGTTTGACGCCTCTGGACTCCCACACGAACACACTCCGCCAGGACATGATGCACATCTTCAATAATTCTACAGGCGATCCAAAGTTATAGAGCGGAATGTGTCCAGAACGGAGTCTTAAAGCCGTCACAAACGTAAACATTTAAAAGACTACTAAAGTACAATGTCTTGAATATATTAACCCTAACTTCTTTCCAATTGTTTTGTGGTACTTTTTTTTAACCCATATTATTTTTCTAACGTTACTGTCGCAGATATGCGACAGTAACGTTGTTTGTTATATGTTTTTTTTGAGTATTTAGTATTTTACACAAATATTTAAAACTAGTTTTTGCCGCGGCTTCGCTCACATACATGTCTATTTTTCCGCCTTTATTTCCCCATTTTTTTTTTAATTCTTTCTAAGTATATAAGAAAACTTAACATAGATAAATTACACTCAGATACAGAACAAACAATCATACTTACCACACAAAGTTTGTCCTAGGTGAAAATCGAACCCACGACCTTTGGCTTAGCACTCAGGGTAATGACCCTGAGTGCTAAGCCGAAAGTCGTGTGATCCACTAGACTAGACCAACAGGCCGTCAGATCGCATTTGTACTTAGTCTTTTTTAAACCCGCAATTTTATGTCTACGTGGCAAGTGCCTAACACTTAACCATTGAGCCAACACGATGCTGAAACAGCAAAGCTCCTTTTAGCTCTTTTTTAAATAGAAGTTGCAAAGATGTTAAAAGAATTTACAACAGCATATTTTATACTCTCACTATTATTACTCCATAGATTGTTAACAGATTCTTAAAAAACAACAAAAGAATTTCCTTTTATCAAAAAACTTATTGTTCAATTTTGTTAAAATCCAATAACTGGTTTCTATTAAATGGTTAACGAAAGTTATTCACAGGTTTAAAATTGTACACAATTAAATAAGTCCAATTTATTTCGATATATACCAGTTAGTTCAATCTCTATTGGTATTCTGCTAAAAATAAAATGAATTTTACTGCTCGAGTGGCTTCAATTTAGATTGATGTTTGAACGCCTGAATATAAATTCAATTAACTGACCAATTAATTGATTAACACTGGCTGTTAAATGCATTTGTTTTGTTTTTTATTAATGTTTAGAGATGCGACTGTTTGGCTTGCAAACGTGAGGTTTTAATTTGAAATTGTTAGCAAAATTGGAACAATAATACAGGTTTTAATTTTTAACGCATGTGCACAATTTGCAATTTAGCTCGTACGTGGCAAAATCTGTATACTTTTAAAACGTAACAGACATAATTACTTCACAATAATTCGTAAAAAAACAAAATGTATGGTTGTAGCATAAATACACGATAGTAAACACAAACATACACTCAAATGTAAGTGGATAATTCAATTATTATTTTATTTATGATATTTAAATGACGTTCTATGTCGCCGTATAACGTTGAATGTCTAAATAAAGTAAGTATTCTATCTTGTTTGTTAAAATGTGCTAATCTACGAACGACCATTCAGATAGAACTGATCTTTCGTAAGCATTTGGCGACATTTATCGCCAAATACGTGAACTTACAACCGTGTTCCTACAACATGTTATTACAGTTTGACAAGAAATTGGCCTAAATATACAAAATCCCGAATAAAACCATCAGGCCACCACACACTAACACCCGCCTGGTCTTCCCTTTTCAATAGAGAATAAGGGACTTTACACTCTGTTACTCTGTTGGATATTTTGATTCTTATAATTGCAACACCAACATTAAAGTAAAATATTTGTAAATTGTGGCAACACGCCCCTTCCATCTGTGACGCTTGTTCAATACAGACGTCATTTGTGGATTATTATTAAAAAAAAACAGTTTCTCCGGCTTTTTATTCCTCGATTGCCGGCACCACGTACCAGCATCTCATCAGCACCCAACACCACTAAACTACACCGCTGCACATACTCATGCCTCTAAAAGAATAATATATGCCATCCAGAGCTGTACAACATCATGATATGACAAGTCGGATTGAGGCGATAACGATACCGCCATAAACAGTTAGTTAATTTTAGATTAGACAAAATAAAGTCAAAGTCAATCCAATTACTTCAATCACCAATAGACCAAACAATTTCCCCAGTAAACGTTTCAAATTAACACCAGAAGGCGAACATGGTCTATTTTTCATTAATTCCCGGTTCCCGGTGATAATTTATCGTTCCCAGCACCATTCCCTTTTTTTATTTAACTTTTTCTAGAGGACTTGCACCGAGATAATTAATATTTAGTACTCCAAGAGCTTTCTAAGCTGTCTTGGTTAAGAATTTTTATGGAAATCCGATGTATTTTTCACTTAAAACATTTTTCCGTGCAGGAGTTTATTTGCGTATATTTGAATAAAATAGAGCCTAAATTAATATGAGCTTTTAACTAAGTTTTTAGTTAAAACATTTGAAACATGATTGTTTTGGTCTCGACACTATCATTGTTTCTAACCACTTGTCATAAAAATCTTAAAGTTTAACATGTATACAGGTACAGTATGTTAACACAAGTATCTATCCCACCCAAAAAAATAATTTGTTTAGAATGGGTCAGCTAGTCAATATCAGTGACAACATATTAACTTTGTTAATTTAAATCGAGACAAGTAACAATGTTTTCTATTTATTTGTACATTCTTATTAGCCTCTATTAGCCTTTTGGGCTAGTAGAGTAATTGTAATTCTAACGTAGCCATTAAGTTCAATCGTAATTAAAACAAGTGATATAGACATTTGTGAAGAAAATCGTCTTGAATTGGAGTATAAATATTAGGTCCCTAGCCATTAATAAAATAAGTTTGGTGGTAGCTCGCACCTTCTCTACCGGATATTTATAAGACATCATCGTCCTAGTCTTTTTCCAACTATGTAGGGGTAGGCTTACAGCCTTAACTGGATTCAGCTGGATACCGGTGTTTTACGTGAAGCGGCTGCCTATCAGACCTCCACAACTCGGTACCTGGGCGACACGATACACGAGTATCACACGCGCCTCGTCAACCCTTCTAATATATATTTACTCTTTTTTCCAAGAACGCCATGCTATCTTCTTATTTATGTCTTTTCTTTATTCAAATTCATTGTCAGAATAAATAAAACTATCAAGCGTATTTACGAAGAAAATGAAATGCTCCAACTCTCAGTTTAATTTTCGACAAAAACTATCTCCGTCTTCAGATTTATAATACAAAGATTATTTTCTTAACAACTGAGGATAAAAGCGCTTTCTTAGTTTTTTTTTTATTTCAACTCTTTTCCGCTGCGTTGACTTAGGCACCCAGACTACACTAGATTCTGATTAAAACAGGTTTTTAATTAAAACAACCCCTCAAGTTAGCAGTATCGGTTGGACTAAAGTTCTAAGTGAAAAAGTTTAAGGAAAGATACCTGGGAGTCAAGTCAAGTCCGTGGGAGTTGAACGGAGTGATTTGATGAACCGTGGTTTTGGGCAGTTCAATAATGGTTGAGTTAAATTGTTGCCTGTCTATGTTTTAATTTTGACATGAATTTTTCTTTTTTTTATATTAGCTGTCTCTCGCGGTTCCACTCGCGTTTTGTTAGGTCTTTATTTACTGTTTCGCTCCCGTTGGATATAGCGTAACGTTATTTAGCTCGCCGATAACGTAGCTTCACTTTTTAAAATCGGTTCAGTACTTTTGAGTGTATCCATTATAAAGAAACAAATTTTTTCTCATTATATTATTAGTACAGATAATCTCGTAAAAGCATTGTGACTTTTGCTTGTTACGTCGTATCTAATGTTTATCTTAATTATCACAGACATCAAAATTTTATTGATTGAAAACATTGCCAGGAAACTTGCATATTAATCAGAAATCGACAATCCGCTTTTAGCTAGCGTATAATAATAATATAGCGTATAATGCTAATGCCATCTTTGAAAGAGAAAGACCCTGCAGAGGGCAGTAATACTCAAATGTATTATTTATAAGTTTAAAACTTTGAACTAGCTAAAAAAAGTTTTTTTTTCTGTTTCTGTTTGTGTATTATTTTTGTTGCTAAATTTGCTCGTATTGTACAAAAAATGATGCTTGACCTGAATACCAATAAATAGCTGGGTCAAAAGATATGCAGAAACCGGTCGTCTTCGCCACGGCTCCTTCCTTCGTGCCCCTACTCACTGTCAGCTTGGGTCTTACCACTTCACTGCGGCCGGAACACTATTTTATACATATTATTCTGAAATATTTTTAAGAATAGTGGATAATATTTGGTAAATGGTTATTTTTGTGTCTTTGGATGGTAAAAAAGCTGCATGTTCCTCTGATAAGATTAGCAATTCAAAGCAAAACAATAATAACAGATGCCTCGAAAATGCATTACCACCCTATTTTTTTAATTTTAATAGTTCTTATCTACAAGGTAAATTCACAAATGGAACAGATTTTGTATGAATTTATCTGCCAGATATTTTAATCAAAACTTATCAGAAGAATGTGAATCAGGCGCTAAGAGTTTGATGTTTCTTCTGCTCATAATCCAAACCTGCTTACGCAAGCTAGATATTGCTAGTTAATAAAATTTTAGTATCACGTTTCTGAACGCATCTCACATATTAAGAATAGAATTCCTATTGGACGACATTATTGAGCCAATCATACTCCTTTTTCTTGTCCAATCCAATTTCCGCACTGCAAAATATGCTACACCGCAAAGCCAATGAGCGACGCTTCCGCCGAAGCCATGTTGAAGAAGAAACCATCAACATCCGCTCTCTTGCGAATCAAGACGCCAACCGCTCAACACCGCTTTTTTCGTAACTCCGCATAAATCGCTGTACCAGTGTACCTGTGCTGCGTATAATTTAAACTTTTAACGTGTCGGCCGACACCAGTGACAAAGTGGGATAATACAATCGATTCACCGACGCGAGTGCAAAGAACCTGTGTGTGTCTTCAGATAAGTACCTACGTCGGCAGTCGGTGCTACAAACCGAGATCCAGTGCTTCCAAGTAAGTCATACCTATATTCCCATACCTACTCCCATTTTGCTCAATTTACTGTGTCGTCCAATATACGTCATTCGATCCAGCATAAAAAGTTATTTTCCCGCAAAAAACACAACGCTTATTGGTCCTTCGAAAAGCCGCTATATCCAACTTCACCATAAGTTTTTGGTCCATTTCGAGTCGGATTCATAGAATCAGCATTTATAGGTCTCATACCTACCTAGGATTTAGGTCAAATACCTAAATTCGTAAAACCGCCATATTGAAACATCTCTTTCAATATATTCCCCGCTAGGTACATTATTCATTGTGAACTACTGTACCAACTTAATAGTTCGCCTGTTGCATTGAAATAGCATAGGTAATTATTAAAACCGCTTAGTTAACCGAGTTAGTTTGGCAAACTTGCCTACAACTTATACTCAACCGCAATAATTTCTTACACCCGCGATAAAATAAAAATATTCTTGAAGTCTACCCACTAGACCTAAATTATTGTTATTTTATATCCGTTGTACTTTCTAGAACTATTCCAACATGGAAGATCTTAAAATCAAAGTTAAATTACTGCAAGCCAAAAATCAAGCAATCTTTGAGCGTTTATCGTCATTATATGAAACTTCAAAGAAAATAAATACGACTAGTATTGAGCTTCGTTCGGCAGAGACGTTTATGGCAGACACACAAATACTCTCGGTCATTCGTCAGGAATTTAGTACCAACATAGATAAAATAAATACCTATTCTTTACAATTAAATCCTGATCATAAAATTGATTATAACAGTCAAATATCATTTGACGGCGTTTACACTCGTGTCGAGAGAATACGTTCACTAATTGAAGCGAATTCCTCAAGGTCATTGAATGACTCAAAGTCTAGCGATACCGCGACGCAGTCAAAATGCTCGGTCAAGCTGCCACCAATTCAGATTCCGTTCTTTGACGGTAAAATTGAAAATTGGCCAGTTTTTTATGAATCATTTAAATCCAATATACATGGCAATTTAAACCTTACAGATTCTCAACGTGTGCAGTATTTATTAGGTAATCTAAAAGGAAATGCATTGCAAATTACCGCCGGAATTATTCCGTCAGGGGAAAATTACGTGTCTATCTGGAACAGTTTAGTTCAAAAGTATCAAGATAAACGAGCACTAGGCTCACACTATATGTCTAACATATTAAATATCAAACCCGCAATTAATAATTCCGCATCTTTAAATAGTTTTATTGAAAGTTTTCATGCATCTGTTTCGGCACTAGAACAATTAAAAATTGAAGACTTAAAAGATTTTTGTTTTTAAATTTGGCTTTGAAAAAGTTAGATCCCGCTATTATAAATTTATTCGAAATGCATATGAGAGATGTGGAGATCCCTACTTATAAAGATTTCGTTGAATTCATAAAATCGCAAGTTAAAATATTAGATAGATCTACTTCTTCTCGGACCGCATCATTAGGTAACAACAATAATAAAAATAATTCTTATCGTAATCAGTCACGTGATAATACAGTACATACTTTTGTTGCTTGTGATAATAATCAAACTTGTTTATATTGTAACAACAAAGATCATTGGAAGCTTTACACCTGTCCAAACTTTCAAGCAATATCGGCCAGTTCGCGTTTGGATTTTATTAAAAACAAACGTGGATGTGTAAACTGTCTTAGTGCAACACACACTGCCTCACAGTGTAAATCTATACACACTTGTAGAACGTGTAACAAAAAACATCACTCTCTTTTACATTTGGAACAAAGTTCACAGCCGCGATCGATATCGGCTGACGCTGTACCTAGTTCCGCGCATTCACAACAGGTGGCGCTATGTGCGTGTTCCCGCGTAGGTTTGAAGAATCCACAGACTACGGTTCTTTTGTCAACAGCACAAGTCTATGTTGATAACAAATATAACAAATACGTTTCTGTACGGTGTTTAATAGATAACGCTTCACAAAATAATATAATTACTTCGGCTTGTTGTAAGAAACTGCAATTAAATATTATACCGCTTTCAAATTCAGTCATAAAGGGTGTAGGCACCTCTTCCCGGCCTATCATAGGTTACGTGGAGATAACAGTTACTGCAAAAAATAAAACAAATTCTTTTAAAATAACCGCTCTTGTTATTGATTGTATAACGGATAAATTACCATCTCACTTTGTTGACACCTCTGCTGTGCAACATTTGTTCGAGTTACCGCTAGCCGACCCCCTGTGGCACGTGCCCGGTGAAGTTGAATTGCTTCTAGGGGCAAAACTGTTTCCGTATTTATTACTTCATAATAAAATTATCTCACCTACCGCGCCGTCCGCTATTGAAACCGTGTTTGGTTATATTCTTATGGGTGAGATACCCTCTAGTTTATCTAATAACAATAACAGTCTCGTTGATTTAAATACCGCTTCATATTTTTCTACCGCGTTAAATATAGATGATTCTCATTGTTTTCTGTCGTTAGACGAATCTTTACATAAATTTTGGAATATTGAAGAAATACCTTCAAAATCTTTTATGAGCCCCGCTGAACGGGAATGTGAACAGCTGTACGCTTCTACCGTGTCACGTGACTCCAGTGGTAGGTATTGTACCGCGTTACCATTCTGTAAAAATCCAGAATCACTCGGAAATTCATATGCTGTCGCTTATCGACGTTTAATTAATTTGGAAAAAACTAAGCTTCGCGACCCTGCTTTGCGCGCTAGTTATAACGAAATAATCCAAGAGTATATCGATCAAAATTATTTAACTGAAACCGCACCTAGTTCTGTTGATCAGACTATAGGATATTACATACCGCATCACCCTGTTATTAGGAATGATAAACAAACTACTAAAGTACGCATTGTCCTTGATGCAAGTGCTAAGTCTCATAATGGCGTTTCATTAAATGACTTATTGCACACAGGGCCGAATTTACAGGCTGACATATTTATATTACTTTTAAATTTCCGTTTGTTTCCTATTGCAGTTACGGCTGACATAAAACAGATGTACCTTCGAATTAAGGTTATTGATGATCATAGAAAATATCAAAAAATATTGTTTCGATTTAATACTACTGAACCTGTTCGCGAATTTCAATTTAACCGAGTTGCCTTCGGTCTCAAGCCCAGTCCCTTTCTAGCCATGCGCACTGTGCGCCAGCTGTCAGAGGATGAAAAACATCGCTTCCCGCTCGCATCCATTGTCGCTTCTCATGAGCTATACATGGATGACCTGGCTAATTCAACCCCTACTCTGGAGGAAGCCAAGATTCTATCCGCTGAACTTATCGCCTTATTTAAGGCTGGGGGCTTTGACCTTACTAAGTGGGCAAGTAACTCCTCGGAATTACTAGAGGTTATTCCACATTCTCACCGCTCTTCAATTAACTTTTCTGACGGGGATAATTTAAAGATCCTTGGACTCAAATGGATTCCTTCCGAGGACTGTTTCACCTTTACTACATCTGATATAGATAAAAGTTGTACTAAACGCTCCATACTTTCCACTATTGCCCGTCTGTGGGATGTTCTCGGTCTAGTGGCACCTGTAGTTTTATTCGCGAAATTACTCATAAAAGAATTATGGAAATTAAACACAGATTGGGATGAAACTCCACCCGATACTATCGTACTTCTCTTTCAAAAATTTAAAGAGCAGCTGCCTCTACTTTCTTCTTTAAAATTGCCGCGTCATGTAGCCGTTACTATGGGTTGCGTGACAAATATAGTAGGTTTTGCTGACGCCAGCTTGAATGCGTATGGCTGCGTCATATACTTACATGTCACTGACACAGATGGTAACACACACGTAAATTTGGTGTGTGCTAAATCTAAAGTTGCACCTGTTAAGGTCGTATCTCTGGCTCGTCTAGAGCTTTGCGCCGCTGTTCTTTTGTCTAAGCTAATTAAATTAGTTTATGTCACTTACCGCTCTCGCACCGCTATTAATAAAATATTTGCCTTTTCCGATTCTAAAATAACACTTTCATGGATTCATTCCTCACCACACAAGTGGAGCATTTTTGTTAGTAACCGCGTCGCTAAATGTCAAGAAAATCTTGATCCTGAACATTTTTACCATATTAATGGAAAGGAAAATCCTAGTGACTGTCTGTCTCGAGGTCTTCTACCTGAACAGTTACTAAACCATAATTTATGGTGGCATGGCCCTGAGTGGCTTCTGCGACCAACTGCTGAGTGGCCTATCACTCCGTTTGTCTCCTCATGCAGTGAGCAATTGCCTGAGTTTAATAATAAATCTTTAACATTAGTATCTACCGAATCAGAACTTAATTTGATATATAGTCTTTCTCAAAAATTTACATCGTTAAATAAAATATTGCGCATAATTGTATACATTTTGAGATTTTTGCATATTATTCATTATGACAAGTCACATAAGGCAATTACTGTCCGTGAATTAGTTACCGCTGAAATTTATTTAATTCGTTGTATTCAACAATTTCATTTTTTAGATATTTATGACGAAATTAAAAGTAAAAAACTTCGCTCACACTTTAAGAAACTCGATCTGTTTATAGACGAGCATAATATAATTAGAATTGGTGGCAGGTTGTCAAATGCGAACCTTCCTTATGAAGCTCAGCATCCCGCGCTTTTACCTAAACATGATAATTTTACACATGTTCTAATAGACTATTATCATCGCATCCATTGTCATGCCGGTGTAAGCCTTCTTAGCTCTCTGTTACGCCAAAAATATTGGATCCTCTCTTCCAGAGGTGTCATAAGACAAAGGGTACATGCTTGCAACTTTTGTTTCAAAATTTCTCCTTCTCACCCCAGCCCAAAGATGGCTGATTTACCCGCTTGTCGCGTACAAGAGACTAAAGCTTTCGTTCATACTGGTGTGGATTACGCTGGTCCCATCAAAGTAACTTTATGTCGACGCAGAGGCCAAAGAAGTCAGAAGGCTTACATATGTTTATTCATTTGTTTCGTTACCAAAGCAGTTCATATTGAATTGGTTACCGACGTGTCATCGGACACGTTTATTTCAGCCTTTAAGAGATTTATTTCCCGCAGAGGACCTGTCTCTTATTTATATTCCGACAACGGAACAAATTTCGTTGGAGCCAAGGCTCAATTACAAGAACTACTTGCTAACCGCTACCGCATAGAGTGGAAAATGATTCCACCCCGCGCCCCTCACTTTGGAGGGCTGTGGGAATCAAATATTAAATCTACTAAAACACATTTATACCGTGTTATCGGTTCTCAACTCCTTACTTATGAGGAACTTTCTACTGTCCTCACTGAAATTGAGGCAGTTCTAAATTCCAGACCGCTCTGTGTCCTGAATGAGGACCCATACCCAGAACCGCTTACTCCCGCTCATTTTATAATGGCTTCTCCATTGACTACGTTGCCTGTCGTGAACGTTCCCGAAACGACTAAATCTCTAACTTGCCGCAAAAAATTGCTTGACCAAATGGTTTGTAGCTTTTGGAAAAGATGGCGTATAGAATATCTACATAACTTACAAGTTAGGCAAAAATGGTTGAATGCCGTCGACAATATTAAGATTGGTACAGTGGTTCTCATACATCAGGATGATGTCCCTCCTTTACGTTGGCCAATGGGCATAATCACCGAGATTTTCCCCGGCAGGGATGGGACAACCCGCGTTGCCATGGTAAAGACATGCAGTGGCTCTTTCAAAAGACCCGTTGTTAAACTATGTCCTTTACCTTCACAATAATTAAAAAATTAAAGCCTAATTTAGCTGTAGTTCACATATTTCAATCATTCCTTTTTCAATCCGCTATAATTTAATTTCTTACCTTTTGAGAATACTTCATATCCTCGAAAGCCGGGCAGAATGCTTACGCAAGCTAGATATTGCTAGTTAATAAAATTTTAGTATCACGTTTCTGAACGCATCTCACATATTAAGAATAGAATTCCTATTGGACGACATTATTGAGCCAATCATACTCCTTTTTCTTGTCCAATCCAATTTCCGCACTGCAAAATATGCTACACCGCAAAGCCAATGAGCGACGCTTCCGCCGAAGCCATGTTGAAGAAGAAACCATCAACATCCGCTCTCTTGCGAATCAAGACGCCAACCGCTCAACACCGCTTTTTTCGTAACTCCGCATAAATCGCTGTACCAGTGTACCTGTGCTGCGTATAATTTAAACTTTTAACGTGTCGGCCGACACCAGTGACAAAGTGGGATAATACAATCGATTCACCGACGCGAGTGCAAAGAACCTGTGTGTGTCTTCAGATAAGTACCTACGTCGGCAGTCGGTGCTACAAACCGAGATCCAGTGCTTCCAAGTAAGTCATACCTATATTCCCATACCTACTCCCATTTTGCTCAATTTACTGTGTCGTCCAATATACGTCATTCGATCCAGCATAAAAAGTTATTTTCCCGCAAAAAACACAACGCTTATTGGTCCTTCGAAAAGCCGCTATATCCAACTTCACCAAAACCCTTAAATAAATGAAAATTATCATAATGTGATAGAGTCACTAGAACTCGTAAACAATTAGTTTAGAAGAAGCAGTGAAAAAAGTTGTCATGAGATCAGAGCAAAACGATGACACTTTATATGTACGAGATGAAGATAGCTTAAACCTTTTATAGGTTCTTTATTAGCATTATAAAATGAATAAAATTTCTGAAAACGTCTTTTATCTATCCTTTATTAAATTAAACCCACTTTACTATCATCGATATTCGATTTTAATCAGTTATCGACGATCAAGACCCAATGAAAATGTCACGATTTCTATCTATAGGTATTTTATTTCAAACGATTCTCGATTCGTACCATCATCTAGTATTAAAGTATTCCAAGGTCTACACTCTAACGGTCAAGGGTGAGTTACAACGGCTATCAAATGTCAAATTATACGGGTCTAAGTGCATACCTCGATAAAACGGGACTTGTATGATTTTCGCGTACTTACCTACGTTAAGGCAAAGTTTAGAATGGTTTAGAGTAAAATAGTATGTTATTTGTATGGTACTATTTGTAAGAGAGATATTTTTTTTATAAAATCGTAGGTTAACATTGCCTTTTCTGTGCCAGAGGCAAAGTTGTAATTGCTAGTAATGTGGTGTTCTTTGGCTTCTACATTAATAGGAAAACAAGAGAGAAACGAAATTACTTGATCCTTTTGGGAACGACGCCACATACAGACACAGATACACAATTCAAACGTATAACGCTCCGCTGTTTTTGTGGTGTTAAATAATAGATGTAGATTTAGTCTAAAATTTTGGAAAAACAAAGGATCAAAAGTTCATTTTACTTACACAAAAATCGAACTAAAACATTACTTAGCTAAAAGAAAATCAGCAGACCGTAGTAATGCATACCGAATTTTTACTTCAAAATAAACTTACTTTATAAAACTTCAAACTCCATCATCTAAATTAAACCATTCGGCAATAATGGTGTTTCCATCTCGCTCGCACCTTCTTTCTTTCGGATCATAAAATTCTTCTTCATTTTGGGGTCAGAACAAAATGATTAAATTTCACGTTTCATCTAACCCCTAAATTACACGTTCAAACTTGGAAAAAGTGTCTAAATACCAAACTTGGGTTCAAACCCTCCGGTCGTTATGACTGTTCCAGAACTCTTATTTACGTTGTTAATTTATTTAGGCAAGTGAATATATTAAAAGTCTAAAGGATATTAATGGTCAGAGTTTAAGATAATGATATTATTATTGTTGTAAGAGATTTTAGTCGGTCTTACTTTTTTGTTTGAATTGCTTTTGGGTTCTCGAAGGCTGTAGTTAATTTGTGGGTTTAAAACGTTTGTAAAAATGTTGTGTTTTATATCAAGTTTTTGGTCTTGTAATTTTAACAAAAATAGATGGTTGTTAATTTTATATTGCAAACATTAAATTAACAACCGTCTTAGAAGAATATAACAGTACTGAGATAGTTAAATGTTAACTAAAAAAGTTTATTTTTCTGAGTATTACCTATCTTCTGTGTATTGTCGCTTACAACTTAATATATTAAGAACTGCCTCTTACCATTGACATGACACACGACGATTCTACACACAGCTTTTCCCAAGGACTCACGTATCCTCACCTAACTTGACCCTATACTACCTCATAGGTCACACCACAATATCATTACTACGGACCCCTGAGCCCTTCAAATTCACTTCCCTTGTTATTCGTATCAGGTAAAGTTGTAGTTGACCGCATGGGAGCTGTGGCTATCGAGCCATTACCTTCGCTGATGGATAGGAATTAATAATGAGAGCTAACCGATGATGGGTGGTTAGTTTCGAAGAGTTCAGGGTTAGTGGTAATTGAATAGTGTGAAGTAGGTGGTCGGAATGTAGGTAAGAATTTTGTATGTGGTTGAACTGAAAGTGGTGAATGAGAAGAGGTACGTGCGTTTTGAATTATACAGAGGAAATGTTAAAGAAATAAGCGATGCCGTTAGCAAATAAATAACAAAACATAATGGTTTTGAAGGTCAGCTTTTGAGCATGTTAAAAAGTGGATGTACGGAGTTTAATTGAAAATGAACTCCTAATTTGCAAAACAATGGATTTCCACAAAGTAGCGCCTGAACGCTTTAACGCCATAATTTATACCTATATCTTTGGAAAATAAAGGATTTAAAATATACCACAAACAAGTGTTCAATCGCTAGAATAGATAACTCTAATAGAGTTTAAGGGAAAAATATTAGCTCAAAAGAAGACCATGTATTTTATTTTTATCCAGTTATCCTGACCTTAAAATAGGGAACACTCATTATGCTTACAAAATGCAATTTCTGGCAGGTTCTACAACGTTTTTTAAAGTAGCTTAATGTTAAATAATGAATAATTTATACTTATTTTCGACATTTATTCGTGACTTAACTTTAAACATTGTGTTTACATATCTCTGCTTCAGAGCTCAGGTGTAGTTTACTCAGGAAATGAATATATAATATTGTGGGATTCACCCCTGTTTGCATATTTACATGTGAAATCGACGACTCTTCAATCTCAAGTATCTGTTTGTCATCAATATTCATGCTCCACTTTATTCCTTATTCATCGTCCATAATAAACAATACATTACAACTTTATTAATAAATATTTTGTAATTACCATAAGTGTTACTCATATTCAAAAGAACTTCGAACGTAAATTTCATTTAAACTCACAAACAACAAATGGTGACAAGCAAACAGTCTTTAATTAATTTTAATGGAAGCTGACGTACCATCTAGCACTGTAGCGATAATATCAATTTAAGGGGCCGTTCTGACTTGGACCTAAGCCTCTCTTAATGTGTCAGATGTGGTTTTGGCGTAATACTCAAGACGTGATATAAGGGAATGGGCAGACAATGGAGGGTTTCGTAGCTTAATAGGTTTGGCTTGAGATTGTAAGGGTTTTCAAGACCAAGTGTAACAGGGTTGATGTGAGTTTTGGACTTTAGGTAATTTTGAGTACAAAGTTTAGGAGAAAATACTTGTTTTATAATTGAAAATATACATATAAGTTTAGTTTGCAGCTTTTAATTATTTTAAGAAAGAAAATTGATACAACTTTCCACAAAAACTGACATGGCTTCGAATTGTATGTAATGTGTCATGCTTATTTAATCAACTGCCAACATTGCCTGTTGTAAACATTATTAACAAATGAATAATAGAAAACCGTCATTATCCTACTTTGATAAATCTTTCTTTTAATTGTCTTCTAATTAAGTGAAACAAAAACAAATTACCCAACATTTCTTATAATTACGGTCACCTATTATTTTTTACCTTTTATTCAATTTCCAGAAGTTGAGCGTATTTTACAATTTATAAAAGGGTCCTAATTAATTAGCGATTGCAATCCCACTAAGTTGTTTCAATGAAATATTACCCTATTAAAGTAATGACTAATTTTGTACAGTTCAGCTGAATGAAGGGATATTATTAATTAAATTATTTCTGTAGTAATTGCGGTGAGATTCTAATTATAAATTATACCATTAGCCAAAGATTTCATGTCACTTTAATTTGGTTACGCTTCGTTGGGCAAAGTTGTCACTAAAAACTAGATGAAAATATCTAACTTTTAGAAGACAACTTTGCCCAACCGGTCGTGGTATATTGACCTAGTTTTTGATCGTAAAGTTGGCAGTGCATTGAAGAAAAAAGGGTTACTGTTTTTTTTTCTTGCAACAGTCTTTGAGAATAATTGATACCTAGACCTACATAAATAAAAGTTCTCTCTCTGTGTATACTAAGCCTAAATTTTCCATTACCTACACTCAAATAATATATCTTTCCAAGAAAATCAGCACGATAAATCAATATAATTCTATCCCCGCCTTAAAATCTTTGTACTCAAAATAAATCACTTAATACGACACTCCAAAAATCCCACCTCACATTATTATTCGTAGGGCAAATACAAATTCGATCCTGTCCCATCTCTTTAGTCTGTCTCGACATTCTATTAAACGTACTCCAAACACATTTGCCTTTTTCGTCGAGGAAATTGGTTCCTCGGCTTATCTCGAAGAAAAACCTATTTTGTATGGTTCTCTTGGTTTATGCGTGTAAGTAATTTAATGTAACTTTTAGAAAGGGAATTCGTCACACGCTGAATTTTTTAAGTCTCCTTCGAATTGTAAATTGAGAAGCTACTCCAAGTTCGAATACGATGTTTTTTTTATTACTCCTAAAAGTTTTGTGTGTGATTGTACTTATGGAGGTGCCATTTTATAGGGTTGCTCGCTTTACAAAATTTTATATTGCCATAAAAATGACGTGGCAATTTTTTGAAATATCCTTTTTATATTTGAGATACTATCGGGCCGTACGTTTGGCCGTATTTCAATATTCTATAAACATCGTAGGCACTAAGTAACTCGTCATTTTTACCTAAGCTTTATGACTTGTGTCGAAAGATGAAAGAGAAAACTCATAAATACTGACATAAAAGTACGTTTGCCTTTATTAATAAACAGGTTGTCTTGGTCATATAAAAATGAATGGTATATACTTAAAATATATTGAAAAGACGCAGTTTAGACTGGTAGTAAATTATTATGTTCAGAAAACAGTCGCAGTTTCTATACTTAGTTTATAATTATGTTTATTATGATATAAGAATAGAAGATTGAATCGTTAAATCTCCAAGATATAATTATTATATTATACCTATATATATTTAAGATTTTTATACGTTTGAAATCATAATTGTATAGTTTTATTAATAAAATCATTTGTATACAGTGTACCTTGTCTCAAAAACTTTTCAAGTCAAAGAACTCCTTTTTTGGCTTCAAGCGAAACGAACTCGCTCCTGCTAAAGCAATACTAAAGAAAATATGACACTGCTGATGAACGACCCCGAATTGGTGCAGAACTATTACAGCACTAGCTGCCGCCCGCGGCTTTACCTGCGTTATGTTAGGTTTTGGAACTATACTCCGTTTCCGTGAGTCATAGCGTGATGTTTTAGAGCCTAAATGTTATTCTGATGTGAAGGCTATATTGCTGTAATTTTTTATCAAAATCTGTTTAACAGCTTTAGAATGAAAGAGTAACAAATACACACACATGCATCCATAAAAAACTTTCACATTTACGATATAGTCTCAGACCTTTTGAAATCAAAGAAGGGACCGAATACAATTCGCAGAAGACCCTTAAGTAATACAGTAAAGAAAATAAGACATCACCTTAGGACAACCCTGAGTTGGTGCATAACCATTACAGAATATGGTCACAAATTATAGGTTACGAGTATAAACCATTACTAAAGTAATAGGTTTAGTAGTCGCAGTTATGTCTGGACAATGAATAATGACTATTACTAACGTATATTATTTGGAGTAAAATAACCCTTTAACGTAAAACAATCATCTATGGAAACGTCGGTAAACTACAAATTTCTGCTTCACCTTTCTACGACCAAGCGACAGCCGGCTGTCGCACTGCTGTTGTCTTTATATTGTGTCTCGAATCACGTGTGTTCAAAGGTTTAAGCAATACAAAGAAAAGGGAGCAAACAGTTAAAAAGGACAACAGAAAATTTTCATACAATGTTGGTACAAAAAAAAATCAATTGTGTGGCCAGCCCCCCTAGATAATTGTAGATTATATAGTGAAACAGATTAGATTGTCAAATGTATGGAGATGTCAAATTATTTAGCGAAAGCTTATGTCAACCCCATACATTTGACAATCTATTCTAATCCACAATCTATTCTACAATGCCACTTGTCTAGAGTCCCAGATCTAGAATTATTTCCATTTCGAATTAGTAATTTTCGAATTAGTTACCAATGACAGTTACGGGGTAAGTCATAAGTAGTATTTTAAAGTACGTGTAATCTAACTGTCGGAAGTATTTTTAGGACTAGCCGCTAAAAAAGTCCAATATTACATTATTTTAATAACTTACAAAGCAGTACGTGATTTCTGATGTCCTTTTACACTTGCTTACATGTGTACAACTGAACCATAAAAAAGAAAGTTTCCGCAAATTCTCACCATTTAAACATTGCCATCTTATTCAAAGAACTCACACAAAAATTCCATTGAAAACCCGACCAACTTTAAAAATAACTTAAGAAATAAACTGCATAATTATATCGCCTTTATTGCCATTAAATTCAGCCAGCTTATACATTTTTATTGAACTAGGTTATTCTACCGGATTCTGTTTGTGTTGAAATGGAAGTCTTTACGAGAAAGTCTGCCATTTTACAGAGCTGTTATTTGAAGTATCAAGATTTTAGAACTCATTGAAACCGTTTCGAGTTTGACTAAGTCTTAATGAATTGAAGTCGAATGAAATAATTCTGACTTTCGTTTTGAATTGGATTGTTATTTCTGTTTGAATAGAGTAGCTTCTGGTTGTGATATCGTTAGCTTAGATGTTTGTCTTTTTGTAATTTTGGAAGGTATTTAATTTTTTTTTTGGAATCTAACTTGTGTAAGGGTTTTGTTTCACAAACAAGCAAAGCAAACCGAATCATTTTATAAGCATTATCTTTATAATATCAGCAACTCTACACATGTGGCATTGTAGAAAAGATGGTAAAAAATAATGAATTTTCGAATGTTTGGGATTGATTAAGCTTACGCTGAGTAATTTGACGTCTCGACCGTATCGAATTCCATTCAACCATACATTTTACAATGCCACTTTTCTAGAGTTGCAGACAACGAATGCATTTGAATTTATTTTTAAATCTCTTTATTTATTTACACCAACAACTAGATCAGACCTGTATGTCTAAAAATTATTTGTTTCGCGAATCGAACCAACATCACACAAACGATCACTCAACTCTGCTCTTAACGCATTGCCGATTATTACATTTGAAACAGTTCAAATATTAGAATCAACTCGTCTAGACACATACGACTAACCAGCCCTCAAATGACAAAATCGTCTAAAACTAAGTCCACACTTCCTTCAGTCTGACGATAATAAAACGTGCTTTTGTAAAGGTCGGCTCATATTACCACGGGCCAATATTAATCCTTTCGTTTGTTATCAAACCCACGGGTGTTTTCGTCTTACCCCAGTACATAGAAAGCTGTTTTCGTATCCCTAACAATAAACAGAGGCAACCCTACAATTTTACACACACATACGCAGATGTACTGTCACCAAAATAATAGCGTCACGTAGTTTCAAAACATCGAATATAACAAACATAAATATAATAATGTTTTCTCACACGTACCGCATATAATGTACTTGATCTCTCATAACGTTTGCTGTTTCTACAATGTTTTTATTTTTATTGGCAAATAAACTGGTACATTTTTCATCACCTGTTCTATGTTCTGAATGTCAACTGAGTGTGACAAAACAGAAGGTTTTAAAAATGAAACAATCTTAAGGCAGGCTGAGATAAACTCACTTTCTACAGTATAAACTCAATGCTTATTCTTGGTTGCTTTTTATTGTTACCTGGAAAAGGAAAGAAATATTTCTTCATGTTTATCTAATATAAGACAACTTGGGATAGGCTGAGGCTATATTTTAGTAGGCGGTTAGCTGATATTCTTTAAAAATTTATATTTAAATAAATAAATATGCATAGTTTCGCTTGTTCTGTGTAGGGACACAGAACAAGCAAAATTGTGTTCATGTTACACAAAAAAATCTCCCGTCAGGGACTTGACCTGGGTTACTAACTCTTAGGCAAATATGCCATTCATTTTTGGTTATTTTGTTTCTAACCTAAAAAAGGTAAAAAAAGTTAGCAGACAGTAGTAGCATCCTGCCTTCCCTATCACTAAACCTAATACATATTTATTTCAATCTATTCACATCCTCCCTCCAAATTGCTTAGATGATATGAGATTTTTATGTTATTCTTTATAACCCCGATAAATCTAGTCCAATCCCATAAAAATTCAATATTCAGCAGCTGCCGCCGTAACCAAGTATTGATCTAAACTTTCTAATACCGTAGACTAAACGCGCCACCAACTTCAATCAAATCGAATCAAAGCGGTGTTCCCATTGCTCAATCATTCGCTACAGAAACCTTTAGTGAGGAACTAAATACATGGCATACATAAGACACCTCAATAGGTCTCAGGCGTGTAACCGGCCTAGCAATAGTTACACGTATGTTAGCACAGACGGAGGCATGGAAGTAAGCCTTCCCTTGAGCGACTATGTCACGCCCCAAAACAGTATGTGGAACTAACAAATCACATTTCCACAATGTATTAAATAAAACAGGGGAGTCGGGGCTAGGAAAGACGCGGTTAGGGTTCGTGATTGGAGTCTGGAGAATTAACTGGACTGTATTGCGTTTTGTGTTGTGCGAAGTAAAGGGGCTTTCGAGATGAAAATTCTTGGAAGCAAGACTAAGGCTTTGGCACATGGACTTATCAAGGTGGAAAGACGACATAGTACAAAGTTCTTGGAAAGAGCTTCTGGAAAACTGAAGTAAGACCAGCTGTTCATTATGTAAACCTTAAAGGTGATCTATGCCCCGGGGTTGCAGAATAGTTTAAAAGAGTTACTGTGACCCCTGAACATTAAGGACAACCGAAGGATGTATGGGTTTTAGTCAGTGAAAGTGCGGGGCGGGAGAAGTCATTTCGTGATTTCCCATTCACAAAAAAAGAGGTGATCTATGTTCGTTTAGTAGTGACGCTGATGGTAATGACGTCACAAAAGAAGTTTTTTAAAACGTACCACATTTTGCAAAAACTCTCTAAACGCTCTACTAATAAAAACACGACAAAAACCTTTCAACCGGCTAATAACGCTTCTGATTTCATTCCCTGTGATAGCATTCATGAATTACAATCGGATTTCGTTCACTCTATTAGTTCACCTCGCTCATTTCCCGGCCCTGGAGCGAAACTAGGAGGCGTCGTAACTTGTGTTATATATTGACAAGTATAGCTGTGAAATTGCGCTTACAACGTACATGTTACTGATTGGAACTAAAATAAGCGTGTGAATGTGCGCACGGGGGATTGTGGCAAGTTCATATTTGTATTGCCAGGGAATGAGGCAGAAGTTTATTGTGCTGTATCTGTTGTTGATTAGGAGACGGTAATGACGCTAGGTTTTGTTGACTTGGTTGGTTTTGATATTATGATGTAATAATACCAGCCTATAACTGTCCCACTGCTGGGCAAAGGCCTCTTCTCACACAGAGAAGGCACGAGCATTGATCACCACGCTTGCTCAAGGCGGGTTGGCGATTTCAGACTTATATTAACTACAAGTCCAGGTTTCCTCACGATGTTTTCCTTCAGCGATGTCTGTGATGTCTAAGATAAACTTTAGAAAGTACATATGAATTGAAAAAGTCACATTGGTACTTGCCCGGATTCGAACCCGCAACCTCTTGCATGAGAGGCGGGCGCCTTATCCACTGGGCCATCACGACATATTATGATGTGAGTAAGTAAAATTTATTTGTTTGTTTGTGGTATATGAAATGTAAGATTTAATTAGGGTTTTTGTGTCTTGGAGTAATTTCCATGGCTTGGCTTAATTGGTTTAACATTGCGTAACGTTCTTGATGAAATATCATTTTCTTTTGTCGGAGAATATATTTTAACCCGGATATAACCCGGATGTATTCAAGAGACGAGTGCATAGATATCTTTTGGGTGAGCTCGCTCCATCGTAGGCCCCGTCTATGCCCTCGGGCTAGTCTGGGACCAAGAGCAAGCCCATAAGTAATAAAAAAAATATACTTTAATTATAAGTTCATAGAGTGCTTATCGGGAATCGGGAAATCATGTTTTAATATAGACCAAACCGAAACTCACAAAAGTAAACGTTTAAATTCAACAGTACAGCGTAGAAACCTAATTATTTATAACACCAAAAACTCCAAGAAAATAACAACATCGTCTAAGTAGACGAATCTTTCAAACTTACTTTTCGCAGTTCAACAGAATAAAAATGTAAGAAAACGCTAGATTTTATCGGCTGTTCATTTTCCGCGCAGGTTGTAAGAATCACGAGGTAAATGGATTGCTACTACGCTTACATGCGACTAGGTAGCTAGCTGTCACAATATCTCTATCTGGCAATAACTTACACATGGCTCCAAATCGTTTTAAAAGATTTCCTACATCAAGATCTCGGCTTTACGGAATAGAAAAACGGAAACCGTATGATCCCAAATATACATTGGGAAATTGCTTAGAATATTTGGTGAAAGTAACATTCTTCATATTTTAGAGGTTTTTACTTCACCATTTTTTTTAAACTAAGTTTGGGAGAAATAGTTTCTGTAGCGTAAAAGCTAACAAACGTGTAATCCGGGGTAACTACTTGTAGACAAAACAAACATTTTTGTTCAAAGCTTAGAAAACATTGAGCAGATACACTGGCGTGCATTGAGGTAGATAGAATTTCAGATATTTGCCTATACACGCCATTTTAGCTGAAATATCATCCAAAATACACTAGAAACGAGATACATACATAATAATAATGCAATATTAAACAAACATATTAAAGTTGTAGAAGACAAAACATTTGTGTGATAAGCATTATTGTTTGTTCTGTGTTTGGGTGTAATATTTATCTATAATAATAATTTTATTTCAGGCATCGGAGGCCCATAGAAAAAACTACATAGAATAATCTTAAACAAATAAATTAATACATATATTTTAAAAACAAAAACTTAATACTAATGTACACGAAGTGTCGGCGTCGTGTTTCGCTGACTGGTGACACGTAGCTGGCCACGAAACCGGCGGAACATAACACCCTTCGGCCAAAACTCTTCTTTGAGGAACTTCTCGAAACACTGCGTCGGAACACGCACCACAAACGACTTGAAGTTCGTTTTGTGACGTGGCTCCAACATCTCGACCCTCAAAGTCCAGTTGGTCTTCACCCGCATGTACTCCACGACCTCTTCAACTTTCGTTCTATTTTTCGTTCTTAAATCTATAATATGTATGTATTTATGAAGTATATAAGTATGTATATCAGTTGTCTGGTTACCATAACACAAGCTCTGCTTAGCTTGGGATCAGATAACCGTGTGTGAGTTGTCCTAAGGTATTTATTTATTTATTTATATACCTATACAGTTACGGACCTGCAGTGTTGGCCTGGTGTTTATTGACCTTGAGTTAGCTTGGGATTCTTTATGGATGGAAAATCATGAAATGTTAAACTCACCCATGTTTCTTCGAGTGTCCTTTATGTTCCGGGGCCATGGTAACTATTTGAACTATTCCGCAACTCCAGGTTAGCTTGGGATCTGATTGCCATGTGTGACTTGTTGCAAGATATTTATATTTTTTTATTATATAGCTATAAAGGAGCTTCATGGTACTATTCTATTAAATAAACTAATATGAAAATTATTTCCCATACCAGAAGAAAGCGTATCAAAACCCATTAATTCTGTCTAAGACGTTGACTGTCAATTGGCCGAGACGTTTAATTGAAATCGGTTGAATTGTTGTGGCTTACGTATCGCAAGCATAATTAGGTCAGTTCGGGTCATTCAACAGAAGTATACTTGTAGGTAACTAATACCTATGTATCAAGGAAATGTGCTGCGAAGCAAAATATGGAGATAAGATAAATATAGCTGTTGATTAGTAATCACATTAGTTTAATCAATTTTTAATTAGAATCTCTTTTTAACGTTGTTTCACAATTTATAAGTCATTCTGAGCATTCAATACTACTATGAAATGTATTATAAAATAAAAAAACTTGCTGCCTCCCGAGGTTAAACCCGCGTTAAAAATGTTAAGGGTGAACAACCCTTATCACTTAGGGGTATGAAAAATAGATAGTAGCCGATTCTCAGACCTACTGAATATGCATATAAAATTTGGTATAAATCGGTAAAGCCGTTTCGGAGGAGTAAGGTAACTAACATTGTGACACGAGAATTTTATATATAAGATGACGCTTGTAGTGAACTGCTGTTACAAGTAATAAATAGATAAAAGTATTTTAGTTTAATGAGCATAAATGGAGAACCAACGCTTAATAAGTTTAGTCTGAAAGTCAGAATTTAACTAAATATTCACAAACACTGCTGGCATGAATATTTGATTAAAAAATCTGTCTTCCATGATCCACTCTCCGCTTAGTAATAAATTACCTACTATTTTTTATGTAAAAAAGAATTTATACTTATCAGATTTCTACTGTTTTAATTCACATCGCACCAATGCCCAAAAGTATTATTATATACGATATCATGGGCCACTTTTAGTCCTTTCAAAAACCACTAGCGGATCACTAGTAAAGAAACTTTAAACTTTGGATATCAGATAGTCTAATGTCATCCTTTCTACTCAATATTTAGTCTTCATTTATTCTTAGTTTCATTCAACCATTTTAATTTACGGCAAAAAGTTCCAAGCATAAGTCTTAATCCCAATTGCCCGAGCGTTTCTTATGCTAGTTACTTTATTCCACAACTTTGTTCCGCATTCAATATTTATGAGAATACGGCATTTCTACTCATAAAGCAGAAAAGAAAACTTTCTGAACTAAACATAAACACATAATACCATTTCTTAACGCGAAAAAAGCTTCGCAAAACTACTAAAAATGTACCGAAGAAGGACGAAATTACAGTAAGTACTTTAGTCCCATTGTTGTCCTACTTCGTTTCAGCAGTTCGAGAGAATGTGTTGAACTATTTAGGAGGTTCGTTTGTCTCCTACTATTAGTATTTAGAAAGTTCAGTATTAACAACTTGTTGGCCTTTGACGGAGACTTTGTTTTTTGAGTTGTGTTTCGTTCTAACATCTTTCATTATGTTCGGTTCGATTTGCTTTGAAAAATCGTTTACGTTTTTTCTCGTTTCTAGCTTTATAAAAAACTTGACTTTGGAATAGTTAAAGAGAAAAAATTGCTTGTGCTTGTGTGTAAACGTATAATTTTTCAGCTACGCTAAATCTAAGCTACATAATTATAATGTAATTTTAAATAACAATAAAATGGGGTAACTGACGTGGTTTGCCAGCTTAACGTAAATTTTATAGTCCAAGTCACATTGTTTATTTGATTCAAAACATGGTATTTAGTGGTCTTACAATTAAAACAAGAGTTCTACATGCTTAAATCTATAGCATGCAAAATTGCGTTATGGTATATAAGACACGTCTGTCTCATGCTTGACCAGCTGTTAGTCCAAGAAGCACAGTATGGTGGTGCCATAACATAGTGACAGCGATAGCCACAAACTTAAAGAACTAGAAAAGAATAACTAATATAATCGCGAAAAAATAAAACTCATTTTCTCAAATGACAACACAAAAGAATGAAATAATCTCATAATGTAACAAAAATACTCCGAAAAATCTAGCATAAACGAAAATGTACTCATAGAATCGGTTATACAGAAAACTACCAATACAATTTTGCTGCAGTAAGTAGCCGAATGCAGAAACGCTTTTCAAGAAAGCGAAGAGGAAAGTAGGCTAGGCTCGTAGAAGCTTTTACAACAAAGACCGTTACAAACAATTTACTTACTTTTTCATACCAAAGTTTTTGGTACTACATGGTCCTTCGCTCCGGCTGTAACGCCTTTGAAGTAGAGGTCCACTTAAAGTGGTTGTTTCGAATTAGGTAGTGGAGTTTGGACTTTCATTGGCGTTTTTTCATTTTTAAATGTTTTCTTGTAAGTTTTTAGACACGCCTTAGGATAAAGAAATAAGTTTCAGGAGTGACAACTATGAAAATATTTTAAGGTAATTTTATCCTTTATATTTTATACTTTGTTAAAAACTAGGTACTTAAAGTACCTAGTTTTTAACAAAGTCAAGAGTAAAAAAGTTAAAATCAATTTGTATTTTGATCGATAAATTGGACAGTAAGTTAGGAAATTGTAACCCATTTCAAAGCGTTAATACCAGAGTCATTATAAAAAAGAGTAAACAAAACTCTCCAAGGACCTTGCTAAATTATAAATGACAAAAAACAAGAAAGAATCAACAAAAAAATAAAACAAAACCGTCTTAAAATATTCAATACAAAACATAAGACGTACTCACGTAAAAAGGTCCAATTTACAACTCAGAGTTAAATAAAAGGCAAACTCAACCCCAACAGGATTATCGAGTGCGAGTGATTAATCCAATTACTTCACGGGAAGAAAGAGCTTCCAAACTTCATTTTGTTTCGTTAGAATCGAATCAAATCAACATTTTCGCAATACGGACGACTGGGGTTCGGTTCTGGTGTTCATGTAGACCGACGATTTTGGGCTGCGACTGACGTTTTGGTGACAGTAATTCTGTTTAGTCGTGTCGCAAGATATTGTCTCATTGGGCTGAATTATGCAATTTTTATTTTATTTATGTACAAGTTTTGATGTGAAACATCTATAGCCGCACGTAAAACAAATTTCTGGCGTGGCGATGCATGCCATGGCGACGCTCGCCACGTTTTTGTTTTGTTTCTTTTCAATCATATTACTTTTTTTGATATGCGCATTGGCCTCACGTTTTGTGGTTTTCGGGGGCACTGATGCTGAAAATGAGGTCCATTTCAGAATCCAAGATGGCGGCTAACATTTTTCAAAATTTCGGTCATGGGCATCGTTTCCGTGGTTTTCGGGGACACTGATGCCGAAAATGAGGTCCATTTCAGAATCCAAGATGGCGGCTAACATTTTTCAAAATTTCGGTCATGGGTATCGTTTCCGTGGTTTTCGGGGACACTGATGCCGAAAATGAGGTCCATTTCAGAATCCAAGATGGCGGCTAACATTTTTCAAAATTTCGGTCATGGGTATCGTTTCCGTGGTTTCGATGTGTGGATGTCGATGTTTCACATCTGCCAGGCGTTCCGTGACCGCTCACTTTTTTTTTTGTATTGTTTCGTTTTGTCCTTTGTTACGGGAAAGCGTAACAGACAGACAAACAGAGTTACTTTCACATTCATAATATTAGTATGGATAGTATGGATAAAAACCCAATTTTCATACATTTTATTCCAACTAATCGCAAGTGTACACCTGTCTCCCAACTTACGAACAGAGTTTCTGTACGAATCAGAAAAATCCTTTCCGCCCGAACGAGCGTTGTTTTCCCCTCGATTTCCATTCACTCCTACAGTCCGGAACGTGAGATCCGGATTTGTGCGCAGTCGTACAAATGATTTTTATAGAATTTTAAACTTATCTCACTTCTCTGTTGGATTCGACTAGAATTTAGAGCTGAAAAATTTAGTTTTTGTTCTGTTTTTCAAGCGTTTTTAGTTCGTACATTCGGTATTTGATTCACAAAAACTCTTTCACGCACGCTTTTACTAAAACCAGATATATTTTATGCCAGGCCATTAGGTATGAGTTCTATGATTTAGCATCTTGTTGCCACATTACTTTTCTTGATCCTAACAGTCTTATAAATCACTGCCCTTATATTGATATAAAATCAGGGTAATATTTGTAAGGTTTGGTGAATTTCGCATCCAGTGTCTTGTGTGTAAGTTCGATCAATTTGTGTAATGGGAAGCCTCTTAGTTATGTTATGCCTGTGTTACAATGCACTTCTTTATGTATAAATCTGACATAGTTTTACACAGCAATTGTAATGTTCAAGATAGAATAGTAGTAAACCAAACACTGTTTTGTTAAGAATCGCTTTATGCATTATAACATTCATTTGCATATCCAATTCAAACGTAATCCATACTCATATTGTAAATGGGAAAGTGTGTGTGTGTCTGTCTGTCTTTTTGTCCGTCTTTCACGGCAAAATAGAGAGACGGATTGACGGGATTTTTTAAGTGGACATAGTTGAAGGGATGGAGGGTGATAAAGGCTTCTTTTTGTGTTTTCTAACGTTAACGAAGTCGCGGGCAAAAGTTCGTTAAGAATAAATGTTTAAGTAACATAATCCTAATTGGTGACTGTCATTGTTTAACGGCGTATATTAAAAAACATTCATCAAGACAGTTTTAAAATCGGCAATCAACCCTAAATAAAACAATTTTACTTCACCGCTCTACTACAAAATTCAACTGAACAAAACTGAAAACGCTCAACACAATAATGCTTTAAGCAAAAAGAGAGTTTCTCAATGAATAATACAGCAATAAATACGCAATTAACTTTTTCTCCTGTCGTCCATAATTGATTGGACATGAACATAACGAGATTCAGCTCTCCATTTTCTTGTTAGCCAGAACCAAAAGATTTTCGTTGTCTAAAGAACTGTTCTTGGAATAAAAAAAGGCTTCATTTACATATTTTATTGTGACTGTGAAATTGAAAGAGAAATGTGGAAAATTGTTAGAAGTGGTCCTGGATTTTGTAATATTTATTTATGTTAGGTTTACAACTGTTGTTGCAATGTTATTTATAGGGTCAAGTTATACGTAATAATACCAGCCTATGACTGTCCCACTGCAGGGCAAAGGCCTCTTCTCATACAGAGAAGGCACGAGCATTGATCACCACGCTTGCTCAAGACGGGTTGGCGATTTCGGACTTATATTAACTACAAGTCCGGGTTTCCTCAAGATGTTTTCCTTCACCGATGTCTGTGATGTCTAAGATAAACTTTAGAAAGTACATATGAATTGAAAAAGTCACATTGGTACTTGCCCGGATTCGAACCCGCGACCTCTTGTATGAGAGCCGGGCGCCTTAACCACTAGGCCATCACGACAAGTTATACGTAAGTGTGAATTAAGTGCGAGTGTGGTTCGTACGATTGCAAAAGTTGTAATGTTTTTTGGAAAAAAATGATTTTTTTATAGCAAGTTTTAAATGTATTTTTTTTTATTACATATGGGCTTGCTCTTGGTCCCAGACTAGCCCGAGGGCATAGAGGGGGCCTACGATGGAGCGAGCTCACCCAAAAGATGCCTATGCACTCGTCTCTTGAATACATCCGGGTTTTAAGCATTTGGGAACACAGACGCGGCAGGGAATTCCATTCTTTTGCGGTGCGCATAATAAAGGAATTCGAGAAACGCTGCGTGCGTATACGAAGAATATCGACCAAGAAAGGGTGGTATCCCGCCGTACGTCTAGATGTCCGGTGGAAAAACGGAGACGGGGGAATGAGCTCGTGTAGCTCATGAGCACACTCACCGAAGTGCAATCTGTAAAACACCGCCAGACAGGCAACTTTACGCCGATGTGCTAGAGGTTGTAGTTGGGCCACCAGCTTCTTGTCGCCAATCAACCTCCTGGCTCTGCGTTCTACCGAGTCCAATGCGGCCAGTTGGTATTTGGCTGAGCCATCCCATAGGTGACAGCAATACTCCATACACGATCGGACTTGAGCTTTATAAAGCGTTAGAAGCTGTCCCGGCGTGAAATATCGCTTATCTTTCTCCTTCCACTTCATAAGAAAGATACATATTTATTGAGTGCTATCAAATAAACCAGCGCCTTAAGGAGAAGTGAAGTATTTTTAAAACATGGCCACTTTGGACTAAACTAATATTATATCTTCTGTCCTTTTGTTATGGAAATGAAAAGAAAAAGATGCACTGAACTTAAATTTAGTTTTCTTTGTGAACAAGGAAATCGGCACCGATAATTTACTGACATTAATCTTCCTTATTAAAATACCACTCAAAGTTAAGTAAAGCTTATCAAATGCCCACATAATTTCCAAGCCTTAACTATAAACAAAGTTAAGCAAAACTCACAAGACTCACAAGTCTTCAGATATCTAAACCACCCGCACAACTTTCCGCCAATACATCTCACGATACACAAGCAACGTATTTTTCTTCACTTCGCACCGATAGACTATACTAGACGCATCCCAACTTTAAATTTACTTTATACATAGTGCAAAACTTTGGCGTTGCCTGCATACGTACTGTTGGATAAAAAACTTAGTTCCCTGTTCGCGGGTTTTGTTCTTGTTCCCAAACAAATATTTGTTTAGTAATAGACATTGGAAAGAAATAGGTTTCTGTTGAAATCTTCGCACTTTTAACTTTGTTAGCAAGTTTCAGTTGCGGTGCTGTTATGAAAATGGATTTTTCGTTCGTAAGCGCCTTTTCGTTAGTTATTGTGTGAAGTTTGGGTTTGTAAGATTGCTGTATTTAAATTAAATTATAATTATGGGTTTTGGCAAAAAAATGCCAAAACCCAGAATTATAATTAAATATACTGAAAATATACAAAAACTAGTTATTGTTTGCGGATTCGCCCATATAATTGGTAAAATTTACAGCCCCTTTTTATCTCTTAGTAGATGCTTACTCTTTAGTAAGAAGATACCCTCCAGGTTTTATGTCCCTTGGACCAGCAGTTTGGGCTGTGGATTGATATATTAAAAATCAATCTGTCAATTAGTCTGTTTACCTATAGATTACTAACTTCTATTAGAAAAAACAATCTCTTAGTTTTTAAAGAATCACAATTAACAAATTAAGAGCGACAGTTACGTTAGAAGAAAAAGATAGGTAAAAAAGTCACACAAAACAATTGAAAAGAAATTAGGGCAATATATTCAAGACATCGTGCTTTAATAGTCTTTTAAAAGTTTACGAAGATTCTAATTCTTTAAAAACCTTTAAGCAATCCACTAATTAAACTACACGATTGGAATTCGTATTTATTCGTCAAACGCACTTTTATCAATAAATACCAATCAACTAAGCAATATACTAATAAGTATTAACTCAAGGTGTAAGGTCCCTAACCATACAATCAGATTTCTGACTATTAGTAACTCGACCTACATTAATACACAGAGACTTATCATTAACTAAAGCAATAGGATCACTCGCTAATAAATTAATCCAGGCGATTAATCGCAGGTTTAACTACAACGAACCTCACTAAACTTTACATCAGTCACTAAGTAATTTACACTAGGTACTTAGGATTACTGAAACCTCACGCAACGGTCTTTGAACCCAAAATAACCTTCGTCCAATTCCCAGAAATAATGTCCGACGTTTACTTCAAAACAGTAATGGTGTTCGACGTTTCCTTCAAAACAGAAATGGTGTTCGACATTTCCTTCAAAACAGAAATTGAATTCAGTTTTCATACATCACCGGCGATTGCTGAAATTTAATTTCCCCCTGAAAGGCCAACAAAAATTATAACATAATAAATTCTATTCACAAAGGCGAGGGTAAACCCTGAAATCCCTTCCGTGGATCAGTTGTTACAATACGGGTGTTTCCTGAAGGAAACGGAAGGTGGGGCAGACGCTTGGAATATCTTTGTGAAGAATATTCGTGCGCCGCCTTTTATTGTTTTCTTATTTAGAAATGCCGGTTTTGGACAGCTAGGTGCGTAAGTGATTTGTGGTGCTATTTCTTGTGTTATTTTTATAGTGATAGAGGTTTTTTGAACATTACTTCGCAATGGGTTTTTTTTGAATTGTGGGGTTTATAAGTATGTAAATACATAATAATAATTATAAATCTATAGCCTGAAAAAAGACATAGTATAGTTTTTATCCCAAAAATCCCACGAAAACAAAGGAGCTAGTCTGAAAAATTGTACGTCATTAGATATTAATTCTAAATCAATTTAATAAAAATAATTTATCAAAAATTTATTAACCGCTATTATGCTTTTGTAAACTTACTGTAATAGTGTACAATAAATAACACCAGCCAAAATTTCTGACACCTAACAGGTCTAAGTCGTTTTCTTACATAGTAAAGGCATGAGCATTGATCGATTACCACTCTCGCTCTAAGCATATCGGTAATAAATTTATTTATTTACTTTTACTAAAACGACGTGTTTTTGTGTGTTATTTTAATTTTGAATAAACCGCGAGCTCTCGCAAAAGTACATTCAGATACCTAGAGGAAGGGTTTGAAAAATTTAAATGAGAAGCTTTGATCTACTGAGTTTTTTGATGTTTCACCAAAAATATTTTTTTATTATTATTAGGATAATTTAAACCCATGTCTGAAAAACGTGCTTTAATTGTGTAGCCGACGTATAATTAACTTCAAATTAATATAAACCTACAATTTGAGTTCCAGGAAAGCAAATAATATTAACGAAATGAAATAAATAAACGTTTTCTATTTAACACGGCATGGACAAGGATTTTCGCAAAAAGAAACGTAAAGGAATCTCGACTCGAGTTTATTTTTAATCTTTGATTCAAAATTGGTACTATACGTTTGACTGCTTTGTGTGTGTATGTCTGTTTGTAGCTCTTTAACAGGTGAAACGGTTTAAATGCGGTATTTTGTATGAGAGTAGATTATCATTTGAAAGGATTTTCGCAGAATTGTAAAGGAATCTCGACTCAAGTTTATTTTTAATCTTTGATTTAAAATTGGTACTATAAGCACAGATTAATAAATAGTTACTACGTAACAGATACTTCACTCCAATACAAAAACGAAAAAACCTACGCTATAATAGCCTACAAAATCATAATAATAATACCAACTGTTTGCAGCGAGGAGAAATGTACCATAAGTACGCACAAAGAGAGTTGAGATTCTTTTGCCCGCCGCGCGACTAACGTGTGTGCGTGACGTCCAACAAATCTGCTAGGGTTATACGTATGATGATAATGGTAATAAAACGAATGTTTTAGAAAAATAATATTTTTTTCATTTGTTGATCAAATATTTTTTCTTTTAATAAAATGACTGATGCATATTTTTCGTTCCTTGAATTCCCGATTATTATATTTTAGTGTCGAAAATATCCAAAACCGCGTGAATAATTATAATAAATATTCAAAAGGGAAACAGGAGAATTGGGAAACAGGGGAATTGCACAATAATCCACGCAATGATTACGTGGTTTCGGCATTTTGATAGTCAGCGCTGTACCCGTGACGCGCGAGCACTCAGGCGGGCGCGCGACAGCCCGGTGTTCGTTGTATCGTCGACGATACGCGAAGCGGTAGGCATAAAAAGCGTGGCCTTGAGCGAGTGACGGACGCCTGCTATAAGTTTGACTGCTTTGTGTGTGTCTGTTTGTAGCTCTTTAACGGGTGAAACGGTTTGAATGCGATTTTTTTGTATGAGAGTAGGTTATCTAGCGATGGTTCTTAGATATGTTTCATCTATTTATCTTTTGTTAGCAGTTGCGATCTAACTTCGGGAGACGGGGTTAAATTATTCTTGTCAAACATGTTTTCCGAGGCTCAGTAATGTCCATAATGTCTAAGGATGTCAGTAATATCCAAGGTAAACTTTTAAAAGTACATTATGAATTAGAAAGGTAACATTTGTACTTACTCAGTTGCGCACCAGCAACCTGAGAATGATGAGAATATTATGATTATGTTCATTTAATCATTTAACGGCTATTTAGACGTTAATCGAGTCGAGTATAATCGTGGCATAAAGTTGTAAACTTTAAATATGCTTTATTCTAGGGAAGCGTGTCTAAAGCTTAAAATTAGGGAAAGCCAGACTTCCCGCTCGTTTAAGGAAGTCGCTCAGACATTCTTTTAGTAGCTATTACGTTTCCAGTTATTTTTTGTATTCGTATTTTTTGTTAATCTGCTCATCGTATGATTTGATTAGCGCACGGTGGGTTTTTCAGCTTGTATGGATGGCTCGCTGATGTTGTCTATTTTAAGTGTAACCTGTATTTCCAGAAACGTAACTAATTTAATGACTAGAGCACAGACGCTCATGTGGCGAAAAAATCTTCTTAAACATGTTTCCCCGTAAATAAAGGTATTAGAAAAGTTAAAATAAAACGCCATGCCAGGCCATTTTTTGCCTCTGCATCACCCTAAGTTAGACTGGTAGATAATGCTCAAGGCATTTAGTGCGCCGTTGTGCATTGTTTTTTTTACATGTGCATAAAGTTTTAAATAAACAAATATTGCTGTCAATGCAAATAAAATTATTTATGTCAAGATAATCCATAAAGTCTATTTTATTCTGTCAGACTGAAAACTGACAGATTTCATCGGTAACGGCACTGCATTTACCGGTGTTACACACGGCACAGTTGGGTAAACTCGTTTATTTCATTAAAAAACGTATTGAGTGGCATGTGTCCGGACCGCAGTTGGTGAACACAACATCCAGAGTTGAAAACCGGCGTCGCTTACAAAAATCATTTCAGAACATTTTGCATTTTTTTTTTCTTTATACGAAGTAACAATTTAACTCTTTTAACACTGTTGCACTCTGTTCTAGAATCTTGAACTAAATTTATGGTGACAAAATTAGCTCCGATATCATCCGATATTTAGTCCTCTCATCGTTTAAGCATGTGTTTGATTTTAACCTTTCAACGACCGACTGACAGCCGGCTGTCGGTCGGGGTGCTATTGTCTATCTAATGTGTCTCGAATCACGTGTGTTTGAAGGTTTAAAGAGCTGGTTTATGTTTAAGTAGTTCCTTTCCCGCCCATTTTCATTCCAAGTTAAACTATGTTTTATGCTCGGTACATACGAAAACGATTTATCGTTACGATCTGACTGAGCAGATAATTTGTGCAGTGTTATCGGACGTGTGTACGATAATCGACGCAGATGTTGTGGTCGTGTCGACACTCAATGGGCGTTCTACATACTGCATGAGAGGGAAGTACTAAATATTTTAAATAGTAACAAAAAGCTCAAGAGTGAGATGGCTGAACTGCATAATCAGCTTTGTACCATCACTGCAGAACGGGATAAGCTTCAGCATACCGTGGACAACTTTGACCAGTGTAGCAATGAGTTTGATATTACTATCAAACGCAACACTGAGTTGAAATGTAGGCTAAGTGAAGCCCAAGACACTATCAGCAAAATGGAGAGTGCCAGCCGGAGACACCAGACAGAGCAGACTCATGAGCTGTTTGATAAACTGGTTGGTCCGACTCCGTTGCAATCTGTCAACTCAATCTTGAGCAATAACATTGAAACTATTGACCTTACCTGTGATGATAGTATAAGATCAACCTCTCAGGTTAGGCTAATAAACTGTAGTAGTAATAAGTTAAAGAAATACATAAAAATTAATAAATTAATAAAAAAGACACACAAACAATTAAAAAATAATAGAAAACTTTTCACTAAAAACTGTAAATCATTAAAGTGTTTCCAAACATTAAAAGAACAAATTAGTGGACATAGTACATTAGTGGATAAAATAAAAACCAGTTATGAGATGGAAATTCAACAATTACAGTCAGATATTCTCCGCTTACAGGATTCCTTAAATGTTATAACATCTAAATATGAGCTTTCTCAAAAGGAAATGGGAGAGTACATTCTGGCAATGAACAGTTTGGTGGATTTGTGTAGTGAAAATGAGAGAATGTTTAACTCAATAACTAACAATCTATCACCTGATTGTATGCACAGTCCATCATGCTGTTCACAGTCAGCTGTCTCTAGTGAGTCCATACCATCAGTGACTCATTCTGTGGAGTTGTTGAATAGCCTCAACAGTTCTTCCCTCGCCACACCAAACACAAAAAATTTAATAAACAATAAAACTGGTAAAAATCAAATAATTATGTACTGCGATGAAATGGGTAAAAATATGGGTCATAGATCACAGCATCATTTTAATGAGCAGGTAATTAATTATTGTATGCCTGAAGCCAGTTATAAAAAAATACTGGAAAAAGTTATCAGTAGCGAGTATGATCCATCGACTACTATTGTTATTTTGATTGGGAGAAGGGGAAAGGCAAATAGTATGAAGATTAAGGAATATTTTGATTTATTATCCATGCTAAATGTAAATAAAATAGTCTTGTTTGCCTTTCCTTACGGTAACGGCTTGTCACAGACCGAAAACAATATTTGATATAAGCTTAATTCCAAGTTACACACATTGACATTTTATAATGATAAATTTGAATTTATTGACTCTAATGTATTCATTAGTTCAAATTATTTTATGACTAAAGATAATTATTATCTTTGTAATTTTTTTAAAGGACAGATAGCAGAATCGCTATCAAATTGCATATATAAGTCAGCCAAGTGTTTGGCTAACTATACTGCTCCTATTGAGCAGTTAAGTAATACACTTACCATTAATGATCAAAACTTGGAATTTGTTCCAAGTTATTTAAATTAGAACATCAGACAATAGAGTCAACCTCTAGCAGTAACTTAAATACCAAGTTTGACAATGAGACAATAGAGTTAAACTCAAGCATAAATACAAGCCAAGCTTTGATATCACACCCATCTAATTGTTGCATCCACAATAACCTTAATAATAATTATTATAAAATAGTTCATCAAAACATACAGGGTGTGATAGGTAAAGAATTAGAATTAGAGTTGTTCATGAACTGTAGTTATATTGATATCCTTTGTATTACTGAACATTGGTTAAAAACCCACCAGTTCATGTTCAGCTTTAACAACCACCAGGTAGCCAGCTCGTTCAACAGAGTAAATATGATACGGGGTGGATCCCTTATAATTATCCGTAATAATATCAAATTTAAAGAACGAAATGATATTGTAAGCATTTCTGTTGAGCGAGTTATAGAAATTGCTTGCATTGAGCTTGAGCGGTTCATTATAATAACTGTATACAGACCCCCATGTGCTTCCTATGAAACTTTTGAGAAATATATGGAAGAAGTATTAATCAAGACTTGTTGTAGTAACAAAATAGTTGTTGTCTGTGGAGACTTCAATATTAATATCCTAGATAAATCAGCTACAGTAAATAAATTTATATCTTTATTTAAGTCATATAACCTGTACCCAAGATTCTTTGAGCCGACCAGAATAACTGCCACTAGTGCTACATGTATTGACAATATTTTTACCAACTCATGTCCTTCTGACCATTTAATTATAAATGCACTGGATTCTGATCACTGTGGCCAGTTAGTCACTTTCCCTCTGAAAAGTCAAGTCAGAGCTCAAAGAAAACTTGTAAGTTTTGTTCCTGTAAATAAAAACCGTTTAGGCCAATTTAAAAATAATTTAATGGAGAAACTACAGGACCTGCCTTATGATAACAACCCTGATCAGGCATATAGATTATTATTCAATTTAATCAATTGTGAATTTATGAAAGTTTTCACAAAAAAAACATTGCCTGTTAGTGACCGCCTTATATTTAGTGACTGGGCAACCCCAGGTGTTTATAAAAGTCGCCAAAAATTGTTTGACCTGTATCATGAAAAAACATATAATCATAATATAGCTTTTAAGGAATATGTCAAAACTTATTCGAAATTTTTTAAAAGAGCCTGTTCCTCTGCAAAAGCCATATATATTAAAAATAAAATAAAATCTGCTGGAAATAAAATAAAAACAACTTGGAATATTATTAATTCCGAAATTGGAAGAAACACAGTACAAAACCGTGACTTCCATTTAATAATTGATGATCAGGACATTGTAGCAGACGTGGAGGTAGCAACAGAATTTGAGATTTTTTTTACTAATATTCCATTAATAACAACAAAAGCATTGTCGTCTTCCTCCACTTCTGCTTACTCTATACTCAAAGAATGTGTACCAGAATGTGACAAACACTTTGAATTTACAACTGTAACTGCAAAAGATGTTATAGACTCTTTTAAGGATCTTGATGTAAAGAAAACTGCTGATCTCTGGGGATTGTCAGTATATACCTTGTCGTCAATAATTGATGTTATTTCTCCTTTTTTGGGAATTGTTTTTAACTCTTGTGTTACTTCTGGTGTATTTCCTGATTTGATGAAACTAAGCAAAGTAATTCCATTGTTTAAATCTGGTAGCACAACGGATCCTACGAATTTTCGGCCGATTTCAATATTACCTACATTGAGTAAAATTTTTGAAAAATTGATTTTAAAGCAAATGTTAAGACATTTTAATATACATAGATTATTTCACCTGAAACAATTTGGTTTTACAAAGGGCCGTTCAACTACAGACGCGGGCGTGGAATTACTGAAGAGCATATTCGAGGCTTGGGAGGAATCGCAAGATGCTCTTGGTATTTTTTGCGACTTGTCCAAAGCTTTCGATTGCGTACATCATGATACACTTCTCAGGAAACTGTATCACTATGGTATGAGGGACAGAGCTCTCGACCTTCTGACTTCTTGCCTGAACAATAGAATACAGAGGGTCGATGTTAATGGAAAGAGATCTGAGGGATCTGCGGTTAATATGGGCGTACCGCAGGGTTCAATTCTAGGTCCTTTTTTATTTTTAATTTATATTAATGACCTACCTTTTTACATAAGGGATAATCATAAAATAGTATTGTTCGCAGATGACACCTCACTTATTTTTAAAATCAAGCGTCAACTAGTTAATTTTGACGATGTTAACAATGCTCTCTCTAAAGTTGTCCATTGGTTTAATGTAAATAATCTTCTTCTTAACGAAAAAAAGACAAAAGTCTTAAAATTTTCTACACCAAACGTTAGACAGCTGAGTACCAATGTTCAACTGAATGGAATAGAGTTGAACCCTGTTGAGTCAACAGTTTTTCTTGGATTAACTATTGACTCCAAATTGCAATGGGGGCCACATATTGAGAAATTATCAGGAAGACTAAGTTCCGCCGCCTATGCTGTTAAAAAAATTCGCTATATAACTGATGTGGATACAGCCAGAATTGTTTATTTCAGTTATTTTCATAGTCTAATGTCATATGGGATTCTTCTCTGGGGAACCTGCGCGGACATCAATACCATCTTTGTTTTACAAAAAAGGGCTGTTCGAGCTATTTATAACCTTGGTCCGAGGGATTCTCTTAGAGAAAAATTCAAAGAAGTGAACATTCTGACTGTAGCTTCACAATACATATTTGAAAATTTAATGTATGTTCATAAAAACATATCGGATTTTAAGAAAATATCTGATGTTCATAGTTTTAATACCAGGAACAAAGACAACCTTGCTGTACATCACACTCGCCTCCACAGAGTAGGCAACTCGTTCATGGGTCAATGTATACGTTTTTATAATAAACTTCCCACAGATATCCGAGAGTTACCCATTAGAAGATTTAAAAGCTGTATTATAACCAAACTTTGTAAAAAAGGGTACTATAAAATTTCAGAATATTTAGAAGACAAAAAATCTTGGGATTGAACCGCTCGCTCTGCTAATCACTGTTAATTCATACTATATTTTTTTTTTGTTGTATAAAAAAGAACCATATAACCTATTATTGTAAGTGTACAAATCATGTAGAATGCACTATATAACTATTTTGCACGCGACTTGTAAGCCCACTTTTTTATGTTCCTACAAGTAATAATAATATTGTGTCGGTTCGTGGAGCTCCTTAAGATAAAGTTGAGCTCACGAAGCTTGTTGAGGCAGGTGTACCTAAATATTGTAATTGGAACTTTCCTCAAGAGGCCTGACCGAAATGTATTCTGCATGGTTCGTTGCACAAAAAATGAATCTATGTCTGGACTTTAAAAGAGACGATAATCCTTTGAGTTTGTTTCGGCATTTCTTCTCAGAGGTAGTCAGCTAGGAAATGCCGACTCCATCTAGTTTAAAAAAAATATGACATGTAAAAGTGATGTAATATCCTACTTGCATAATAAACAATTTCAATTTCAATTTCAATTTGCACCAACTGCATAGTCAAATCGTTACGTTAAATCGATGTAGTGTTTACCGAGCAATAGTAACCTCTATGTTATTTTAATTTTAATGTAATGTAAAACAAACGCAATGTTTTCTACCTTAAGTTATTTCCACCAAGCAGCCTCTTTTTATTAAAAAAAGATTTTTAGGAGACGTTATGATTGATTCAATTCATTATTCCTCACCACGCCCTCTAAAAAGTAAAGAAACACAAATGAAGCTGCAAATTAAACATGATAAAAAAGGCCCTCAATTTTCCCATAAAACCAGCCGATTCTTTACAGGAGCTGGTGGAAAATTCTCTCTATATGCTAATAAATAAATTAACCTCAGCAAGAATTGATTCGACGTCTGGGTAATGTCGCGACGAACAAAAAACCGATCGAGAATGGAAAAGCAATTATCGGTTGAGTCTTCCCGCACAGGATTTTCAATAAACGCGTTGAATTTCGTAAATAAACTTACTGTATAGATTTTTTGTCTTTATGATGGTGGGGCCAAGATTTATGAATCTGAAATGATTGAGTGATGTTCGGTTTGGAAGTGGGTACCGGTTTAATTACAGGTTCATACCACTTGGACTTTGAAGGCCATGGATAGGCAGCGAATAGATGCATTTAAGATGTGGTGTTGGCGCCGTCTGCTACAAATACCTTGGACAGCACGTCGCACGAACGCATCTATCTTAGAGGAGCTAAATCTTACTCGGTCCCAAATGCTCTCTGCGACTTGTCTGTATCGAGTAATCCAATTTTTCGGCCATATAGCTCGTAGAAGCCCCGACAACCTGGAACGCCTGATGGTCACAGGAAAGGTGGAAGGCAAAAGGCTTCGTGGACGAAGCCCCAAACGTTGGGCTGATCAGATATCAACAAGCCTTGAGATATCTGTCAGCACGGCCCTCCACGATGGCTCGGACAGAACCGATGGAGAGAAACTGTTAAGAAGTTTTTTCAAAGGAGTCCCGATCCTCAGTAATCGACAGAGGAGGAGGGACCACTTATCATTTTTGTCTTTGAGGTTGCAGAGTACCTACCAAATTGTGGTAGATTTTTTAAAATTTTATTGAGTGGCAAACCAGTAGTCAACCGATGATGGTAAGCGGTCTTCGCCGCATATAAAACATTCGCAATACTAAATACCTTGTCAATGCGTTACCATCAATCATCGAAAATGATAAATATTATGTCTCATGTACGGCACTTATTCCGGCGTTTATAATTATAAGATTGATACATAAATAAGAAACAGTAGTGAAGCTCTAAACAAAATCCTTCATTAGAGCTCTAACTTCTCTAAAAATTCAGAAAAAAAATCCCTTGCTTAATCACATATTCTTGTGCATGTCTTTAAAAATTTAGTCATGCTACACGACATAGTAACATAATATCTAACGGTGCTGGGCCCTCAGGTATTTGCTTAATATTATGTTATCTGTTATCTTGTAATCATTATTCTTGGTATTGTCACACTGTCAAACCACAAGAGCACGAAATAGAAAGGAACATAGCTAAACCAAAGTAATAGCGAGATACATAGACGTTACTTAGCACTGACTTTGTTTACCCATGTTCCGTCTCTATCCTGCACTTGACGTTTGACGGTAGTGTAACAGTGACAGGTATAGTGCTAAGCCAAAGGGTGCTTACATAAAGAAACAGGTTTCCGGTACAGGCAAATCCGTACCGACCGTCACAGGTATATTACTTAAATTTAATCTATTCACTCACTTATAAAGAAACAGGTTGTTGGTTGTAGGTAAGTCGATCGGTACCGACCCGTACTGATTTGTCTGTACCGGAAACCAGAGGTCCTAGCTTAGTGACTTTGTAGAATAGAAAACGAAAACGAATAGATTGTCAAATGTATGGAATTGACATAAGCTTTCGCTAAACAATTTGACATCTCCATACATTTGACAACCGTTTTGGTTTCGCTATCTATTCTACAATGCCATTATTTTGTCTAGGGGGGCTGTTTCTTTATGTAAGCACCCAAAGTATCCTACTAAATAACGTTAATTTATCTCGCCATAAGTGTTAAGTCACGTCTGCTTATTTCAACTAGTCACAAAGGATTATCTAAGTTTAGTTTGACTTCAGATATTCCAGTTCTCATCAAATTGTCAGCTCCAAGATGTTTCTTACCTTTGTTAACGATTTAAACTCCTAATTTAGAACTTATTTAGTTATCAGTTATTTTCACTTTGTTGTCTGTCCCAGATTTATTACGATCATTTCAAGTATTTCTTGATTTAAATTCTCTAGCGTTGGGTAGAATAGATTGGAATTTTATTTGTTGACGGCTCAGTTGATTTAAAGTTTATTATCTGTTTGGGTACTGTGTACGTGAGCAAATACTTTTTGGCAGAATTTAGTTTGTGCTCATGTTTGACAATGGTTATGTGACCTTGTTTGAGTTATTTAGATTTTAATAACTATTTTATGATTCATTTAACACTTCGTAGTTTAACGTTTTCAACGTTTTTGAGTAAAAAGTTTCCTTACCTACACAAATCAAAGTTATTTCAAAATTACCGGGACTTTTAAACAGCCGACGCGACGGTTGTGGTGGTAGCGCCGCTGAGTTTACTTTTAGTCGTCAAGCGTTCTTTGAGCAAGTGTGAAAATTAATGCTCATATCATCGTGTTTATCAAGGTCATTACACACATCGGTAAAGGGAAACATCGTAGGAAAACCTTGACTAAGTAGTATCTTACTTTTAGTTCCAAAATCGTCTATCCGCCTTGAGCAAACGTAGTGATCAATGCTCAGCAGTAATAAGCTGGTAAGGCTTTATTATAAAGTGAAACCAATCGACAAAAAACAATCAACAACAATTACCCATATCATATTAAACGTTAGTATATGCTCAATACCGCTATGACTATCAACCATTAGTCTGCCAAGCCCACCGTCCTGACTACTTTATTGGCCGTTAGCTAGGACGGTAGACGCGTACCCATTCATTCTCATCCCGATTGGCGATCAAACTTAACTATCGGGGAATAAAAAGCTTGCACTATGGTGTAGCTATTACACAGAATTGAACTCTTGTTGAGAAGAATTTTAATGAAGCGAAAGGGTCAGGATATTTTGGATTATGTCTTCAGTCGTTATGGCTCTCTGGTTAATGCACTTGTTTTCCAAACTTGAGACTGCAGTTTGCAACAAGTAGTTTGTTTTATACATTTTTTTATAATTATCAGCTGCACGTGGCTATTATATGTATATGTTACGGCTAATACCCGAAGTGCGGCTACACCTAGTTTTAGCCGGTTAGAACTAGGTGTAGCCACTTACTCTTGGTTAAACCTAGTACGAGCCGATTGTTTTCGGGTAAAACTAGGTCTAGCCTTCATCATGCCGGCTACAACTAGGTCCAGCCATTCCCTGTTGGATAAAACTAGGTCTATCCGATATCATTCCGGCTAGAACTAGGTCCAGACAATCCCTGTTGGATAAAACTTAGATGCGTGTCCCGCTAAGCCTTCCGCCCCGCGTCACACTCATGACTCACAGCATCTGCAGCAGCGGCGCGGGGTGGAGGACATAGCGAGGCACGCGCCTCTGCAGGTTGTGAGCGCCAGGTACTGCTGATCTACTGCAGGTCTACTAGCGAGTGTGACTCACAGCGTCTGCAGCAGCAGCGCGTGTCTTAGTTTTATCTAACAGGGATTGGCTGTACATAGTTGTAGCTGGCATGCTATCGGCAGAGCTTTTTTAGATATTAAAAAAAACATCCAATAAAAAGAAACGTAGAGAGTTTTTTTATTCTTATAAATCACATTGTAATAATTAACACAAATTATTAGGAGTACAATTTTTAATATAATAGGAACAATCAGGAACATTTTTTTATCAACAGACAATAAATAGTTGCATATTATAATTTAAAGAATGTTATTATAATTATAAATCACACTTTTATAAAGTAACATAAACTATTTATTAGAACAACTTAAACTTGAGTGACATTGTGAGTTGCACAATATACCAGCAGCTTTGCAGGGGCACTTTTTATTGCCACATTTGGTTTTAAGACACGCGCTGCTGCTGCAGACGCTGTGAGTCACACTCGCTAGTAGACCTGCAGTAGATCAGCAGCACCTGGCGCTCACAACCTGCAGAGGCGCGTGCCTCGCTATGTCCTCCACCCCGCGCCGCTGCTGCAGATGCTGTGAGTCATGAGTGTGACGCGGGGCGGAAGGCTTGGCGGGACACGCATTTAAGTTTTATCCAACAGGGATTGTCTGGACCTAGTTCTAGCCGGAATGATGTCGGATAGTCCTAGTTTTATCCAACAGGGAATGGCTGGACCTAGTTGTAGCCGGCATAATGAAGGCTAGACCTAGTTTTACCCGAAAACAATCGGCTCGTACTAGGTTTAACCAAGAGTAAGTGGCTACACCTAGTTCTAACCGGCTAAAACTAGGTGTAGCCGCACTTCGGGTATTAGCCGTAACATATATATATTTTAACAGGTCAATATTTTTAATATATAAAAGTATATACTTACGTTATTTATAAAATCTGAATGTAAGCTAAGAATAAAATCCGTACTAATATGATAAATGCGAAAGTAACTCTGTCTGTCTGTCTCTTCTTCACGCCTAAACCACTAAACCGATTTGAATAAAATTTGGTACAGATGTAGTCTGGGATCCGAGGAAGGACATAGGATAGTTTTCATCCCGGAAATTCCCCGGGAACAGGAACTATTATTCCACGCGGACGAAGTCACGGGCAAAAGCTAGTACTTTATAAACTACATAATATATTGCTATAAAGTTTCAATAAAATCCGTTACGTAGTTACACCATAGGAAAATTATGATTTAGCACACTATTTTTGAGTTGCATACCTCCACCGTGTGCTCGTCCGTGTCCTTCAGGCGACCGTTGCTGCAGTTGGCATTCAATACTCATGTCTTATCTGTTCAAAAAACGCTGTAAAGCTTATGTAACTTGGTGTTCCAAGTAACAACAGCTTTATAACTACAGGTGAATCCCTGCAGTAAAAAAACGTTCGCATCGCCACCATAATTTCATTTATTAACGGCCTCCAAATCTCCGAACAAATCGTATATTTTGTGACGCAAAAAAGAAATATTTGACCTTCAATTAAAAACTTTGGCGCTTCAAGCTCTCTTAATTAAGGAGCAGAGAAAAGGTTCAAGGAAGCAAATACTCCTAACCTTTAAACAGTGCCGTGGGGAGCCTTTCAAAGGCGTTTAAAAAGGCGCCATTAATCAAACCTGGAGGAAATGTGTCCTGGTTTGAGACAGCTCCTTGATTTCTGTTCTGTATTTAATCTTGATGGGTTTGGCAAAGGAGTGCACTCAGCGTGAATTGAACTGGAGTCTTTAGGTTTTTTCGGGTCTGTGTTGGTTTTTTTTAGTTATTCGTATACTAGGTGTCTGTTATGAGGTAGAAACTCACGTCTTGTACTACTTTTTTTTTGCTAATATCTAATAAGTTAAAAATGTTCAAAATATTAGTTAGTACTTTTAGTGCTAAATTCAAAACATTCGCTACCACGAACTATACCAAAACAACTCCATAAAAACTGGCAAATCCAAATGCAAAGAACATGAGGATTTGGTTTTTGGTTAATGTGCCTTCCTTGCTTTTTTATTCCGAAAACACAATTTAAAAAACACCCGAAAATTTTACCTTCTTACCCAGGCACTCGAATTACTCAACACTCATTATGTCGGAGGCTTCTACCGTTAATGTAGTACTCTGAGCACCAGATTTAAGACTCTACCTTACAATACGGGGTTAAACCGGTGAGATCCTGCAAAAAACATCTGAACACACTTTACGGGGATTTTCATTCAACCAGTGTTCCGTAGAATTTTACTGAAAGAAAAAATTGATCTTCAGATGAGGACCGCTTGTGTTTAAAGTCGTTATTAAGCAGTGAAAATTTTATTCCAGATTCCTTCTTTGTTAAAAGGAACGTTTTAATCCTGTTTTTAAAGGATTCTCAAGTTTTTAAACGATGCGCCAGTTTGTCATAAAAACGAGCGATATCATTCTTGCGTTAATCACGCCGACTTACACTGAAATCATAATTTCATTTCAAATCTATTTAATCTCTGTATTTTGTAATGAAGAGAAAAGACTAACAATTTCTCTAAACCCGCAAAAATATTTAATGAAATCTGGAAAATTACTTGTACAAAATTCTTTTCAGCTTCCACGAATCGTGGTTATTTAATTTGGACCTAAAATATCCAAGAGCAATCTCACTTTGCACTCGTACGAAAATAGCGAAAATAAAATAATTCCATCAGGATTTACGCCCGTTCCTTGCCCGTGCAATAATCTATACCATTGATCATATATATATCTAGGCATTTCCCAAAAATGTTAGGTTCGTGTAACTTTCAATCTAAACGGATGCAATTTTACTTCCTATTATTTAAATTATTGTATTTTTATATCGATAAATGAACATAGCAAATCTCGCATTTTTTATATCTTGATACTAACGGCCCTGACAAGCGTAATTGAAGCTATGCCTAGCACGATTACAGAAGCTACATCTATTGGCTAGAAAATAATTCAACATTAAGTACCTGTACATGTATTGTGGAAGTAAATAAAAAATATTATAAAAAAATCAGGAATGTCAAAGGTTCAAAGATGATCTAGTAATGACAACCGAAAGAATTGGCTATGGGTTGAATCAAAAGCACTGGATGTCAGCGATGCCCTAAGCAAGTTTAGAAAGCACACATAAAATTAAAAAGAAAGAAAATGTAACATTGGTTGCTCAGTTCCAACATTTAAAGTTGATCAACTGCCCCCACTAAAGTCCAACCAGTTGGAAAGAGCAGTTGGACCTCTGCCTCAGACTGACCATCATGAATATCTGATTGATTTTATTATAAACTCCCAAAAATAAATTAGTGAGGAAAAATTTTCCATTATGAAACTGAAATTAAATCGGCAACCGCCGTGTTTTATGCACCAGCCTCAATTAATAGAGTGGGTTCGAAAACTTTTAATAGTTACGCTTTTATTGGTTTTTCGAACTGAGAAAATTTATTTTATAATTTGCCTTCCTAAGCTGTAGGCAAATTATATTATAACAAATTGGTTTCCAGCTTAGCTTAATAATATTAATTGAATGCCAATTACAATTAGTAAAACAATGGTTTTGAATTCTACTTAATTATAGCATTTACCTACTCAAGTTTGAATTAAGCTCTCCTTTGTATACAAGAGGTATTGTATTATATTTTGAAAATTTGTGTATTTTATTTATTATGTCCATCAAATATTGACTAGAAAGATCAAAGAGTGTCGTGATGGCCCAGTGGATAAGGCGCCCGCCTCTCGTGTAAGAGGTCGTGGGTTCGAATCCGGGCAAGTACCAATGTGACTTTTTCAATTCATATGTACTTTCTAAAAGTTTATCTTAGACACCACTGACATTCGTGCCTCGGAAAAGCACGTAAAGCCGTTGGTTCTGGTTGTCATTCGTAGAACTTTGACAGTCGTTACGGGTAGTCAGAAGCCAGAAAGTCTGACCAGTCTAACCAAGAGGTATCGTGTCGCCCAGTTACTGGGTTGTGGAGGTCAGATAGGCAGTCGCTTCACGTACAACACTGGTATCCAGCTGAATCCGGTTATGTTGAAAGCCGACCCCAACATAGTTGGGAAAAAGCTAGGGAGATGATGATGAAATATTGACTAGAAAAACCTCGAGCAGATGGAGCGACTATTTATGAAGGGTAGCAATGGACTGGTGATGATGATTGAATGTCAATAAAAAAAATTAAATAAATGAAATTGTTTACGAAATAAAATGGTTTATTATGGAAATAGGATCTTAAAATCACATTTACACGTCATAACATTGTGCTTTTGAGCACTATCAACAACACTTTTAATATCATCATAATATGATACTCTGCATATTATGCAGAGTGTGGTTGAACACATTATTATGTGGGATAGTGGGTTGATTACATACTGAATTAATTATTATAAACTAGGACCAATTTTCGCGCGTACAAGTGGGAAAATTGGTCCTAGTTTACTTATAATTGGAATAATAATTTGAAATTTATTTTTAAAATATTACTCTTCGAGTTTTGTTGTCTCGGCGCTTTTCTGATAGACGTCACTCTTCAGCCATATAGAAGTTGGACTAGAGGATCAGAATCTGTTAAACTTACTTCGTCGTATCAAATGTTCATTGTGACCCAGTCGAGAAAGCGCATTCTTCTCTATATATTTTTTTTTGTGAGTGGGAAATCATCCAATGACTGCTCCCGTCCTGGGTGCGGCGGGAGGGCGTGTCAGACTCTTACTGACTAAAACCCACTTATGTTCCTTCGATTGCCCTTTATGTTCCAGGGTCACGGTAACTATTATAAACATTCCGCAACCCCGGCAGGCGTTGGCCCTGTTGGGCCCCTTCCTGTGCTGACTCCTTCTCTTTGAGGCGCGCGTGGAACACTAACGTGCCATCGACGCGGTCCTGGTTTTAGCCGGGCGGCGAGCTACCCATCGCTCGCCATCCGCAGAACCGCGCCTACGGTGGCCAGTAGTCGTCTTGCGACTCTCGACGTCTTCGCCTGGGTCTTAGTCCGGGGCGAGAGACTCGTCGTTGCCTCTCGCGCGCCGCCACTTCCTTCACTAGCATAACTGCTTCGCAGAAGGAGGCGACGGCATCCCATTCCGTCTCGCCCCGAAGCATGGCCTGAACCAGCGCCGGGCGCGAGAGGTCACCGCCGCCGATCGCCTCTACAAGGACACGTCGATGCTCCACCCATGCGCGGCACACCTCCACTGTGTGCTCGACCGTGTCCTCCAGGCCACCGTTACTGCAGTGGTGACACCCAGGCGTCGCTTCCGCCCAAATCCGACACAGGAACCTCCCGAACTGACCATGTCCGGTAAGGACCTGTGTCAAGCGAAACGTGAGAGTGCCATGACGCCTCTCCAGTCACTCCTCAAAGAGGGGTCTTATCGCCGCTATTACGGCGTGCCCAATTCTTCTCTATATCAGGTTGAGCGTTTGAATTCAGAAGCAATGCGAATTGTTTAATTTACATTATATGTACTTTGTAAAGTTTATCTTGAGCATACATCGCTGAAAGGGAAAACAGTGGCAAAACCTGGACTTATGAATAGAAGTCCAAATTACCCTATTTGCCTTGAGTAAGGGTAGTGATCAATACTCGTATCTTCTGTATGCCTTAGCCACATGAAAATATTTATTTATGTGCCTTTGCCCACAGTGAGGCAGTAATAAAATTTAATAAACTTTACATTATAGTATTCAGTAACTGTGAAAGATTTTTTGCAATTTAACTAGAGATTACTTACCACAACAAACAATTTCACATATTTACAATATTAGCACTAAATTCCCGCAACCTTACGATAAATTCATTACTACGTTATTAATGTACTGTTAATTAATTTAATAGCCGAAATGTAATTTTGTATCCAACAATAGGTTAGGGATCATATTAACTCAATTTGTAGAAGGATTGTTTAAACGTCAAGTCAACATTGTATTATTTTGTCTTCGTAATTAAAAGGATGTATGTACGAAATTTAATCTGTATGTAATGGATGTTTGAGTGAGATTTTGATAAGGGCTCACTATATCAGTCTACTAGCTTTCAGAGATAAGATTTATTGTGTTGTGAGAATAAGGAGTTTCCTGTTTATTTTGTTGGAATTTCTATGTGTTTACTTTAGTTACCTTCGTCAGAAATTGACATGTATTGTGTGGTTGTTTAAATTTTCTGAACTGTCTGTTTATAATTTTAAAGAATTTCTTTTTATATGAGAATGTATACGGTTAATGATAAAAATATAATTAATCCTTCTAACACACGTGTTTTGAGACACAATAGAAAAACAATAGCAGCCAATAGGTCGTCAAAAGCTTAAGTACTATAATAATACCAGCCTATTACTGTCCCACTGCAAGGCAAAGGCCTCTTCTCATACAGAGAAGGCACGAGCATTGATCACCACGCTTGCTCAAGACGGGTTGGCGATTTCAGACTTATATTAACTACAAGTCCAGGTTTCCTCACGATGTTTTCCTTCACCGATGTCTGCGATGTCAAAGATAATCTTTAGAAAGTACATATGAATTGAAAAAGTCACATTGGTACTTGCCCGGATTCGAACCCACAACCACTTACATGAGAGGCGGGTGCCTTAACCAGTAGGCCATCACGACCAGGAACCTACCCTTTTCCCAATTATGGTGAGGTCGGCTTTCAGACTTACCAGATTCCAAAACTTTGGTTTGTCTCGTCAGACTTTCTGGCTTTATACGGTAGTCAAAAGCCAGAAAATCTGAGAAAGTAACGACTGTCAAAGTATGAAAACTGGAAGATTTTAAGTGTTTTCCGAAGCACGATATTAGTTGTTTCCAAAATAAACTTTTCTAAAGTTTATTAAATGTGAATTCAAGAAGTCACATTATTACTTCTCCGTCGAGACGGGTGTCTTAACCATTAGGCCATCACGATACTATTTTAAGTATATAGCTCTAAATCCATACTAATATTATAAATGGGAAAGTGTATCTGTCTGTCTGTCTGTCTGTCTGTTTGTCTTTCTTTCACGGCAAAACGGAGCGACGGATTGACGTGATTTTTTAGGTGGAGATAGTTGAAGGGATGGCGAGTAACATAGGCTACTTTTTGTCTCTTTCTAACGCGAGCGAAGCCGCGGGCAGAAGCTAGTTATTAATATATTCAAGTAAACCTATATAAATTTGGACCGCGTTCTAAGTGCTAGTTTCAACTACTGTATTCTACAACTAACAGTAGTATATGCATCGATTTTAGTTCAATGAATCATTTTGTATCTACCTACAATAGAAGACTGTTCAATTACGAATGCAAATTTTATCGCAATACAGTTGATATATTATCCTTGGAATTTAATTATAGTCGTGACGCCAATGCTTCGTAACTGACTAAATTTAGTTGATACGAATAAAGCTGTGTACATATTTTACGTGTATAATGACGACTAAGGGCCTGTGTCACAATCTCACAAAAAAACTTTAAAATCAATACCTCCATACTAATATTATAAATATGAAAGTAACTCTGTCTGTCTCTTCTTCACGTTAAACCACTGAACCGATTTGAATGAAATTTGGTACAGATATAGTCTGGGATCCGAGAAAGGACGTAGAATAGTCTTTATCCCGGAAATCCCCCGGGAACGGGAACGAAGTCGTCGGCAAAAGCTATTACTAAATATTTTCGAAATAGGAACAAAATGTATATGAAATTATCTGCCAATTATTTTATTAACAATGTAACACGATCGTTTGAAGTTTTGTTCATAACAACTACATTTGAAACACAGGATCTCCTAGTTCAGGCACATGAAATGTATGATGTATTTTATAGAAATAGATCTTAGTGTTAATTTCATATCTTGTAAGCTTTTTTGAATAAATTATTATTATATTATTATTATTATTTTATATTATTTTTGTCAAAAATCTATTAATTACTTTCACAATTTCACGCATGAGTACATGCGTGAAATTGTGAAAGTAATTAATAGATTTTTTCAATTCACAAGTACTTTTTTAGTTTATCTGGAATATCACCAATATCCCGTCCATCGAAATACATTATTAAGGCCGTTAGTCACGGTTGTCTTTCTTAGATTTCCAACAGTCGAAGCCAGAAAGTCGATAAATCAATCTAAAGGGCATCTTACTCTGGTAGAACATTAGTATTTGGCTTAATCTGGTTATTCAGATATCAAGAAAATATTTGTCAAACCGTATATGCCTGACATTGTGTAACATTACAATACCTACTCTTTAGAGTGCAAATGTGGTACTATTTTTATAATGGAAAACTTTACGCCTTGATTTTTGCGCGAGAAATACCCCGCCAGACCTGAAATTATTTCCAATTAAGTTAGACCACACTAAATATTTTCCTCGCCACAATTGTTGCGCTACAATCGTTTGCTACGAATGTATTATGTACGCCCGCAACAAATGTGTCCTTGGTGTGCGGTCCCGCGAGTAGATATACGGGGACGATAAATATGTCGCTTTGCAAATGTGGCGCCACATTTATTGAGACAAATGTGTAACCTGCTTTTCTCAACATAAACGACCATTACCGCACTAAGCAGTTTCTACAATCGATTGAATGTAGACTCCCCCTTAACATACTAGTATCAGTTACATTTGAATTAACAGAGCTTGTTAGATAGCGCCATGTGTAAGGCTGTAATTGTAATAATTATATTCAGAAAACAGGAAGCCCTTTCCTTGCGGTAATAATTGGAGTCAGTAGTATGTTGCTACAGAAAACAAGATGGCGTAATGAAGGCAGACATTGATTATAATCACGCCGTAGATTATGTTATGTGCTGATTCTTTTTCCTTAAGTATTGGATGGAAAATGTACTATGACTGTAATAGTTTAATAACGCAGGGGAGTATTAAAAAATGATAAGAAGCCACCTCTTAATAAACCGCGCTAATAATATTCTTCTTTTATCTGTGTAAAAAAAATATTGTAATCATATTAATTTCTCAACTGCTTTTTTTTTATTAGCCTATTCTGTCCCACTCCTGGGCAAAGGCCTCCCTCCACTTTTTCCCTGCATCGCGATCCCTTGCTTTCTCTTTCTAATCCCATAGGAATCCGTCCAGTTCGTCCCGCCATCTCTTTCGTGGCCTGCCGCGACCCCGTCTCTCCATCTCAGGGCACCAGCTTTGTGCTATTTTAGCCCACAGTTTGTTCGGCATGCGGCAGACATGTCCTGCCCAGTCTCATTTTAGTTGGGCAGCCTTTTGAACCACATCAGCTATTCCTGTTTTTCTCAACTGTAAGTTTTAGATAATAACAAAAATCTTTTCGGTTTATAAAATTTGTTACATTAAAGCTTCAAGTGTCGAATCCTTAAGTATCTCTCTATATTATACATATTTCATTTAATCTGCCATCTTTTCCTATAACAGCCAACTTTACCTCTAAATTATAGGATAGTAAGGAACAAACTTACTACCCATAAATACGTAGTTTACGCGAACCCTATACTTAATTGCTATATAACTTAAGTTAAACTAACTCTGACACTCAAGTTTGAACCTAAGTTAAGACCTAAAGTTTGGCTGAATAGTCTGATAATACACTAAGTCCTTACTCGGTCTTACTTAATAATAACAAGTATTAATTAAGATATTATTTTATTTTTATACATTGCTCTTTTTAATAAGATTTAATATTTTTCTTCCTTAATGGAATCAAAGTATTACAGGGTTCATTTAGCAACGAAAGTCAATTAACACTGTTACATTAATTTATTATTGAAAAGCCACAAAATAATATAAATTAATTATTGTTTTTAAGCATTTCAGGTTATTAAAATACCAAACAGATAATTTTATTTTGCTTTTTTATACATTTGTACTTTCCTTTAATATTTTACTAAATCATTATATTTACGAATTGTTATTATAACAGCGATGTTCTTTTGCAAAAAATAGGAGAAAATCATTTTCAGTCAATTAAACTGATCTTCGGTTACAATCTTCATCTTTATCTTCATCATGGGCTTCCCTCTGGGAGGCTTGGTTTCCGCACTTACTCCTCTTAGGTAGGACCATTGTTAGTGAGCCACGGTGGCCGCTTTTCCAGCCAGCCCACCTCCTCCCAGAAGCAGATCACCTTCCGTAGACTTCTCAGGGCATCCGGGAGTGAACTTGGGGAACCAAGAATCTCTTTCCGGACTTCAGTCACGCCTGTACATTCAAGAAGTACATGCGCGACCGTCTCCTCGGCATCCATACACGCTCTGCAAAGAGGGCTATCTGTGATACCTAGGTTGTGGAAATGTTTGTTAAGTGAGCAGTGTCCTGTTATGGTCCCCGTCAACAGGCGCAGACTAGGTCTGTCCAGTCGTAGAAGGTGTCTGGCCAGATTACGATCCAGGGTCGGCATAGCTTCCCTGGATTGTCTGCAGCCTGGTGCCGAGTGCCACCAGTGTTCAGCCTGTGTGTGAGTGTGTTCCTCTATCCATTTAAGTATTTGGCTAAAGGGAATGGGTATTGTCGGTTCGGTTTGTTCCCGTTGTCCCCGTACGCCGTGTCCCCGTCCTACGGGGACAGCGGTACTTCAATTAAATATTTGAAAATAGTTCCCGTTGTCCCCGGAAGCTGTCCCCGTTAATATAAAGGATTTAAACCTTGTTTTCAAGTAAGATTTCTTATTTAATGAAATGATCCACAGAGTAACAGGACGCTATTTTTCAATTAAAGATTGAAAACTTAAGTGAACAAAAGTACTAGGCGAGCAGTAACGTGAAGTAGTCATGTGCGAAAATTTAAAATATGTGGTGGATCACGTTTTCCATTTACCACTTCACGTCGTTACTGCGCGCCTAGTACTTTTGATTGAATTAAGTAGTCAAGTGTGAAAATTAAAAATTACTGTGAATTTGAAGTTTAGTTTAGTTTATACATTAGCCGAATTTATGTTACGGGGACAACGGGAAATAAATTTAATCACGTCCCGCTGTCCCCGTGACGGGGATATGGCATACGGGGACAACGGGAACAAACCGTCGGTTCAGGTCCAATCGCTGTTGTGTTGGATCCTCTCCTTGCTAGCTCATCTGATAACAACTGGATACAACTTATTACTACTATTTCTATTGTAACCGAAAGGAAATGATGCAGCTGCCACGCGGGAAAATTTGCGCTTCAACCAGAGAGAGTCAGGCGTCATCGTTCAGTGTCATAAAATGGTAATAGCTTCATCATTATAATTAACCTTTCGACGACCAAGCGTCAGCCGGCTGTCGCGCTGTTATTGTGCCTCGAATCACGCGTGCTCAAAGGTTTAATAAGTTGCTGCAGAATTCCCAGTGCAAAATTCCGATTCTTATTTAACCAATTAAGGTGATCAAAAATCTAGCGTACAAATAAACAAACGACTAAGGAGAGTTTATTAAAGCCGTTCATAAATTGAGCACAGAGATGCCTAATCAAGCAAATATGAGGCTTTGAGTCAATAAAGTAATTATTATCAACCATCAATTTCTAACCGAAAGCAAACATTTGTAAATGTAATTATTTTACATGATATATAGATGGTAGATAGACAGACAATCATGTTTCAGAATATAGTAACTTGTTGTGAAGGTGGTATGTTCAAATGGGATTGTACAATGTTGTAATTTTGTTTAAAAAATATCGTCATTGTCCTATGACAATGACGATATTTTTTATACAAAATTTCAGATTTTCTAAATTTCAGTAGTATACTATTATACTACGAATAGTAGCCCCCACGCCTCCTCCAAACATCAAAATAGGGCCGCATTTTTTTTTGGGGGAGTGGGAAATCATTAAGGGCGTGTCAGACTTTACTGACTAAAACCCACTCATGTTCCTTCGGTTGCCCTCTATGTTCCGGGGTCACGGTAACTATTATAAACATTCCGCAACCCATAGTCTTTCATAGCGTCACACATTACTAATAATAATACCAGCTTATTACTATCTCACTGCAGGACAAAGGCCTCTTCTCATATAGAGAAGGCACGAGCATTAATCACCAATTTACCACGCTTGCTCAAGGCGGATTGGCGATTTCGGACTCATATTAACTACAAGTCCAGGTTTCCTCGATGTTTTCCTTAACCGATGTCTGTGATGTCCAAGATACATTTTAGAAAGTACTTTATGAATTGGACAAGTCACATTGTAACTTGCTCGGATTTGAACCCATAACCTCTTGTATGAGAGGCAGGCGTCCATCTTGACATTTACGTCACACGTAAGCGCCAGGCCACACGGTGCGGTGCGGCTCCGGCGCGGCGCCTGAGCGGTGCCGCAACGGTTTGCTACATATAAAATTGGATGGTATGCCACACGGTACGTCCGGCACCGCTCCGGCGCCGCACCGCAGGCTCACCGGACAACGGCGCGAGGCAGACGAGGCGGGGAGGGGTGCAAGCAGTGCGGTGCCGCAGCGGCGCCGCAGCGGCGCGGTCAAGAAAAGAAAATGTATGGAAAGTAGTGCCGCAGCGGCGCCGTAAGAATATTGCGGTGCCGCAGCGGCGCCGTAAGAACGTTGCGGCGCCGCACTGCTCGTGTGGCCGCCAGTGCGGTGCGGAGTAATGCGGTGCGGCGCGTTGCCGCACCGTGTGGCCTGGCACTTACATATTATTTCCTTAATCATCTGCATTCTAAAAAGTGTCCGATCCACCGACAAGGGTCGTTGGTTCTGAGGTATTGCGAGACATAAAAATATTAATATTGTCTTTTTATTTGTTTCAGGTAGTTTTTGAAGCGGCTGGATTGATTTTGACGGTACTTCTGGTTTTAAATATTTAATTTTATTTTATATTTTTTTAAATTGTTGCCCCGCTCTGCCGTGCTTGTGATATATACAGTAAGTGCCTTGGAGACACTTTTGAGAAAAAGGCGGTTAAAGTTTTTATTTTTATTTTTGACGTTTCTCCTAAAATAAAAATAAAACTTAAGTTTTCTCAAATATTTAAGATAAACATAGGATTGCTTAACAATTTGTATATTTTTATTTTTATTTATTGATATTATTTTTAATTGTAAAATGTGAAAAAATATTTAAGTTAAGGAATGAACAATTAAAAAATAATGTTTTTTTTAGTATTGGTACAGTAAGTGTGCGACTTACTGTAACAATCTTTACTTTAAAGTACTTACTGCAACAATGATTAAAAAACGAGGTAAAGTTTAAATAGAATAACAAAAATTACACAATTTGCCTAATAATATCTTAATCACTTACTGTAATTATAGCTTGGAGTAATATGTAAAATTATAGCATCAGCCATAAAGCACCAAAGCCAACATTAATGACTTTCCTCAATAATTTTAGTACATAAATGAAACAAAAGACTTATTATTAAATCATAGTTAATGTAAAATTACACAGCTCGTGTCTACAAACACGAATTTATTAAAACTTTTGCTGCATACAAAAAAAAACATACAATAACACATAGTTTAAAAAAAGGCAGTTTTCTTTTGGAATTCTTAATAATATGGCTTGCCATCAATGACCAGCTTAGAGTGAGCAACGACAAGGAACAAGGCTCCCATCATGCTCCCACCTCACTCTTGCCTTAATTAGCTGGTTTGAGTTGAGACTTGCAAGAGCAAATGTGCTCGGAGGAAGGAAGTTTTCCTGTAAGATGCTGATAGCCGTGGAATACATCTCCACTCCTCAAGCACCTCAATATATGTTGCCCCCCTTGTCGCTACGTCACTATGTCGTAGCGGCCGTTTTCGGGGGCCCATTTATTGAGTGTGCAAGTCACCCCCTGCCATTCTTATCGTGTTTGCAACCACTGGTTAGGCAGAGGCCATAGTCATGGTATCTGGTACCTTATGCACTAAAGTACGCAAATCCATAGTCCAATTTTTTTTAGTTGCCGTGTTATGCTATATACACCATCCGGGGGTTGTCCTTACATAGTGCATATAGGGATAATCGTCGGTTCGTGTCCCATTTCTCAAATCAAAAGTTTTACTCAAGGGGCCTCTGCGAGTTGGCTTCGACCCTCGTACGCCTTCCAAAAGTCCGGGTGTCCCTGGGTCCCGAGATTATATATAATGATTTGCGACTGTTATAGGCCATTAGTTACATAACTCGATTGATTGCCTATTTCATGAAAAAGTCATTTAATTGAGTTATGTGCACTTTGAGGGCTGTTTTGATGATTTAAATGATTATAACACTGTGTATAAGAAATAAAGATTGAGTCAAAAGCGTTTCATTAAAAATTCACGTAATCAAATTCTGGGCCGCAACCACTGACACTGACACGCATTTTGAGAACATAAGTACATTGTGTTATAATTTATATCGACTTAAATTTACATAAGTTGGGGTTTACGAAGAAATTAAGGATATGTAGGTCTGACGTGGTAAGATTACATCAGTTATCTGTCTTTAAAGTAATGTAAAATAAGTGCAAAACATATTATAAAGAAATGAAACAACGTATACTTTTATTAAGTGATTTTGGCGCCAAATTTAGTCTCTGTCGCACGTCCTCAGCAGACTCTGTGGTTGCATGGTGACCGCGACTGCAAATTTACGTACTTGACCCTTCCCGCACTACCCGGCCAAACCCTAAACGCCTTAGATTTTTTGCAGTAAGTAACGCATTTACCTTATTTGGTCAAGGCAAGTCTACGCATAAATTGAAATATTCCTAAACATTATTACAGTAATGAATCTTGCTGTTATTATGTCCGCGCATATTAGTATATACTTTAATTCGCTGACTACACACATATACATAGTAAGTTCCACTTACTGTACTTATGATAAAATAATAGATACATACGTTGCGAATCTTTTAAGCATTAATATGATAATATGCTGTTACTGTAAATATGTTATGGATTAGTATATTAATGTTTTATTTTCAACTTAATGTAATGATAGCAAGTGCCACTTACTGCAGCATTACTTAGGAAATGGTTTTAACTTTCTGAAAAAATCCACCGTATGTGCCCATACTGCAATTACAATAAGTAAGATTGCCGCCAAATGTGTCTTACTGTAATTATGCTAAAGCTTATTTGGCGTTCTATTCGACATTTTCAAATTTCAAATATACAGAAATGTAGATCTCGATCTCGACATTCCGAATATATACTCAACTCAATTCTGCCAAAAATGTGACTTACTGTGATTATCATAAGCACGGCAGCGCTCTAGTTAAACCTGTATTGTGGGACTGTTCACAGACAAACTATAGGCCATACAAAAAAAATCCGATCAAACCATGGACACCCTATGTACGCAGCCGATCATTTATTCACTACGCCAAATAGGGAACTACGTAATAAAATAATTTACGCTTCTTTAATTTCAACATGTGTGGTCGACTAACACAAATATAGCCATCAAACGAAACGTGTACATTCAATTTAGAAATCAAACGTTTTCCCCGGACATTCAAGCTAGGATACCCACAGGAGTAAATATTTTAAACGCCAGGTTAAGTAAATGTCAACAGTGTTGAATTTGATCATTCTTTTTCTTTTTTATAACCCCTTAAAAGAGGGATTGTAGCATTCCCAGTTCGACCGCTATGTATGTGTGTTTGTTTGTTTGTCTATCTAACGCATCGTAGCTCTTAATCCTTCGAACACACGTGATTTGAAACTCAATAGAAAGACAATAACAGTCCGACAGTCGGCTGTCGGTTGAAAGGTTAATAATAGGTGGACCTATTCGGATGCTTTTTTTTTTCTTTTTTTAATCTAGATCCGGCGATAGTCTTTGTACATTTTTTATCAAAATCGGTCCACCCGTTTTAAGTTTGTCTACTACTTTGTTAGTTGCAGGTTCGATCTTAACAATTTCAGGCTTTGGGGGTTTTTTATTTTATAATTAACATTTGTTGTCTCTTTTACACAGCCACAAACACAGTCAAAAACAGTAAAAAAAATGTACATAAGAATCATTTGAATTGATCTAAATATACGTAGACAGGCAAAACTTTTCCAATCAACCTTAAACATAATTCCTTACCGATAAAGTTGAAAATCCATTAAAGAACTTTGACAGATTGTAATAGCTTAATGTCCCGGCATCTATACATACCTAATATACATTCTATAAACAGATAATGGAAACTAACTGACAATAGTTCTTCAGTATTATACAGGGATTAATTCCATTAGCTACTATAACAGTAACTCCTTTCAGTAAAAGACTAATAGATATATGTTAAGGTGCGTCCACACTATAAGCGCATTAAGACCTTTTGGGTTCGAGCATTCGGATAGTCATCATCACTTTAGCCTTTTGCCAAACTATGTTGGGTTCGCTTCCAAACTAACCGGATTCAGCTGGATACCAGCGTTTTACGTGAAGCGACTGCCGATAAGTCCCCCAACACCCAGTAACTGTTGGACACGACGCTCCATGGTTAGACTGGTCAGGCTTTCTGGTTTATGACTACCCGTAAGGACTGTCCAAGTTACATTAATGACAACCGGGACCAAATACGTGTAAAGTGCTTTCCGAGGCACGGAAAGTCAGTGATGTCCAAAATAAACTTAAGAAAATACATATTATTATGAATTTAGAAAGTCACAATGCCCCGTTTCAAAACAGTTATTCATACATGAAGGGCGGCCGCCTAAGCCATTGGGCGTTCACGACATCAACATAACGTTATCGTAAGAACGTTGAATTGACCGTTACATAATTTTCACGTGACCTTGAAGTTTAGTCAAAATCAGAATCAGCGAATCTTGAACCTCCAATCAGTGTAATTAGTTGGCAAAGTAATTAAATATTTGAATTTGTTCTTACCATTTTGATAGGTACCTATCTGTTTCAAAATTTATTAATAACTAGCTTCCGCCGGAGAATTGCCCGCGTAAATGTCGAAACTTCTATACCCTATAATTACCCTTTGAGAGTTGAAATTTCCAAAAATCTTTTCTTAGTGGATACCTACTCTTCACAAAAAATATATGCTCCAAGTTTCATCTTTCTTAAACCAGCGGTTTAGCCTGTGCGTTGATATATTAACAGTCAGTCAATCAGTCAGTCAGTTTACCAATTTATATAGATATATGCCAATACCAAATTTTTTTGTATGGTTGTCTCATATTTGTGAATAAAGTTTTATATAATGATTTTAATCAGAACTTGTCAAAGAAAGTAAAACCGCTCCTTAGTTAAGATAGGATTATCAAAAGTAAAACAATTTCTTTGTCATGTATTTTTCTTTAATCATTTTTTATACAATAAACAAAAGCTGCTTCCGTCCTCAGTGTGGCCGTATCTTTACAAAAACACACACAGACATAAAACCTGATTCTATTTACGTAATTCAGGATACACGTAAACATGTTTTGGCAACATAAAGTTAATAAATTACTCATGTTCAGAACCCCTGTCCGTATATTTGTAGTTCCGTCTCCAAATTGTATGGAACACTTATGAAGAGGTACAAAGACTTTAGTGGACTTGCTTACTGTTTGGATTGATATGTATTTGTAAGAAAATAATTCTGTTTCTTGATTGATATTAACCATTTAAGGACTTTTTTGGTTAAATGAAGTTTTATTTGGTTAATACATGTCTATAGTAAAATATTAATATTGCCAAGCTATTGTTGCCAGGGCAAAACTCTCTTCTCATACAGTAGTCTATAGTTGTTAGGGCAATAGCCTCTTCTCATACACAGAAGAAACGAACATTGATCACCATGCTTGCTCTTGAATTGGCGATCGGTGATTTATATTAATAATATTCTGTATCTTTTACAAGCTTAGATTTTCTTTACCAATGTCAGAAATGTCTCATTAACAAAACCTCCAACAAGAAGAATTACTCTTGTGTAGAGGGTCCGTTTAAATTGACATACTCAAACAATAAGACTAACTCATCTACCTATCTGACCTTCACAATCCAGTAACTGGGCGACACGATACCCCTTGGTAAGACTGGTCCGATTTTTCTGGTTTATCCGTAACGACTGTCACAGTTCTATGTATGACAACCGGGACCAACGGCTTTACGTGCTTTCCGAGGCACGGGATGTCAGTGATGTCCAAGATAAACTTTAGAAAGTACATATGAATTGAAAAAGTCACATTGGTACTTGCCCGGATTCGAACCCGCAACCTCTTACACGAGATGCGGGCGCCTATCGATTATAATAAGTAAATTCCATTTATCTACTATCAAATATTTATATCTACTTTGATAATAAGCTCGCGAATAGAAAATCTGGTGTACCCTGTAAATTTCTCTAGAGAATTTTATATAAAGGTGAACCAATATTTGCATAGATAGAAATTATGTGTATAGTATAAGATAACGATATTAGAAATTATAATATTGGCGGTCGTGAATGTATTGCTTTATTAATATAGGACCGTTTAATTGCTTAACAAGATATAATAGGTATTAACGATCACTATTTTTATTAGAACATGGAGCACAACAAAATGTACACATATGACCTTTCGGATGATACTACATTGTCAACTCGACGCCGATGTAAACCACTCCCATCGTTATATCACGTTATGTCCCACGGGAGCGAAGCAGTAACCAAAAACCTAACGTAACGCGCGTGAAACCGGGAGGCACAGCTATCACTAAATAGTTAGCAACATGGAACCAGCGAACCATTATCCGATAGCCGTGCAAAGTGCGCCTCCGCCACAGATGCACAAAACCTCAATATAATTTAGTCCACGGTATAAATTAGCTATCCATAATAGAATTATTTTTTATTACGGACACTAATTTATTATAATCTATAGGTTTCAATTGTATTGTATTGCCAGCATGTAGTATAGAACCGCTAGATGGCGCTGAAGAAGTAAACATCCGAAGTGTAGTTCTCTTATCTTTATTTGACTTTAAAATTATAAAATAGATAAAAACATACATTAAATTATGTTTAATAAGTTCTTTACGGTGTAAATAATGTGCACAAACGTTATCCCAATAAACTGTGTGGTATATAGCCGAAAAAATAAAGACAATTAGGTAAGTGAAGTGACGAAACAGATTATAACATAAATAAACACTTAAAAAGTACTGTGATAATCAATAACTTACGGTGAATACGCAAAAAACTAAGTGACAAGTGTATAATAACCGATAAAAACTTATCTAAGATGTTAAAATTGAACTTGGTGTTGTGTGGAAAAAATTCTTAACCGATGAATCATTCTTAACGACTTCTTAACTATTTGAATGATATTTTTGAAACTACTTGCCAATTTTAAGTATAAAGTCCAATACACAAATAGCCAAAGTAAAACTGTGTAGACTGTCGTATAACTGAGCGCTGGTTCGGATCCGACGAACTGTGAAACTTTTTGTGTTTCATAAAATCTCAAATTTAAATCAATATGAACTTCTTTGGGAACATTACACAACGTCGTAACCGAAGAGTCTCCGAAACAAAAAGCGAAGACTTAAATTTAACAAATGGTGTACTAGATGGCACCACTAGTAACAGTCTACCAGAAATATCAGACGACGAGAACTCCGAAGAAATTCTTCAACTAAACAACAAAATCAAAGAGTTGACTCTGCAATTAGAGACTGCACACCGAGAAGTTGAAACTCTAAATATGGACAACACACATCTTAAAAAGATCATCGACAACTTAACAAAAAAAGAAATCATTTTCAAAAAACTTACAAATGACACTGTAAATAATACTCCAAAAAAGAAAAAATCTTCGCGAAACGTTCCTATAATAGATCTATGTATTACCCCCAAGTCGACGAAAAAAGCTACGAAGCTTACTTCCGATATGACTGATAAACCAACTCCGGAAATTATACCCCTGATGGTTAATAAAGCCACTCAATATGACTCAATGTCATGTGAAATTGAATCATTCCCAATACACAAAAACAGACTAGCTGTTGAAGATAAAACCAAAGGTGTAGATAAAACCGAAAAAGCGAAACCAAGCAATGTCTGTAGCATGAAAATAGGGTGCCAAAAAAAGCGAAAACTACACATACTCAGTAACTGTAACTACACTGACGCTTTGGAAAATATAGAAATTGTCTTCAACGGGCAATTCGAGTACTGCCATTACTTGTCACCAGGCAGTGGACTAAGGGATATCCTAATAAATATCAATAATAAAGTACAAAATCTTTCTATGGATGACTACTGCTTAATTATGATCGGACATAACGACTTGAGAAACTCAGAAGACTATCACGAATTAATCAAGCAAATTAAAGTATCGCTAAAGGAAATCACCCACACGAATATAATAATATGCTGTCCCACCTACGTAAAAGGCGCACTTATTCACAACTATAAAGTAGAACTGTTTAATAACTTGCTTTATATGGACATCCAGAACAATGAATATGCATACTTCTTTGATGCAAATCGTAACCTCTCTTTAGATATGTTCTCTGATCACACCGGCAAACTGAATAGAAGGGGTACAAAATGCTTATTTGAAAGTATCTTTAATCGTCTGAGTATTGACATTAAGAACTATCCTTTAATAGACCCCGCTTTTAATAATCAGTCAAACGATAGTGTTTTTTTTCGTCTACAATAAAATAAAAATATTACACCAAAATATCGCTGGACTAATGAATAAGTCTGACTTACTTTCCGTTCACCTTCAAGAATTATCACGGGAAAAAAAAGACATAGATGTCATTTGCATTACAGAACATTTTGTTATGGCCGGACACGAGAAACTGCTAAGTATTGCAAATTATAAGCTAGCAGCTGTATATGCTAGACACTCTCAGAAGCGAGGAGGAGCGTGTATTCTAACCAAAAACGACCTGGAACACAAACAGTTATTAGACATATCGCGTCATTCTATAGCTAATGTCATCGAGTGCTGCGGTATAGAATTGCCGAATCAAAACCTAGTAATTATATGTATCTACAGACCACCCAAGTCCAACAATTTAAATGTATTTTATGAAAAATTAGAGATTATCTTAAATAAGCTATGTACTAAATTAGACAAGAAAATAGTTATATGTGGGGACTTCAATATCGACATTTTAAGGAAAAATAGAGTAACTATGGATTTTGAACACTTTCTTTTGGGCTACAATCTCGAGTTAGAATTACGTCAACCAACTAGGATGGCCAGCAGTACTTGTTTAGACAATTTTGCTCGCAGTTCCCAATTAAAATGTAACTCAGAAATATTGGATTTTGCGCTGTCAGACCATACTGCACAATTATTAGAAGTTAAAGTTGTTAGGTCATATAGAATAAAATCATGGCGAATTAAAAAGCGCGACCTATCTAGAGAAAATATGATTAGTTTCAAAAACCATTTAAAGAGTCTTTCTTTCTGTGAAATCTACCAAACCGGAAATGCTAATGAAGCGTACGATTATTTTATAGAACTTTTTCGCATGCTGTACGAACTCTGCTTTCCTTATAAATTAATAACAGTAAAGTCTAATAAAAAAATTAAATGGGTTTCAACTGGTATTAGAGTATGTAGTAAAAAGCAAAGATATTTATTGTGGAAATACAGACGCGAACCATCAAATAATAACAAAAATAACTTCCGAAATTACTCGCGTAAGTTTCGAAAAATTATTAAATTAACACAAAGAGCACAGAATAATTATTTCATTAGCACCTCAAGTAATAAATCGAAAGCATCATGGCAGGTTATAAATAATAAAACCCAAATCACTGAACCTATTTCCCAAATAAGGGTTCGGAATACAACTATTTCCGATCCGATTGACATTGCAAACGCTTTTAATAATTATTTTATCGACCAGACACAAAATAACATGACAAACCCACCTGACTCTGCGAAATTAAAAAATAACCCGAACTCCATGTTTATGCATCCAGTAGTACCACAAGATATTATGAGAGCGATACAGTCTCTAAAAAACAAAAGTAGCACCGGTTACGATAATATATCAACCAAGGTTATAAAATTCGTATCAGGCGACATAGCCCTGCATATGTGTCACATATTAAACTTATGTATCAGTACTGGAGTATTCCCTGATAGATTAAAAACAGTTATAGTAAAGCCACTTTTTAAAAAGAACAATAAAGAAGATCTAGCAAACTATAGGCCAATTGCCTTAATACCAATTTTTTCTAAGGTTATAGAAAAGATAATTTATGAGTCAATTAATATTTTTTTGTCCAAATATAATATTTTAAGTGCGGAACAAATGGGTTTCAGAAAAAACAAAGGTATAAACACTGCCGTTTATGATTTAATACATATCATTTTGCAAAATGTGGACAAAAGAGTACCTGTCTGCGCTATTTTTACTGATATGTCTAGGGCTTTTGACTGTGTTAAACACGAAATTCTCTTAAAAAAGCTGGACATCATAGGCATCAGGGGAAATGTACTTAACCTTTTAAAATCATACCTTAACAATCGTAAACAACTCACAGAGATTTCTAGAATATGTGCAAAAACTAAGTGCGAAGAAAAATATCTATCTAAGGCTAGAGTTATAAGATATGGCGTACCACAGGGCAGTGTGCTAGGCCCTTTATTATTTTTGCTATATATTAATGATTTACCGCGCCACATTGAACATCCCATGGTCTTATTCGCTGACGATAGTACTGCTTTGATTAAATGTATTGACAAAAAAACGTATGAAAATGACATAAATGACACTTTGACAAATATAATAACCTGGCTTGACCAAAATAATTTAATGATTAATATACCGAAGACAAATGTAATGCATTTTTATCAAAGGATCCCACCAGAAGCATTACACTTACATTATAATGGACAAAAAGTTGATCAAGTTCTAGTTGCAAAATTCCTTGGCATTATGATAGATAGCCAATTGAGTTGGAAGCCACAAGCTGAAGAAGTATGCAAAAAACTAAGTACGGCTGCGTATGTTCTCTTTAACTTGTCTAAAAAAGTAAATATGGCCACAAGGTTAATTGCATATCACGGATTAGTCGCGTCCATTTTGAGATTCGGCATAATATTTTGGGGAAATTGTAGTCTGAAGGAACAGGTGTTCAAGGCTCAAAAACGCTGTTTAAGGGCTATGTGCAATTTGATAGTAACAGATAGCTGCGCACCTTTATTCAAGTCCCTGAAATTACTAACATTCCCATCATTGTATATTTTCGAGGTGGCTGTTTTTGTCAAATCTAACATGAATCTTTTTAATAAAATGTCCGAAAATAGAAACCGACCAATCAGGAGTCAGTATAAAAATCTACTAATTGTAAGTGGTTCCGATACCGCCCTTTTAAAAAAAAGTATATTATGTATGGGGCCGATAATTTTTAACAGAATACCCGATATAATAAAAATAGAGACATTTCCACTATTTAAAAGAAAACTGACAGATCTATTAATTTATAAATGTTATTACTCAATTGAAGAATTTCTGACTGATAATAATTTAAATTGAAAATGTGACATCTCTGTATTTTTTGACATAAATTATTTAACTATATTGACATATTATATTTGAACTTCAATTACCTTTTGATTATATTTAGACTAACTATTAATTTGAATTTTAATTGTGACATGAATTACTTATTTTGACATAATTGAATGTGTTTTAGCTTGATTGTGAGCCACTATTATGTTTTAGTTTAGCCTGTTTGCATGCCTTAGCTAAGGTAGTTAGTATAAGGGTCACCTAATTTTTAACACCTGTAACTTGTACCTACTTTCCGTGCAAATAAAGTACTATTCTATTCTATTCTATTCTATAAATGGCTACATTATTTTGAATCACTTAACTTACGTAATACTTATTAACTGCATACAAAAAGTTTTTTTTACATCCTAAGAGAATTTAAACTTCATCTTAATTTGACACCTTCACGTTTTTCCGAAAAAGGGTCTTGACAGACAGAAGAGCGAAGTAATCCTAAAAGGAATCCATTTTTCCTTCCGCATCACCGACCGCTGAACACCACCTGAATTCGCCAACGATCCACAGATTTTAATTTTAAAAGTTGTACCGTGACGTGGCCATTTTAATATAATATACAGAATTAATTTGAACAAAATGTTTATTTAATTAAACTTAGTCTGACACACCTGGCCCTGTTTAAAACATCTATTATGGCTTTATTCGTACTTATTGGGGTGACATATTGCATGCAAAGAAGTTTCTAGACGTTCTTTGTTTTTTACTTTTTCTTGCTGTTTAGGGTCGGTGGCTCGATTTAGAGGTCTGGCATCTAGACCTAGTGGTAGAATTTTGTAATTATTATGGTAAAATGTACTCTTTTTAGTCGACTGCCGGAAGGTACGGTTAAGTTTTTTGAGCCTATGTATGTATGTCTAATTCTATGGCACGCTCTACAGCCTAAACCGTTTAACGGATTCCGACATATGAGGTGTCATTGAATTCGTCTCAGTTGTGGGAGTGACATTATAGTATACTAGCTTTTGCCCGCGACTTCGTCCGCGTGGAATAATAAATAAATAAATATCCTCGGACAACATACACACTGCCATCTGATCCCAAACTAAGCAGAGCTTGTACTATGGTAACCAGACAACTGATAAATATACTTATATAATTTTTAAATACATACATATTATAGATAAAATAATAGTTCCCGTTTTGGGGGATTTCCGGGATGAAATCTATCCTATGTCCTTTCTCGGGTCCCAGACTATATCTGTATCTTCGTAGAGGCCAAGGATTAAATAGGACACGAGACTGTGTGTGTGTGTCAATCTAACTTGAACTCAAAAGCGGCTTTACCAGTTTAAATAATTTCTTTTTTATTTTGTTTAGTTAAGAAAAATATATAAAACCCAAAAAGGCGCTCGTAAGCAAAGGCACAGCTAGTATTTTTTAGATAAACATCTCAATTTATTTTAACTATGACGTAAATATGATGTCATTTTCTTGTCTTATTTATGTATAGATTCATGTATGTGTTATATTGACAGGCTTCTTAGTTTGACAAGGAAAATATTATAATAATGTCAATCAGCAAAATGTCTGGCTGTCAACCATTATTGGTATGGTACCCTGCTAAAACTATTTTTGTGTTAGGTATTTTGAAAGGTCACCATACCGTTTCTTATATTTTCTTCCTTATACTTATTTTTACCCGATTATCTTATTATTGAAGTGAAAACTTCTTTAGTGGCGTTGAGCACTTTTTCTGTAATGGGTATAAAATCTTAAACTCGCGTCAGGACACGTGACCTGATCGAAAAAGCGTAGGACGGATGGATCTGTAATGGGTATAAAATCTTAAACTCGCGTCAGGACACGTGACCTGATCGAAAAAGCGTAGGACGGATGGACAGTATTAATAATCAAGTTTTCACTTCTGCCGGCACTCCCGGAGTGCAACCCGTCTTTTTTTTTTTTTCTTTTTCAGTCGGTCTGATTTAATTAAAATAAACTGTATATGAGATACGTTACTTTTTGTTTATTCAATCTTACAAAATGTCTATAAGTAACAGAAATGAAAAAAAAAAAACTTTTATGATCACTAGATTCACGAGAAATAGTATATAAGTCACTTACTGAGAAACCATAACCCTTTTCAGCAATCAACAACTAATCATAATTTCACACACTTATGTCTACTAAACGCCTGTGTCTTTAACGATAACACACGATACATCAGTCGATTCTTCAGCTCCACTAAAATAACAGTCAATAACACTGTCACATAAAATATCAGCAAAAAGATTGTTAACACAACATATCCGGAGAATTCCATAGCACCCCATAAACGATATTTTTCCGCCCACGTGAATAAAGAAACACATACATCTCCACGCGGCTTCGGAATAAAAGATTCAATCTAATTCTGTCATAAGAATCAAAACGTACCCTTTTCATATCGTTTCGAATACAAAAATATTGTCAAAATTATACGGTTGAAGAATACGCGTTGAATGTAATAAATTCTTCTTATTAACATAATATTTTAATGCCAGACCTCATTATTTGCTGAAATAATTGATTTGATTTGGGTTTTAATAGAAGAGGAGATACTGGACCAAAAAAAATTCCGTCTTTTAGAGTGGCTAAAAATATAAGGCATGTATTTTTCTTTTATCCCATAAACTAAAGACAACGTACATATATGGCGTTTAAACTTCGTGTTACGTCAGTTGTGGATATTAATTTTCAAGTATGACATCATAAGCATCCAATGCAGAACTTTATTGCGTAAAATTCTTAGTAGTACTTTTTTAATAAAACACAGGTATCCAATTTTTTTTACTAGGCTAAGATATGGACATATTAGAATTACTTATTTTTAACAGTGTCCGTTATTTATTCTATACTCTAAATGACTTATTTATTTACACTTTATGTTTATGCACAAAGGTACACAGATCTAGGACATAAAGACCGACTTATCTAAGGTCTAAACATTCTACTATTAGGCCCTGTCCAGGAGGGCGAATTCGCCGCGATTCTCTCGCGCGTATCAGCGTATCGCGAGTGTTGCTTCCAGAGCCAACGCGTATAGAGCGTACCTACGCGCGAGTCGTATTTCCTTCTCTTTCTCTTTTATACATGCACTCGCTCTGAAATTCGCGCGAAATCTGGACGCAACAAGGCGGCCCTAGTATCTCGACTCGCGCGCAACGCGCGAATCACGCGCGAGTCGAGAGTCCGGCAAATTGCACGCGTAATACGCGCGAGGGTATTACTCGCGCGATGCTTGTGGACGCGATGTATTGGTGCCTAGTATCTCGCCAACGCGCGAGTGAATTCGCGCGAGTCGAATCGCGGCGAATTCGTCCTTTCTGGACAGGGTCTTAGACCTCTATGTTCGATTTAGATGTTTTTTTTTCAGAGTAGTAAAGTAAGGAAATACGAACCCTATCATTCGCTTAAAATAAACAAACGATAATATTTCTTTGTAAAACAGCGAAACAAATTCACAAAATAATAAATACAGGTATATAAGTGTATGTTGTGATATTATATTATTGTTAAAACGAATATATAACATGTTATTTACTTTTAAAAATGTTTTTAATGTCCCTCTTCACTAGTTAGTATTTAGTACTCCTTTTCCTATGACATTTTAAACGACCTTAGATTTGATGCAGTTTTTTAACAGATAGAATGATTTGAGAGAGGTTTTAATTAAGTGAAATACGTGCATATTATACTTGAGAACAAACGGAATTTTGAAAGGTTTGTAACACCCGAAGCTGGGGCGGCTTAGTTACCCATAAAAGACAGTCATTTTTGGTAATATTAACTATGAGGTGAAACTGCTGAAACTGGAACATACTTAGTAGCGTCTGTTTATTTCGTAGAGCCGCACTAAAATTGGATTTTTGGAAATTTATCCCCTAGACAGGATAATACAGGATATGGAAATTTGTTTGGAAATGAACAGGCAAAGACGCAGTTAACAGCTAGTCCAAAGTAAAGATGAACTGAAATGAATAATTTACGGGCGAAAGGAGCTACTAATTGACCTAAATACTTAACCATTCCATTCTCCAATAATACAACGAGCAGTCTTTTTAAAATAAAACACATTTACACAAATCGATGGATGAAGTTTTCAAATTACTCTTTTTAAAATGAATTAAATGACGTTTATTTTGTAAATAGATAAAAACTACTCTTGTACATGTCATTATTATTTTTCATATTTGAATACCACAACTTATTTAAAAGTGCGGGTTCCTACTGTCAGCTTAAATACAAAAAGGCACCATAAGATTTTACATTTAAAGTTTATTTTCGTTTGAAGAAAGTCCTTTCATTCAAATTCGTTAGTTTTTAGTCAGTGTTCGCAATTTATGAGATTGATAAATAAATAGGATGGCATTATTTTAGGGGCATAATGCATAATGATGATTTTAGGTATTTTAGATATTTCTTGCTTTTATCAAACAACACATACAACAAAACATGGCCACACTATCTCCCGTTGACCTAACCTCATTCCGCTGTCCTAGGCATCGCTTTGAGCGGAGTGCGGGCAATATAAACACTAACTTAAATCTAGGGGAACCTAGGTATGCTCTAAGTTATTCGAGAGATGGTAGGTAATATAATAATACCAGCTTGTTATTCCTACAGAGAAAGCCCTCTTCTCATACAGAGTAGGAGCATTGAGCGTCACTTGCTCAATATGGCGATCTCTGATGTTTATTTATGTTAAGTTTAGGGTTCTTTTCCGTGTTTTGATTGACTGATTGTTGGAGGGTGTGTTCTTTGTGAACAGTAGGTAGATACTAAGAACCTTGTCAAGGGATTTAAATTTTAAAGTACACTTCTACATGCTATAAATTGCCATCGACTAAACCCTGCCCATGTTTTTTTTGCGTGAAATTTTAATAAAACTTGAAAGAGATTTTGTGACCTTTCGTTTTTTATCATAAGCTTTTTACCACTGCTGAAAGTAGACCTTTTTCTTGGATGGAAATCATCAAATGACTGCTCCCGTCCTGGGTGCGGCGGGAGGGCGTATCAGACTCTTACTGACTAGAACCCACTCATGTTCCTTCGATTGCCCTTTATGTTCCAGGGTCACGGTAACTATTAAAAACATTCCGCAACCCCGACAGGCGTTGGCCCTGTTGGGCCCCTTCCTGTGCTGACTCCTTCTCTTTGAGGCGCGCGTGGAACACTAACGCGCCGTCGACGCGGTCCTGGTCCTAGCCGGGCGGCGAGCTACCCATCGCTCGCCATCCGCAGAACCGCGCCTACGGTGGCCGGTAGTCGTCTTGCGACTCTCGACGTCTTCGCCTGGGTCTTTGTCCGGGGCGAGAGGCTCGTCGTTGCCTCTTGCGCGCCGCCGCTATCATCAAATGATTCCGCTCTTGGTCAGTCTGGGAGTTCCAGACTTTTACTAATTAAGACCCATCCGTGTTATTTTTAATTCCCTTTGCATTCTGGCTGTAACTCTTTACTTTAGACTTCCTTCAAAGATTTAGGCGTCTCACATCCACACCCTTGTTTTTGGTGAGTGAGAAATCATCAAATGACTTTTCCCGCCCTGGGAGGAGCGCGGGGGCGCGTCAGACGTTTACTGACTTATACCCACTCATGTTCCTTTCGGGGCACTTTATGTTCCGGGGCCACGGTAACTATAATAACTATTCCGCAACCCCGACATCCACATCCTTTTCTTTAAATCGTCAGTGTATTGCTCGGCAGAGTTATTATCATTTAAAGAACGTGTGAAATCACACCTTATTCTCGCAAATTATCTCTCACAAACGAACTCATTTTACTTTTTATGAATTTGTAACAGCAGAAATTACTGGCGAACACTCACAAGCAAAGAGAACATAATTTTTGTGCGATTGTCTTTTTTCTGCATAAATAATGTGTTCATGCGTTCGCAAACGCTTTGACCCGACTTTTTGTTACTGTGCCATTTGCTTTCGTTTTGTGTCGTCTTAATGAAAATTGTAATAAGTGTGTCCTTTACATAATATAATAAAGTTAAAGAGTGTTCGTTTGTTTATTTTACGAGCCAACTTTCAGTAGCATTGAGTTCATTTTGTTCAATCTTTATATGTGACAGCCAGATGATACCTATATCTTGAGGTCAATTTACCAATCTGTACTAATATTCTGTAATCTGTACGCGCTGATGAGAACTCGTCGAGTAGGCGTGAGCTGGATGCTGGTGTCCCACAAGGCGGTATTCTTTCTCCTTTGTTATTCTCCATCTTCATTAACTTTATAACTCACTGTCTTCGGTGTTCGTATCATCTTTATGCCGATGATTTGCAGCTTTACACATCGACGCGGGTGGAAAGTTTGTCTGACGCTATAGAAGATGTAAACCAGGACTTGGCAGCTATTAAGGAATGGTCTGATAGATTTGGGGTGTACGTGAACCCCTCAAAGTGTCAGGCTATTGTAATTGGAAGCTCTCGCATGATGGCCAGAGTGTCGGTTAGCTCTCTCCCTCCTATTATATTTGACGGATCCGTCATTCCCATCAGCCAAAGTGTTAAAGATCTTGGTTTACATCTCGACTCCACACTTGGCTGGCAAAGTCATGTTTCCAGTGTTAGCCAAAGAGTCAACGGTACTTTGCGATCCCTATATCGTCTGAAAAACTTTTTGCCTGTTAAGACGAAAACTATGCTTGTGCAGACCTTAATTTTCCCTATTATCGACTACGGTGATGTGTGTTACTTTGATCTGAATGCAGTCCTGTTGGATAAGCTGGATAGGACACTAAACAACTGTATTAGGTTTATATTCAACCTAAGGAAATACGACCATGTATCGAGTTTTAGGGCTGATCTCAAATGGCTGCCCATTCGTCAAAGGAGAAGTTTGCGTGCTTTGACAATGCTTTGCTCCTTGCTCAACTCTCCTTCTTCGCCTTCTTATCTTATGTCTCACTTCCAATATCTTTGTTCTTCCCATGCTAGAAATCTGCGCTCTTCCAATAATCTCCTCCTGCTTTGCCCTACCCATACTTCTGATTTTGTTCATTCTTCTTTTTACATTCAGGCCATTCTTCTCTGGAATGCGCTTCCTCTTGATATTAGGACGGCGACCAGTCGATATGCATTTAAGCGGAAATTGAAGATTCATTTACAGCATTAACTATTAAGCAGAGTTCTTTCATAATTTACTTTCACTTATATATAAATATATATTATAGATATATGTATTTATTTACTTATGTATGTAGTTATTATGTATATTATTATGTATTTTATTTTTGTTATCTATTATACTTCTATCTTTTTAGTTTTACCACCATAAATGCACCTACTATGCTATCTCTTCACCACCCTAGGTTGACTGGGAGAGAATGCCTTTGGCATTAAGTCCGCCTGTGTACCGTTGTGCATAAAGTGTAAATAAATAAATAAATAATATTATAAACAGGAAAGATTTGTATTTTTGTATGTACCGAATAGACTCAAAATCTACTGGACCAATCTCAAAAAATATTTCTCCAGTGGTAAGTGAAACCACTAGATCAACAGGCCCGTCACCAATTTTCATTTAGTAACATTGCAGTGACGTGCCAACAAAAAGACAATCAAAATTGCTTTTGCATTTTTAAGCCTAAGCTACGGTCGGTATTCAGTTTCTTCTACCAGGTTTCCCCAGAATCTATTCCTACTAGACATCCATAACACAGTTACTGGGTAGCACGATAGCTCTTGTCTGAATGTTGTCAGATTTTCAGACTTCTGACTACCTGTAACTACTGCCAAAGAACTATAATTTGCATGAATTGCAACCAAAATCACTGACTTTACATGCTTTTGGAGGTACTGGGCATTTGTAGCTTTAGTGTTGGTAGATGGAAAGAGAATTCCAAATACTTTCTTTACTACAAACTAACACAACCTAGAAACCAAAGAGAAATTTTAAGCTCAGTTCATAACAGCGGACACAGAACGGATCAACACAGCGCCGCAATCGCTTTGAGTTGTGTTTACTTTGTGTTTCACCTATACATACCTGCCTTTACACCAGTAGCTCAAAAAGCAGCCGCCAAATATTTAGGTCATACAAAATGTTTGTAGGAATTGTCTTGTGTATATTGCGAAGTTTGAATGCGAATAGGGTCGGTTTTTTGATGTGTATGATGACTTGATGAGAATGGTAGGCGTGGCGTGTCTAAAGGTCAAAATTTGTACAAACCCTAAGCAATCAAAGCTGGCGCTTGACCTGATGTTAAAAAGTCTATTTATTCCATGCAAAATCAATAATATAGGTATTTTAATTTTTTTTCATGAAGCATAGACCCCTCTGAGATAAAGACCACCTCCCCTTTTTTCCATTTATCTTGATTTTTCGCTTTGTCTATCCAATTATGTCCTGCTAATTTTCTTTGTGTCACATCTTGTGTATGTTCTTCCTACTTTATGTTTATCAGTTGGTCCTTTCCATGTGGTAATATTTTTCAGTCGCCTACCGTCTGTGTATCGGGCTTAATTTACCGGCGACTAATAGACATCTACAACACCAAAGTCCTCGTTAATCCTATTGTATCTGTCTTTGTCAAACCTGTATATTTTTACTAGCTTCTGACCGCGGCTTCGATCGCGTTAGAAAGAGACTAAAAGTAGCCTATGTTACTCTCCATCCCTTCAACTATCTCCACTTAAAAAATCACGTCAATCCGTCGTTCCGTTTTGCCGTGAAAGAAAGACAAACAGATAGACAGACAGACAGACAGACAGACAGACACACTTTCCCATTTATAATATTAGTATGGATATAAAATAAAAAATAAGTCAAATGACTGTCTGGCTGATTAATTGATGATATATTGACTAACAGACACTAACGGAGGGTGGGTACTTTGTGAAAAAAAATCTTTCCACAGTGGACACCTACTCCACTAAGGAAGGATTTTTGGAAAATCCGACCCCAAGGGATAAAATAGTTACAAAAAGTTCGACAACCACGCGGGCGAAGCCGTGGGCGAAAGTTACTGCAAAAAGCCTTTATACTGGAATACAGCAACGTTGTTTTGAGGCAAAAAATATTGTCATGACATCATTTAAGTATATTTCATTTAAAATACAAATAATCGTCAATAAATTCATAATGTTAAATCACCACCGCGAATCTAATTTCTTAAAAGCTTTATCTAAGAGTTATATTCAGCAGATGGACATTTAAGAACACTAACCATGCGAACATATTTAATCTTTTAACAGCTCTTCACGACAGCCACATTCATTAATGAATAATCAACTAAAACACTTAATAAATACAGTTCAAAATTGCTTGCAAGACGTAATTCCCAGCGACATTTATTATCTCGCACGCAATTACACGACTTTCAACTCTGTACAGTTAAGCGTAACTAATCTCTGCTGGGACGCTTCACAGATAAATCTTGCAGCAATTTCATAAAGCAGCTTGCAACAAGTTCACACCATACAATAAAGCGGCTGCAGCGGCTGCTTTGCTGTAAGCACTCAAGCCCTCCCCAGCAATTCTCAAAGCGATTCAGATTCTGAAAACTATTCACATATTATTACTAATTCTGTGCACACACCGCCTGTCGTTTATTTAAATGTACTCTGCTCAAGTCAGGCGTGTGACTTAATTCCGGAATTCTGTACCACGCTTTACAGATCTGGAGAGGGGTTTAGCAGGATTTTTAAAAGAAAGTGTCATAAATTGAAAGAAAGGTTGACTATCGAAAGCTTTGGTTGAAATGATGTACTGGTTATTATTGTGTTTTTGGCAGTTCTACCTGAGGTAAACTGTTAATTTAATATTACAAACAGACAAAGCGATTTTATTTATTTGTTTATAGCATATACAAATAATAGTCCATTAGTTATGACATTAGATAAATAACGTTTTAACTTCATCGTTATTTTAATATTAGTATGTAACAACTCCGCTATTTAACTATAATTCCAACGCAATCAAAATTATTTGCCACTTACATTTAAAATGTCATTAAAACTTAACTATTCAACAATAACTCAACAAATACCAACGTAAATATAATAAAATACGTACAATTTCACGACAAAATTCCATACAGTACATGACCATGCCACAACTTTCACTATCCGATACCGTTTTCACAACGCAATCTTCACATAAATCGAATATAAAAAGCGTAATGGAGCGTTAAGTATAAATACGACACGTTTCGCCCACAAACGTACAGAGGTACGGAGAATTTTATATCGTATTTGGAACTTTGAGTAACTTTATGACAGAAATGGTATGAAATGTCTGTAAGTGATGTTAGGCTTATTTTTGATATAGAGGGTGGGGAAAATCATTGGGTTTTGTAGTAAAAAATGGCTTCACAAGATAAGTCGAATAGGGTATTACACTGTATAAGAGAAAAAATATAAAAATATATTATTGAGGTAGCTTAAGCAAAAAGCAGCCGAACAGTGTTAGTTTTAGTTCATAAAACTAGAAAATATTTTTTTAAATTCAATTCAAAGTTTTCAGTTTTTTTTACCTGTTCTTGAACACACCGAAATACAGACCATAGACAGTGACAGCTGTCGACTGTCAACAGTGTCAACTAGACGTCACTATTTGTTTTATTTATAACCTCCTAATACGATCTTTATTATAAAAATATACTTTTTCATGGAAGTTATTGCGAAAGATATTTTAGATGGCTAATGCAGATGTGTACTTACATCAAAGTGATATTTACAACAACAGTACAAACGGTACAAACAGGTTTTTATGGTGTAATAGTTGGAATACTCTTCCCACAACTTTTAACTAAGTTTTTCTTAAATTTGAATCAGTTAACACTAGAATTCACAATTATTCTGATGTTTTCACACTTGTGTTCTTGCATTCCGAAACGCACACCAACGGTAAGTCGAACAGTAACTAATTTTTGAGATAAAAACAATAAAAATTATGTAAAGTGTCACAGCGCGTTTGTTTATTTACTGACGTAAGGACGTCATATCGCCAAAGCAAAACCACGCCCACGGCGTTTTCCGTTTTTGGAAATTTCCGCGCGAAATGTGAAAATACAATTTTTAAAAGCGTTTTTAGGGTACTTAGCGCTTAAATAAAAATTTAGGATTTTTTTTAGTGGTTTCTTAGTACTGTAGGAGTTATTTGAAATACTTAAAAAAAAAGAGTGTAATACCCTATTGTCTAGACGATATAATTCAAATCTCATGACGGTTTTATAATAACTTTTTTTTTTCATTAAACACCATTTTTAGAGATAACGAATTTTTTTTTTCGAAATAATTATGTTGGTTTACTAATCAGATCTAGATGGATGCCTCTCTTGCAACACACAATATTAAATAGGTGTTTTTAACTTGCAATGGAAGTACATAAAAATATTCATAAAAAAAAAGTCTGCCAGTAGCAAGAAAAGAATTGAAGAGCCTTTTTAGCGGTCAAATTTTTGATCTAAATAAACAATATTTTAATCAATATTTTATGGAATCCAATGGCAAAAAATATTGAAATTCGATTCAGAAGTGGGATCCAACAAAATATATATAATGACTAAACCAAATCGATCAATTACTGTATCGCAATGTCAACCTCACAGACTATATTTTAAAGAGTATATTTACTTAACAAAATCAAGTCTTAACAAAATACACTCCAAAACAAATTCGACACATTAAAATAAAATCTTCTAAAAAATACACTTGATCCACCGAAAACCTGCTTACTAAAATGCTTTTAAAGCGTAATCTCCAGTTTTCCCGTAACAAAGAGGATTCGCGGATTAGCTGAACTTCTGACCATGTAGTACTCAACGTTTGGGACATACGTCTTTCTTTAATAAATATGAATTTTAATTTAGAAACTGTGTTAGTTTTTTTGGCTCCACGTGCATTTGGAAATGAAAGGAGATTAAGAGACGATGCTTAATGTACTTCTGCTTTGACGGAAAATGAATGTTTTCAAATTAATATTGTGTTTCTAAGAATTCTGACTGTTCGTTTTAATTACTAAGAATTCTAGGAAAACAGGGATGGTGATATTAATAATCTTGCTTTTGAGAAAAACGTATGACCAACTTCTAGAGAAAATATCACACTATATACGGTTGTCTTGCGACGTGCCCTGTGAGTTCCTCATTCTAGATTTCTCAGTAACCACTGTCAGCTTGAGTTTTCCCTCTTCGCTGCAGGTAAAGTGACAAACACGTGTGTAATAAAATAAAAATTACACGAAGAAACCATTATAAAGAAAGTTTTATCCACAAGTGCTAAGAAAAAGACCAAGACTCAACAGAATCTCACAGAAATAAAATTAAAAAATACCAGCACGAGAAATAAAAATCTCATTACCATATCTACGAGCTGGCGAACCGATTTTAAATTCAAAATTGAACTCACCTGAGCAAACGGTAGAGCCATTAATCCTAATTCCTCTCACGTAATGACAAAGACCTAACCTTAGAATCCAGGAATCTGTGGAACGTGGGCATCTCGAACATTTGCCTCATTAAGGCAAACCCTTTTACCACAAGGACAGATATTGCCTGCTTTAGTGTTAGGCGGACGGGTGTATTGTGATTTTGGAGTATTTTAGTTGCGAGTCTATTGTCTACTTAGACTCGAGATTCGTTCTAAGAAGGTTGTGTAATGTAAGGTTTGATGAAATCTCCGAGATTAAACGTGTGTGGTAATGATAAAAACTTTATAGGGTTTCTTTATTAGGACTTCTATTTAAAATGCGTGCATCTATATGCATGTTCTTACATCGGAACTTAAGCTTTCGGTACAGGCATGCGCCTGTATATAGAAAAATGAACTACTTACTATGCAAAAAAAAAAATATAGGATCTAAATTTTTTGTCCATTGTGTTGTTTGGCGAAACGGCAGGAAGTGTCAGACTTTTACTGACTAATGGTAACCCAAGACTAACCCACCCATGCTCATTCGGTTGCCAGTTTTTAATTTACTTTAAATAGTTAAGTGGATTGTTTCTTTGTCCTTCATTATCTTGTAAAGTAATTTAACAAGATTTAAGTACTTTGCGCATAGTATAATTGGCTTACAACAACTATAGTTACATAACACATAGCCAGAATCTTAGTTGTAGATCCAGGTTTTCAAGGTAAGTATTTTATGAACAATGTAAAGGGTTATGGGACATGCCGCCACGAAAGATGTTCACTTTTTAAAAGGTGCATGGGTATATTTGCCCGAAAAATAATGTACGGTTTAAAAATGGTCATTTGACTTTATGGCGACCACGTCGTGCGATTGTCAGTTAGGACACCTATTCGTGTTCAATATGTTAAATCACATGTTCGTATGAGTAAAATTCGCGCAAACCTACGATGATCGCACATTTGCATTCTATTAGAACAATACCTTAGAGGGAGTTGAAACTAGAATTATGTACTAGCGACCCATCCCACCTCCGCATGGATCTTACAAATATTTGTAAATCTCAGATTTTTTAACAGTGATATGCATGTATTATACACAAAAACCTTCCTGTTGAATTACTCTACGTATAAAAAATTGTTGCGTAATTTTAAAGAGCTGTCGAAAAGGCTGGTTGACACTTCCCGTGACCCAAAGGCTGGCTTTTATTTTGGTCAGAGGCTTAGCATTGCCATCCAACGTGGCAATGCTGCCAACCTATTGGGTACTTTACCGGTTGACAGCGATGCGGAGGAATTTTTTGATGCCATTATATTTTAATTGTAGTGTTTTTCCTTTTTTTTATTTTAGGTATTTAGTTTGTAAATATTTATTTAAGTTTTGTATATATTATATTTAGATTTTATAGTTAAGTTAGTTATATTATATACTAATTAAATTATAGTAAGTGATATTTTGTGTTGTTAATAATAATAAACATGTTTGTACTATTAAATCATTCAATTTCAAGTTTCATTTATTTTAAAGATCTAAACATACATAGGTACAGAGAACGGAAAGCGACTTGTTTTATTACTACGTAATGACTACATAGTAAAATTCGATGTCTTTTCCACCGCATAACATTTTTATTCCAAACTAACATCAATGCAGTATTAGCACATTTCAAACACTTCGAACGAGTGAGTAATGTAAAACCAGCAAGAAGATTTTATCTACGGGACCCTAACTAGGTCAACAGACGTATCGGAACGTATCCCAATAGTATTTTCAGCTTAAAACTTATAATGTACCTAGAGACGCTGTACAAATGGTCGCTGAACTTGCAGTACAAACTATGTCTCTCTATGGACGCTATATTTTTTAAAACGAAGGGTTATTTAGCTGTTGTTGGTATTTTTCTTGAATACGTTTTCTAACCCCTGTCTACGGTGTCTGTCACTGTAGCTTTCGCTGTAGCTCGTAGTTTCGATCTTCAGCTTTAATTCTTCGGGGGTGTGCTTAGAAAAAAAGTTAGTTCGTTCTTGTTAAAGTTGTTATTTATAAATAAATAAATACACTGTTTTATTATTATTTTGTAAAAGATAAGTAAAAAAATAATAATTAAAAAACAGTTTTTAAATAATTAAACTTTGTATGAGATGACTATTCATTTATCAGTTTTGAGAAAAAAAAACACTCGAATTTTCAATCTAATGGCCCCGAATATGTATCTACTTTGCTAGCTGTGCCTTACTCCATGTGTTAAAAATACAGAAAAATATTTTTTCTGTATTTGTAATAGTTATAACATGTGGAAGCAATAAATATATTGAGTATTGACTAATATACGGTCTTTCTGGCATATTGAGGGTGAAGTTGGTATAACGAGGAAAATTATTATATAACACTATCGTTATTTTAATGTTTGCGTATGATAAACTCTGTTATTTCACGATCAATACAAAGCAGTGTAGACAAAAAAGGATTTAAATAATATATTTCACAGTAATACAGAAATTCTAACACATAAAAACTGACGTAATTCAACTGTTATAAAGCTAAAAGGTTTTTGATTATTTAACCTTTCAACGACCAACCGACAGCCGGCATTGTGTCGCGCTGCTATTGTCTTTCTATTGTGTCTCTAATTATATGTGTTTGAAGGTTTAAATTTACTTATAAGTAGAATTTCAGGTGTTATTAGATAAAATATTTGTCTATATCATAGTTAGAGTGACGAGATGTAGTACAGGCTACATGCTTTTTCCTCTTGAGTCTCAGCGAAATGTTCGCTGAGACTCAAGAGAAAAACGCGCACCACAATTCAAGTGGAACTGAAAATCAGAGATATAAAAAAGTGGACGTTTTCTGGGAAATAAATATAATATACCTTATTTAAGATAAATTAGAGAAAAAATTCTTTTCTAATAAATTTTAGTCCATAAAATAGGAGTAGCTAATCATACATTTTCCTTTTGTTTGAACTCCGTTTAAGATTATTTAAGTAGGTTTTTATTTTCTAGACAATAATGAATTATAGATTTTTATTTTTATTCTAACCAATGTTTCGTAAAATGTACCCTTTTTTTCTATTTAAAACCAATTTATCGAGAATAAGACTTTAAAGGTATAACATCGCCCTAGGCACTACCTGTATTGGATTTTTTTACAAAACACTTTAATTGACTAGATATTTTGACTCTGAATAAAAGTTAAGTTTATGGTTAAGGCGGCAGCTGTGCGTTGAAATATCAAGTCAATCAATCAGTCAGTTTACTATTTTATATACATAAGTAGATATCAGTATTTGTACATTGATGCTCATTCCTTAAATTTAACCCTATCTTACTATAGTCAAGAAAATAAAAAGTTCCATCACAATCAAAACAAAAAAATGTCTCTACAGCTACCAATACAAAAACACCGTCTTAAAAATCAAAGGATAAAAAGGGTATAAAACACTTTTATCGGCATTAAAATTAACCCTTTTCTCAACACCCGAATAAAAACCAATAAATAGCTTAGCAAAACTCTGTCAATCCTTACTCAATATTAGTTCTCGAGAACTTTTTAAGTGTTGAAAAGAAAAGAATGTAAGGGTTGGTGCTAACTTTGACAGTTTAAGTAGCCGGTCCGCGAGAGATAAGGGCAACTGGATGTGGCCGGGATGCAGATAGTGGTTGAGTTATGAAGGGTCAAGATTGTCAAGGATGCTCGAAGAACTTAATATGGCTCCTTTTTATTTATTTTTTGGGGATTTTTCGAAGAGAATCGGTGTTATGATTATCTGTTGTGTTGTTATTTATCACTATACTTACTAATATTATAAATGGGAAAGTGTTTGTGTGTGTGTGTCGGTCTGCCTATTTGTTCGTCTGTCACGACAAAACGGAGCGACGAATTAACGTAATTTTTTTAAGTGAAGATAGTTGAAAGGATGGAGAGTAACATAAGTTACTTTTCTATTGCGACCGAAGCCGCGGGCAAAAGCTAGTATAGAATAAAACAAAGTCACTTTTCACAATTACCTGTAAGTCGTTTTTCCAGTCCGTCCCTGTGTATGCTTAGATCTATAAAAGCACGCAACGGGTTTTGACTCTGTGTCCCAGTTTTTTACCAATATTTTTTTTTTATTCGTGCCTATCATTTAGTTTATCACTGAGATAGTAATAGCATTGAACAATAATTAAAAACTTAACAACAATACGCCTCTATTGCCTAAAAGTAACACAATGTACTAAGTACTCCATTATCTACCTAACACAGTGCAAGGAACAAGGAACTTCCCAGGCCTCGAAACATACCCACACACATATAGACACACACGAATAGAAGCACACACACACACATACCTGCCAGAACTCTCAACAACAAGATCCAAAGAACTTCCCCGCAGCCTCTTCCAGGCACTTTACGCTCGTATCACTGGCACCGCCTACTTAATTATGTACTAACCTAACTTTACTTTTATCGTGAGATAAAACCGGGTTTGTCCCGTTCTGTGACTTATTTAAAAGGGTTCCCGATGAAATTTTGAACCTCAGAACAAAATTTTTTGTTCGTTCAAACTTCGTTTCGAGGGTGAAAGTGTTTTATTAAATTATGCTTGTTTAAATTGTTGTGAATCTCCTTGTTTGTGGGTCAAGGATCGGGAATTACCTAGTTTGAGTTTTTATAGGTTTGCCTCTGTTAGGCGGTGTTATGTTAAATGTTTAAAGCGCTAAACTTTTTGCTGTTTGGTTTTTGTCCTTAGCTTTGCTTGCTTATACTTTTATGCCCTTACTAATAATCACTGTGTAAAGTTATGTCATGAATAAAGTCTGTGTAACCATACATTTTTGACGTATAAACCTGTCATAACTTTATGCAGCGATTATTAGTAAGACGCTTAAAATGGTAGACTCCCGTACCATCGTTCATTCCTTAACACTTTTTGTTTAGTCCTTTAGGTACCGAAATTCCTATCTTTTATTTAGATTTTTCTTGATTTTTATTGTGAGATGACTGAACTAACAGGGTAAAATAAGATCAACGCATAGTTTAAACCTCTGGTCCTAAAAACATAAAACTTGAAGGGCAGTTTTGTGAAGAGTTAGTATACATTAAGATAGGATTTATGGAAATACCACCCCCAAATCGTAAAATAGGGGGTGAAAGTTTCGAGTTTCGAGTTTCACGCGAGCGAAGTCACGGACAATAGTATAGCTTATTATAAATTTGATGTCCCTCTGCACTTTTATCTAGGTTTTTGGCTACTGTTTTTCTACCGTTAAACTCCTTATACAGATTACCGCGTTAAAACGAATAAAAACATTCTTTAGTATAGGTCCTGGGCCGGCCTCGGCGACGACGTCCATCTTTTGGCACCCACTGTATAGATAGATGCCTTTGCCCAAAGGTCGCTATCCATGCGGCTTACATGACCCGCCCAATCCCACTTGACCTTGACACATACCATAAGGCCATGTCCGCACAGGCAGGCGGCTTGCTTAGCGCCTAGTGTCTAGCGCGTCACCTAGCTAGTAGCTTAGTAAAACAAACGTTCTAAAATGAACGCGACCGGCTGCACTGCGCGCTTAGCGCCTAGCTAGTCGCTTGGCGTGCATCCATGTAAGGCCATGTCCGCACAGGCAGGCGGCTTGCTTAGCGCCTAGTGTCTAGCGCGTCACCTAGCTAGTAGCTTAGTAAAACAAACGTTCTAAAATGAACGCGACCGGCTGCACTGCGCGCTTAGCGCCTAGCTAGTCGCTTGGCGTGCATCCATGTAAACAAACGTGTTGGTTTTTTGTTGCGAGGCGCTAGGTTGAAAAGTAGCCACTGGGTGAAAACTTAACTCGGATTTTTGTAATACTATAGGAGGTTAGAAGAAAACCATGGATGAAATATTGATTGCTTCAGTTTTCAAAAGAGAACCTTTGTGAAACCTTTTTCTAAGATGAGTATCCAAATGAGTTAGTTTTCCTTTAACTTTACTGAGAAGTAGATCAAATGTTTCCCTGGTCATACGCAATATAAACAAATAGTATTACAAAAATCCGAGTTAAGTTTTCACCCAGTGGCTACTTTTCAACCTAGCGCCTCGCAACAAAAAACCAACACGTTTGTTTACATGGATGCACGCCAAGCGACTAGCTAGGCGCTAAGCGCGCAGTGCAGCCGGTCGCGTTCATTTTAGAACGTTTGTTTTACTAAGCTACTAGCTAGGTGACGCGCTAGACACTAGGCGCTAAGCAAGCCGCCTGCCTGTGCGGACGTGGCCTTAGGGTTGGTTCGAGGCGGCGAAGGATAAGGAAGTCTGGAAGGAGTTGGGGGAGGCCTTTGCCCAGCAGTGGGATGGCACAGGCTAGGGAAAAAAAAAGTATAGGTCAAACAGAAGCTTTCCTCCCTCCTCTTCTCTTTCCTCCTTCATCCTTTTTTTTCCATATAATATATCATCGACTTACATGAAACAGTAGACAGAAACTATTAAACATCCTATAAAAAAACTAATGAAAACCAAATTACTCAGAAAAATGCAGTAAAAAAAAAACAATTACCATTTAATACTAAATTCAACCAGCAAATAACTCCACGCAAGCCCATACTTAGGGGCAAAAAAATCAAATTGCTCTAACAAAAGGCTCCATAAATCAATTTTTATATGAAAAGCTTGGCATTTTTAAAATTACAAGCCCTGGTCCGTAATGACGTAATTATCGACACGAGGACAATTCGCCGCAGCTTTGATTATAAGGCAATGTTTGTGTGTGCATATAATCTAATTCTATGGGAAGGACAGCTGGTATATCTCATACATAGGCTTGAACTAGCGGGTTTTCCTGCAACTAGCTTTGTGTTGAAAGTGTTTGAAAAGAATCTAGGTTTTTTTTTTGTGGATGGAAAATCATCAAATAACTTCTCCCGGGCGGGGCGGGAGGTAATGTGAATCAAACGCACTGTAATTCCTTCTCCTCCGCGGTAATGATTAAAACTATTCCGCAACCCTGGCAGGCATAGGCCCTAAAGAACCCCGCCACGTTCTGACTGCTCTTTGAGGCGCGCCTGGAACAAAAGCGCCGTCGACACGGGACTGGTCCTTGTACGGTAGCCGTGTTGTCTTATGGGTTATGTAATAAATTGCGAGTTTATAATTACCTATTAAAAACATATTTATAGTTTGTTGAAATAACTTTATAGGAAATACGATGAAAGATATTTTTTTCAGAATTTAAAAAACAGGCCCATAGTCTATAAGGGGTAACGACCACTTAATATTAATTGTCTATAACCTGTTTGCATTACAATTATATATAAAAAAAAAATAACCGCCTTCAAAAACTAAAAAACCCAATAATAACTAAATTTCGGAAGTCGGTGGCAACACAAATTGAATGACAGAAGAGAAACCACGACTTCCGAAATTTTAGTTATTATTGGGTTTTTAGTTTTTGAAGGCGGTTTTTTTTTTTTTTTGAAAAAATTTTTTTTTTTATTACTTTTTTGGGTCGACTCCCAATGTTTGACTGTGTACAGTATCTTTCAAAGTAATTTATTTTCAAAATAAAACTACTAACAATCTTTATAAAACGAAAATAGAAACTTGAAGACAAAGCACACATCGTCTATGAAAATTTCGTCAATTTTTTTTTGTTCTTGGTGAATTTTTGGAGAAGCACTGAACCGATCGCCACAAAATTATATGGGACCACCCCTGAATCATGACTTATCAAACAAAAAAAGAACCATCAAAATCCGTTGACAATTATTGACGGAGTAATCGATGAACAAACATACAAAAAAAAAAAAAAAACATACAAACAGCCGAACATAGTACCTCCTCCTTTTTGTGAAGTCGGTAAAAATATAGTTTGTGACTCTACTCAAAAGAGACGTAATTTGAAAAGTAAAATAAAAAGATAAAGACAAACATTTATTTGAACATAAAAGTGTGTAAAGCAATAATAAAATAATTAACATATTTTTTATTAAAAAAAATAACATCTGAAATACATAAAATCAAAATCTAAAAGTAGTAATAAAATTCACAAAAGAAGTCACCAATAAGCAGTTTATTACATTGGAAAGAAATAAAATAGTAAATACAGATACAAAAACGTTTTACGAGAAAACGCGAATGTATGAAAATGAATTCGTTTAATATCAGACTTTTATAATATTATTACCTTTTGAAACGAGATAATGGCGCCTCACTTTATTGCTATTACATCACGGAGATTTTTTGTGTT
>CM066240.1:2590992-2650133 GCA_033675125.1 Athetis lepigone
AAATGTTTCCCTGGTCATACGCAATATAAACAAATAGTATTACAAAAATCCGAGTTAAGTTTTCACCCAGTGGCTACTTTTCAACCTAGCGCCTCGCAACAAAAAACCAACACGTTTGTTTACATGGATGCACGCCAAGCGACTAGCTAGGCGCTAAGCGCGCAGTGCAGCCGGTCGCGTTCATTTTAGAACGTTTGTTTTACTAAGCTACTAGCTAGGTGACGCGCTAGACACTAGGCGCTAAGCAAGCCGCCTGCCTGTGCGGACGTGGCCTTAGGGTTGGTTCGAGGCGGCGAAGGATAAGGAAGTCTGGAAGGAGTTGGGGGAGGCCTTTGCCCAGCAGTGGGATGGCACAGGCTAGGGAAAAAAAAAGTATAGGTCAAACAGAAGCTTTCCTCCCTCCTCTTCTCTTTCCTCCTTCATCCTTTTTTTTCCATATAATATATCATCGACTTACATGAAACAGTAGACAGAAACTATTAAACATCCTATAAAAAAACTAATGAAAACCAAATTACTCAGAAAAATGCAGTAAAAAAAAAACAATTACCATTTAATACTAAATTCAACCAGCAAATAACTCCACGCAAGCCCATACTTAGGGGCAAAAAAATCAAATTGCTCTAACAAAAGGCTCCATAAATCAATTTTTATATGAAAAGCTTGGCATTTTTAAAATTACAAGCCCTGGTCCGTAATGACGTAATTATCGACACGAGGACAATTCGCCGCAGCTTTGATTATAAGGCAATGTTTGTGTGTGCATATAATCTAATTCTATGGGAAGGACAGCTGGTATATCTCATACATAGGCTTGAACTAGCGGGTTTTCCTGCAACTAGCTTTGTGTTGAAAGTGTTTGAAAAGAATCTAGGTTTTTTTTTTGTGGATGGAAAATCATCAAATAACTTCTCCCGGGCGGGGCGGGAGGTAATGTGAATCAAACGCACTGTAATTCCTTCTCCTCCGCGGTAATGATTAAAACTATTCCGCAACCCTGGCAGGCATAGGCCCTAAAGAACCCCGCCACGTTCTGACTGCTCTTTGAGGCGCGCCTGGAACAAAACGCGCCGTCGACACGGGACTGGTCCTTGTACGGTAGCCGGTTAGTCTTATGGGTTATGTAATAAATTGCGAGTTTATAATTACCTATTAAAACATATTTATAGTTTGTTGAATAACTTTATAGGAAATACCGATGAAAGATATTTTTCTCAGAATTTAAAAACAGGCCCATAGTCTATAAGGGGTAACGACCACTTAATATTAATTGTCTATCAACCTGTTTGCATTACAATTATATATAAAAAAAAAATAACCGCCTTCAAAAACTAAAAACCCAATAATAACTAAAATTTCGGAAGTCGGTGGCAACACAAATTGAATGACAGAAGAGAAACCACCGACTTCCGAAATTTTAGTTATTATTGGGTTTTTAGTTTTTGAAGGCGGTTATTTTTTTTTTTGAAAAAAGGTTTTTTTTTTATTACTTTTTAGTGTCGACTCCCAATGTTTGACTGTGTACAGTATCTTTCAAAGTAATTTATTTTCAAAATAAAACTACTAACAATCTTATAAAACGAAAATAGAAACTTGAAGACAAAGCACACATCGTCTATGAAAATTTCGTCAATTTTTTTTTGTTCTTGGTGAATTTTTGGAGAAGCACTGAACCGATCGCCACAAAATTATATGGGACCACCCCTGAATCATGACTTATCAAACAAAAAAAGAACCATCAAAATCCGTTGACAATTATTGACGGAGTAATCGATGAACAAACATACAAAAAAAAAAAAAAAACATACAAACAGCCGAACATAGTACCTCCTCCTTTTTGTGAAGTCGGTAAAAATATAGTTTGTGACTCTACTCAAAAGAGACGTAATTTGAAAAGTAAAATAAAAAGATAAAGACAAACATTTATTTGAACATAAAAGTGTGTAAAGCAATAATAAAATAATTAACATATTTTTTATTAAAAAAATAACATCTGAAATACATAAAATCAAACTCTAAAAAGTAGTAATAAAATTCACAAAAGAAGTCACCAATAAGCAGTTTATTACATTGGAAAGAAATAAAATAGTAAATACAGATACAAAAACGTTTTACGAGAAAACGCGAATGTATGAAAATGAATTCGTTTAATATCAGACTTTTATAATATTATTACCTTTTGAAACGAGATAATGGCGCCTCACTTTATTGCTATTACATCACGGAGATTTTTTGTGTTGAAAATTTTGAACAAAATATTTTTTCTCAATTGAAATCATGAGATTCAATATTGTGTTGAGGTTTTATTGAATATATTTCGTTAATGTAATTTAAATATCCAATTTAATTTAAAAGTCTGTGTTTAAGTAAAATGTCGTTATTGGTATTTTAAAAATATATTACTTTATAATTTACATAATTTTCGATACGAGCTTATTTTACACATTACACATTATTGATCTGATTGTAACAAAACAAAAGATCATAGACTAATCTGAAAGGAGACAATTTTTTTTGGTCCCACTATTAAACGGTTACGTTTATTAATAATTTTACGCATGAAACAAGTCATCACCTTATTATAACTAACCCACTAAAAATTATATAGATATCTAACGGGAATAATGAAATAATAGTAAAAAACTATTACGGAAAAATGCATGTTGAGGAGCGTTTTTACATTTATTTTAACGTGAATTTAAATATATTATGTGAAACGAAACGTACCTAATTAACCTTCCGTTGTAGATGCTCTGTGGTACAGTTTCAATCAGTTTGACACTGACAGACTACATTATTAAGCTTAGTTCATACGACCGCGCGAAACCGCTCTGTACCACTAACCGCGCGGTACAAGACCAAAGTAAGCAGCAATTATCGTAGACATTACCGCGCGTTCTACGTTCGTTGAAAAGCATTCTTGCATCCTATTTTAAGTGAAAGACTTTCATTTAAAATAGGATGCAAGAAAGCTTTTTTATTGTCTTTGTCATTTTCTGCGACGACTCAGCCTTCGGTATAAAATCCATAAGCAAATTGCCCCCTCCTCAAGCAACATTGACATCCGGACTGGTATGCACATCATCATGCGAACGCCTCAGACCCTGTCCAGGAGGGCGAATTCGCCACGATTCTCTCGCGCGTAACACGCGCGAGTGTTGCGTCCAGAGTCTACGCGTATAGAGCGTACGTACGCGCGAGTCGTATTTCCTTCTCTTTCTCTTTTATACGTGCACTCGCTCTGAAATTCGCGCGAAATCTGGACGCAACAAGGCGGCCCTAGTATCTCGACTCGCGCGCATTACGCGCGAGTCACGCGCGAGTTTATTAGTCGCGCGATGCTTGTGGACGCGATGTATTGGTGCCTAGTATCTTGCCTACCCGCGAGTGAATTCGCGCGAGTCGAATCGCGGCGAATTCGCCTTCCTGGACAGGGCCTCAACCACGCGGCGACGCGCGGCTTCTCGCGGTCATGTAAACTTAGCCTAATAGTTTCCAACAGTTTTCTAGATAGTCAGATAAGTGCTTCTTCTGTTCTTTTCGTATTTATATTCAATAGATGTTAGAAAAATGGCTTCTCGAGATACAGTGCATAATATATAAAGCTGTTGTAACAATTGTACAGCTCGATTTCAACGAAATGTGCAACAACTTTACTTATAAAAGCATTGGCGTCCACAGTAAAAGAATAATCGAAAAAAAATCACACCAAAGCCAGGTTTTTATGTCATTTACACCTATATTATTATTGAAAGTGCACTACTCTAACATAAAATACCTAGTAAACCTATGCACTCATTAAATAATCGCTCTTGTGAGATTTTAGGTCATTATGAGAGTCATGTTTTGACTGTCGTATTTCCCAGTGTTCCGGTTACTTAGAGTTTTGCTAATATTGCCACTGTAATCTAGAGATTATAAGGAATAAACTAACGTGCATTTCATTAATAAATGCCACAATTTGTGGTGGGCCTAATCCCCGAACAAAAAAAATTGTCTCCTTTAAAATTTAATTCAAATCGTCCCAGTTGTGTATTAGTCTACGTATGACAAATAAGCAAGTTTATTAATATTGTCAAATTCGGCCAGTTGTTCAGAAAGTTGACGATAGTTGCTTGTTCTATTACGTAGGTAGGTTACCAAGAAAACAAGCAAAAAACTATACAAACACTCTTCTCAATCTAGAGAATTTCTACATAGATAGATAGATAAACATATTTATTCGGTGCAGAACATGAAACAAACAAGAAAAAAAAAACAATATTACAAAAAAAAAAGAAATTAAAATTAAAGTGACCAAGCAGTGCGTGTCTCTGGTTTGCACTAAATGGGTGTCCAGCTCAGCATATTATGTCAGGTATAAGCTAGCATACACCTGACGCTGGTATTCTGCTGGAACCAGGTGACTCAAGGACGCCAGGAAGGCGAAAGTAAAAAGAGAGAAAAAAAAGATTTAAATAACAAAATAGTGGGTCACTATTTTGTTATTTAAATCTTTTTTTTCACACTGACAAAAAGAAAGTATGAATATATAAATTAGTTGTGTGGGTGTAAATATACATGTAAACATTATGTGGGTAAAGAAGAGAATAAAATAATTTAAAGAAATGAATATTAAAGCCATGGCAATTAAGATATGACCAATCACATCAGGCATCACCCTTTGGCATCACGCGTGGCTTCAGATTTACCTAACACCTACTTAGATAACTCGCTTTCCTGAATAAAGTATATTCCATATTTACACACGTTTTAGATAAAATAACCTCATATATTATGAATCTCCCTTCTTGATTATATTTGGGTCCAATTTCATGCACTATTTGATATATGTGTGTGTGATTCCGGTTCAACTCTGTACTAGGCCCTCCAATCTATTTGCAATTTCAACCGAAGGCTTCTAAAGATTTGTTGATATCGGTCCGTTTTGTGGGTCAAAGTAAATAAGATTTATTTTGTTGTGACGCATCTTTTTGCGCAATTTGGTTTTCTTTTTTTATAGTACCTATACAATTTTCATACAAATCTGGTAAGTTTCGTGTTACTACCGACGCGAAAAAGTGTTCGAAGTTTGACTGCTACGTATGTGTCTGTTTATCTGTGACACCGAAGCTTTTAAACGGTTGAACTAATAGGCGGCATATTTTATTTAAAAGTGTGTTATACAGCGACGGTTCTTACACAATGACATGTTAACTAGAAAACCGGTCATATTACAGTAATTAAAAAGAAGATTATTTTCATTAGCGTAGTTCGTTTAAGTTCAAGGATGGTTTTTACTGCGAGAAAAATCGAATAATTGCCGGGAAAGCCCTAAAAACAGCCCGTTTATTTTTCCCATACAAAAGATTCGAAATACTTAAAAGTCAATTTGAACTTTAACACCATATCATAAAGTTCAGTATCAGTTAGTCGAGAGGTTTTGGAAAGTCAAAACAATTGAGTGACGTTAGTATCGTATCAACGTAAACTTGCACATAGAGTAATTTGCGAAGTAAACCATAATAGCGCATGTAATATTTTACATGTTTACTTATTATTTCGTTATTTTTGTACGAAGTTTTCCAAATAAGAATTTATTTTCGTAATTTTATTTTAGCATTTTGTCGACGTGGTGAATATAAAATTCATGCATGCATTCTCTAGCATTAACCGTTTGAGCGGTAAGCTGCGAACGGACGGACATGACGAAACTATAAAGGCCTCGAGGTGTGAATAAAATAAAAAATTAGGAAGATTATCCATACTAATATTATTAATGGGAAAGTGTGTCTGTCTGTCTGTATGTTTGTCTTTCTTTCACGGCAAAACGGAGCGACGAATTGACGTGATTTTTTAAGTGGAGATAGTTGAAGGGATGGAGAGTAACATAGGCTACTTTTTCTCTTTCTAACGCGAGCGAAGCCGCGGGCAAAAGCTAGTACATATCTAAAGGTCTACTATTAATGTAGGCTAAAAAATATAACTAACTAGCTTTCACCCGCGGCTTCGTCCGAGTGGATGTCAAAACTTTAGGGTTGGGATTTCCAAAAATCCTTTCTTAATGGCTATCTGTTCTTCACAAATAACACACTCTTCAAGTATCATTTTTTATTTTTATTTTTTGGAGTGGGAAATCATCAAATGACTTCTCCTGCTATGCGGCGGGAGGGCGTGTCAGACTTTTACTGACTAAAACCCACTCATGTTCCTTTGATTGCCCTTTATGGTCCGGGGTCACGGTAACTATCATAAACATTCCGCAACCCCGGCAGGCGTTGGCCCTGTTGGGCCCCTTCCCATGCTGACATCTCGTTGAGGCGCGCGTGGAACATTAACGCGCCGTCACAATGGGGCCATTATTTGCACTCCATTGCCTCGGCAGTCGCGGCGGCAGCAGCGGGAGCGGCGGCGACAGATGGCGTCAGTCCTGTCCTTGCCTCTAGTCCTGGCGGGTGGGGCGCAAGCCTTGCTCCCAGCCCGGTGATCAGCCGGCTTGCCAGCTGCCGCACATACGAAGCAGTGCGGCGCGGCAGTGCACGAGCCGGTCTTGTGGCCAGGCTGACCACAGCGGAAACAATCACCGCTGCGGTCCACCTCCGCGGTGCAGTATCACACCTCTTAGATCATCGGTTTGGGCTGTGCGTTGATATATCCACAGTCAGTCAGTTTACCATTATGTATATACACATAGATGTAGGTTATCGTTAATCGTTCACAGCAGCGCAGTATAACTACCTAAATAAAACCAAAAGATACTAAAAACAGAGATACTACTTCTAGGTAATATAAGCTTTAAGTAAGCAATTAAATTAACTATTCTTCTTTCCACTGTCTTATAACTTCACGGCAATTTGATCTCCACAGTTACTGGCAGCATTGAAGCTTAACTGCCCTGGGGAATGCACGAAGGAGCAAGCACTGAATTTAATCAGGAGACGCGATTCTTTTGTTTCTAATAGGCGAACGTCTAGCGATTCTTCTAGTATCTAAAGGGGATCCTTGACTGCGAACATTTGCTTGTTATTTAAACGTTCAGTGCCTTTAGATAAAATAAATGGTTTTGTATGGATGGTACAATAGAATGCGAGGTTTCAAATTACTTAGCGTAAGCTTTTGTCAATTCATGTACAATTAACAATCTATTCCATTTTTTAATGCCATTTGTCAGAGGGCTGTTTAGAAAACTAACTATTATACTTATCTATTTATAATTGTGCTGTAATAATAACACAGAACTTAACAACACAACAACAAATCAACAACTGGTTATAATACTGAATTTAGCGGAAAAACAGCATGTCCGTATTAAATCCATACTAATATTATAAATGCGAAAGTAACTCTGTCTGTCTGTCTGTCTGTCTTTCTGTCTGTCTGTCTGTCTGTCTGTCTGTCTCTTCTTCACGCTTAAACCACTAAACCGATTTGAATGAAATTTGGTACAGATATAGTCTGGGACCCGAGAAAGGACATAGGATAGTTTTCATCCCGAAAATCCCCCGGGAACGGGAACTATTCCACGCAGACGAAGTCGCGGGCAAAAGCTAGTAAATGTATAAAATGATAAGCTGACCGTCTGATTGATTGACTGTTGATATATCAACGCACAGCCCAAACTGCTGGTCCTAGAGGCATGAAACATGCAGTGTGTGTTCTTTGTAAAGAGTAGGTAACCACTAAGAAAGGATTTTTAAGTAATTGCAACCCCAAAGGGGATGGAAGTCAACATTCACGCAGGCGAAGTCGTCGGCGAAAGCTTTCACTACTCCGGGGTTGCGGAATGTTTATCATAGTTACCGTGACCCTGGAACATAAAGGGCAATCGAAGGAACATGAGTGGGTTTTAGTCAGTAAGAGTCTGACACGCTCTCCCGCCGCACCCAGGACGGGAGCAGTCATTGGATGATTTCCCACTCACCAAAAAAAAAAAAGCTATCCCTACTAATATTATAAATGCGAAAGTAACTCTGTCCGTCTGTCTGTTACGCTTTCACGTCTAAACCACTGAACTGATGTTAAAGAAATTTGGTACAGAGATACAGTTGACCTTGAGAAAGAACACAAGATAGTTTTTATCCCAAACTTTTGAAGAGTTCTCTTGAAAACTCGATATAACCGACATCCACGCGGGCGAAGCCGCGGGTAAAAGTTAGTTGTAAGATAAATACAAGTATCAAAAATCAATCTACCCACTTTGATCCCTTATTACACGAGCAAACCAGGGAGCGTCCTTAAAGACGTTTTAATTGAACCAACTTGTGAATCAATTGTGTTTCATTGATATTTTAAGTAGATTTCATGGCTTAATTGGTCTCATAAAAGATGCTTTGAATAAGACTTTATGAGAAGCAATGGTACTGGAAAAAGACTATTTCTGAGGAGAAGAGCTCTTGTTATAGTTAATTCTATTTAGTATTCTTGTTTATAATTTGAAATGTCTGAGGTCAAACTTAAATGAATTGAGAACAGGCAGAATTAATGTGTAATTTTGTTTTGGTGCTTGGCTGAATTTGGTGCCGATTCTCTTAAGCACAAACTAACGTAAATTTAAGTTTAGTGCATCTTTCTCTTTCCATTTCTTAAAGAAAAGGACAGAAGATACATTTTAGTTTAATCCTGTCATATTAGACAGCGCCTGATGAAAATTGACGTATATTTAGACGCTATGTTTTTAAATTGCGTCAAAATTATCTATGGAGTGTCTACATTTGACAGGACTTAACTAATATTTGATCTTCTGTCCTTTTCTTAATTAAACGGAAAGAGAAAGATGCACTTAACTTAAATTTATGTTAGTCTTGTCAATAGGTACATAGCAAAAAACACAGTCACTTTTCGCTATCCATCTCTATTGTATGATTAGATTTTGAAACTCTGAAACAGATTTTGATGCAGTTTTTAGGATAGATAGAGTGATTATAGAGAAAGATTACTATTTTAAATAAAATATGCATATTATAGTACTGATTTTTTCAAAGAATTATAAAATTCGTGCAAAACTGGGGTTAGTATCTAGTAAGAAATAATTTAGTGATAAAAATTGACTTCAAACATATGCATTCGCTAGAACAGATTGAATGGAGCCTAGTTTTTATTACTCACTTTTATTGCTACGGAAATTCCTATCTACATCAGGAAAATACGTGTTTTATGAAGATATAAAGTCTTTTCCGGAACAGTTTTCAGTTTTATGTCAATTTTGAACTATAAACTTGTTGGAATACTCTTTAAAAATAAGTGAACTTATGCTTTTATTTCAGTATTGCAGTATAGGTATTAAAACACCATACGGCTTAGTTAGCGTTTCGGCTGGATTTCGCCTGCTCTTGTCAAAACAGAAAACATTTCATTATTATTAAAATTTAAGACATGACTGAAAATGTTTTTTAGCGTCCAAACACCTCATAAAAATAATAACTAGCTTTTGTCTGCGGCTTGGTCCGCGTATGCGTCGAACTTCCATTCTCAATTTTACCTTTTTAGTATAAAAATCCTTTCTATGGCGATTATCACACTGCCCCGGACCCCGCTGCATGTTGCGTGTCAACGCACCTACGCGCGTTTCTGCGGGAGTGCAGATCTGCATCATCGTGCGGGTTTTTTGCGCACTCACGCGCGTAGGTGCGTTTTGTAGATTCACGCACGGCGGCTCTCATTTATACGCCGTTCTCTCGTTCTCATTTATTCACACGTCACGCCCATTCAAAATCACGCGCGGCACTGCGGGATTCGGTGTGCCATACCTTGCGTCTCGCCCCGCACCTACGCGCGCGGGTGCATGTTTCTCCGCGTGTATGCGCGTGATCCGCATGAACGCGCGTGGATGCATTTTCAGTGTGTTAGACTATGCGTGTTTTCCATACAAACGGAGATACTTACAAGCAACGGAAGAACACGCATCCACGCGCTACGCTGCATCATGCAGGGCAGTGTGAAGATCGCCTATATTAGTAATAACAGTTGTACTAACTACTCTTCAAAAAGAACACATCGTACAAAAAAAAAATGTCAAGCCTCTAAGATCAGTGGTTTGGACTGTGGGTGATATATCAACAGTCAGTCAGTTTACTATTTAGATTAGTAAGTTCCTATTTCAACCAGAGCGGATGAAAATCAGCGGCCGAAACTCCTGCTAATTCCACTATGGGTGTTTGTACCGCTAAGCAGCGTTGCTGAATTTTGGTAGTTATATGGGTCATGAAGCATCATCTAAATCTCTGGTTGCAAATTCTTCTGAGAGTCCTATCGTATCGTATTCCAAATGTCTATATACCGCAGTGACTATTTAACATCAGGTGGTACAACAATAAAAAACACCTAACCAACCAAAATTTTTTGAAGATGATATTTGAATGTCGATAAACAGTAGCTTTTTATTAATAATAGAAATAAAACTAAATTATAAAAATTAAACATAATATGTACAAAACTTATAAATAATACTAAAATAAATATATACAAGTTATAAAAAGAAGGGCTCACAGGGCATCAAAAAACTCGTCCGCATCGCTGTCGACAGGACAGGTGCCCAAAAGGCTGGCAGCATTGCCACGTTGTATGGCAATGCTAATTCTTTGTCCTAAGAAAAGACCAGCCCTCTGGTCACGTGAAGAGTCAACCAGCCGCTTGGCGATATCTTTAAAAACAAGATGAGCACTCGGACCCCATGGCCCCAGTGTTTCAACCCCAAACGGCCGAAATATATAATTCCCAATGAGGTTATTATATTTGCAACGTTTGAGATTTCGATAAACTAAATATTTAATTTAAATAACCTATATAATTGTCAGGTCTCCAGCAGGAACGGGGTATAGTAAAATAACATGCAAAGATTATAAGCAACTGTTTTATATTTTCGCAATTGATACTTTAATTACAATAGACGACACTTATTTAACACTAAGTACTTTTCTTATAACTACGAGATTATAGATTATACAGTTGTAGTAAATACTAAACCACCAATCGCGTTGAGGTCCAAAGGACAAAAGAGCGCGCAACCGGCCAAGCGATCCGAAGGCCTATCTTAACCCCTCCATTTTTGAGCGGGAAGAAACGACTTCTCTCTAATTGGTTCCCGCCACTGCGTCAACCAATCACAGCGTGATCACACATAAACTAAAAAGGGTAAAGTTGCCACCGTAAAATATTAAAATTATAACTATATTAATTGAAATATCGACTAAATAAATCGCTTAATAAAATTAAAATTCACAAACCCTAACATGATATATCAAATCTAAACATGGACATGAATTTCTCGGGCACACATTAATTGTATTTTAGTAAATGTGGCGCCACATTCGCATCAACACATTTATCGCCCCCGTATATCTGTCCGCGGGCACGCACACTGAGGACATATTTGTTGGCTAAACGGTACATTTGTAGCAATTAATTGTGGCGCAACTATTGTGGCAAGGAAAAAGTTCAATGCGTGCAGCATGTGGTACCAGTGTGCGACCTCATTAACTTGTGGTGAAATATATATGATAAAATTTTCAGCACTCCTACGACACAATAAATGTTCCATTTGCAGCATATTAAAAGAAATATAAAACTCTCAACAATATCCATTAAAACCAGACCAGAGCCATCACCGGAGCGTTTCAGTTAAAAGATACATAATTTGCTTCAACCGCATAAACGACAGAAATACCAGAGGCACACAATATTAATATGTGCACGTAGAACTCGACATTTAATGGCTTTTAATGTGAACTTTTATATTTTAAATGTACTTGTGGTATGAAAAGCTTTGGAGCATAAAACTACTCCATTTGAGGGTCTTGCACGATTAAAATATTCAGCAACGGAATTTGGTTTAGAAATTGCGGCGTACCGAAACGGTCTACCTTACATTTTTGATACTTTTAAGATGTCTTGGCGAAATGTTATCTTGTAATGGGGTTTTGGTTGGGTAAATTTTAATGTAAGGATGAGAAAATTTATAAGTGATGACCTGTGGCTCGCCCGCCTCTTATGAATGAATGAATAACCTCAGGCTGCATAGACCCAAAATTATAATTATGTTCTTATTCTCTAATTTAGCATAATCATTATCCATATTCCATGCCATATATCACTGTTGATGATGGTGTATGTCATTGCTGCAACAAAGAATAGTTGAAAACTTTTGTCTTCAAGCACTGGGGCATAGAAGAAGAGAAAACAGTGCGAAGTTTCCGAACCAACTGAGTTGGATTCGGCGGTCGACCTCTTTCTCGAAGTTTGTCTTAATAAGGGTGTACACATTTATTCAGATCTATTTAGCTCATTATTATAGAGAACAACAATTTTATACCAAAACTGAACATACGTGGAAAGCTGGATGGATGCGTAGGCATCTTCATACTAAAATGTTGTTTTCTATGCTTAAATGCTGTATCGGGCTAAATCAATGTGCAACACGATTGTTGTAACAAAGATTTATTGTAAAACTTTATAATTGAAAAGAGTTCAGGACGAGATGGGGCCTAACAGGGCCAACGCCTGCCGGGGTTGGGGAATGTTTATAATAATTACCGTGACCCCGAAACATAAAGGGCAACCCAAAAAATATGAGTGGGTTTTAGTCAGTAAAAGCCTGACACGCCCTCCCGCCGCGCCCAGGACGGAAGACCTGATTTCATGATTTGACACTCCCCAAAAAAAAAATGAGTTTCTTGCTTGTTCTTCTCCATAGAGATCTACGTATTAGAACTAGCAACTAGCTTTAACTTTCTGACGAACCGACTGACGCTTTGACAATTCATAAGTGCCTGTAAATGGTCTAAGTGAAATAAATGCTTTGAATTTTGAATTTTGTGCGCAGTCTCTAATACAGCTGTGGAGATGTTAATTATGATGATTATTTTTACTTGGTTACTAACTATTGTTTTCTCATATGCGAGATCCAAGACAATACGGTATTTTAAACCATCATCAATTGAAGTATTTTTATGAGCTGTCAAAACACGATACTCCCATAGGTTTTGTATGGCAATATCACTTTATGACGCAAGCAACTCAATTGTCTAACTATTTATAGATAACAAAGCATCTAAAAAATCGAATTTAACAGTAAATTGAAAATGAGTTAAAGTGTTAGGGTTTAAAATGAAAGATATTTTATAGAAATTTTGTCTTACATTTATTGGTTTATGAAGTGAAACACCCCATTGAAATTTTTTGTCGAAACTGGTTCAGCTTCATTTCTTCAAAGCTCCTATAGTAAATAAATAAATAAATATCCTGAGACAACTCACACACGGTTATCTAATCCCAAACTAAGCAGAGCTTGTACTATGGTAACCAGACAACTGATATACATACTTAAATGATTTATAAATACATACATATTATAGATAAATTACACCCAGACACAGAACAAAGAATCATGTTCATCACACAAAGTTTGTCCTGGTTGGGAATCGAACCCACGACCTCCGGCTTAGCAGTCAGGATCTCTAACCACTAGACTAGACCAACAGGCCCGTCAAATAGTACACAGTAGTGGTTGCTTTAGTTGAATTTTGCTTACAGGAGTTGTAGTACGCGATTGCGAGCATGATTTTAAATCTTTTACCTCAGTATGCTTTTATAGGGTCCTAAAAGTCCAGTTTATAAAATATTGACGCAAAATTTTCTACATTTTTATTTTAACCAAAGTAAAATTTTTATAAAAATCTGTGAGCTGCCAAACCCAAGTCATTTTAGCATGGCTGAATTTTTGTATATAGAGCAATGTTCTTGCAATGTCCTGTGACACGTACCTATATAAAACCAGCCATGCATATGTGACGTAGGTTTTGGTCGATTTTTGGGGCTCCAAAGTTTCAGAGAAAAAAGAGTTATCCTTTTAGCATGATGGTATTGTCCCTCTGACAAAGATCAAACGATCATGCTCATTACAAATTATTAGTCCTGCTTGGGAATAGGCGAGACGGCAAAAAAAAGTAATTAGTTCGTCTGAAAGATTATCAAAAAATTTAGGACACGTATTTTTTTTTCATTTTTCTCGTAAACGAAGAATGACGACGATACAGTGCGTTAAAGTTGCGCATGACGTCACAATACGATACAATTTTTGCATTACGGTGACGTCAAAAGCCCCCACTCCGGAACTTTGTTGCTCTTTATCTTTGTATTTTTTTATTAATTTGATCAAGCAAAAAATACGTGTCCCGTATTTTCGGCCAACCTATCAGACGGACTAAATAGAATGCCATTTTTTTAATGCTGTCGTCATCCCTATTGCAACCACGACCACCGGCTAAACTATTCAAAGCAAAAAATGGGAGTTATTATATCATAAACTAGCTCACAAATATCTACAGCATGCAGAGGTTCTTACAAACTACGTGTACGTTTTTTAATACGGTTTAAAAGTACATCAGCTATGCGAGAATGTTTCTATTGAGCGGGATTACGTTTTAAATTAATTGGCTGTCCGTAACATATTTGATATTGTTGGTCTGCTACAACAGCTTCATTTTTATGCATTTTTCCACTACTTCATATTACAAAATGAGAATCTTTGCCGGTCTTGATGTTTATGTAATTTTCTCGACTTGTTTGGTGCAGAGAATGAGCGATCGGCTGTGTTTCGTGTTGTGTGTTTGATTTCTTCATGCATGTCTGTATGTAGTATTCTCATAGTCTTTAGGAACTTAAGTTGAAATGTTTGTTAATGCCGTTATGATACAAGAAAAAGCTATAGTGTGAGACAACGTAAAAAAGCGGCTAAACTACTAAATCGATTTTGAATAAATTTGATATTGCATAACCTTTAAACCCATAAAAAGAGTATCTAGGCTATTTTGCACAGACAAAGTAACTAACAAAGACCAGCTTCATACACAAAAAGAACAGAATATCATTCCTTCTACAATTAATATTAAAACCTATTAGTCTTAAACGAATAACTTTAAAAACAGTGCGTTGGTACCTTTTCGCGATTAAACAGAAAATGTTTCTGTTCCACCAAAAAATACGGTAATTATGTGCACTCGACTCAACGAGCGTATGCAGTTTTTTTCAACAAAAAGACTCTATTTTTTCGTTACTTTTATTCTGGTTGTTCGCAAATGTGGGTTACCCGTTTTGCATACGCTGTTAAGAAAGCTTTAAATATTAAATAAATATAACGTGAATGTGTAATTTATTTTTGACTTTTAATATTCTGCTAGTTACGGAATAAATTGTAGCTTCAGACAAGTGGTATTGTGGAATAGATGGTAGAATGGAATGGATTGTTGAACGTATTGGATTGGCGTAAGCTTATGCTAAATAATATGTTGAATATAATAGTTTAGACTTTTGATTTATCGATTGTCGATTATCGACTAAGCCTGCTGCCTATCCGAGCTCAGTAAACTCAGACAATGCAATGATATATAAAAATAAAATAGTAAAATCATCGGTCTTAATATCGATTTGTGTCGAGTCACGAAAACGGTTACCACGTTTTATTTAACAAGAAATTAAAACGGTTCGTTATCGATGTATATCTAATAAAATATTCGAAGGTCTTATAATAAATAACACAATATCAAATTCCATTACAAATAACTTGACAAGAGTTAATTGAAACGATTTTCATTCTTGCGAGGTAATAAATTTCCTTTAAATCAAGAACTAGAAATTTCCCTATCAATGTAATTTGTTTTAGATCGTGAACTAGTAATTTCTCTATAAAATTATTCTCTATTTAAATACATTGAAAATAATATTACGCAAAACTAAATCTGTTAGACATAGGTTAACCGTACAACGTATGTATTATACATAAGATGCTATGATCTAAAATTCCTCTCTACTTAACCGCTAAGCTATCATAGGCGCAACATTACCAACGGAACATTCTGGATCAAAAGGCAGATTATGAACCTGATAGCTCTTACAATCTCGATACTAAGATAGGCTTTATATACGAACAAAGTTGGTGTTGACACCGCTAGGAGTTCCGCTTGCTCAGCTAAGCCTACAGTTTCAAACTCAAACTAAAACTCGACAATTAAAATGTCCTTACCTTAAATTAAAATCTTGAATACTGATGCTGGAAGATTTATTACAGGAAAGCAGACAATTTGAAATTTTCCTCCTACAAAAATTAAAGGTTATTTCTTTTGTACAATTTGACGGATTGTGAGGAGGAAACGTTTGAAATGTAATTGGGTTGAATTTGTAAACAAAATTATTAACATATTTTTTTTTATGAATTGTGAAAAGAGGAATAGGAAAATCTATTGAAAACATTAAAAATGTTAGAAATTTATTTTCATAGATAAAATTTTATGAACATCCGTTAGTCAAGTCATACAGTGTACATTGCCTTTAAAATTATTTTTAACAGATTGACAAAAATACTATTTACTTAGTCCTATATTCGATTATTATTGATAAACCTAAACTCACATATTTATAAGCTTCTGATATTGATTGCCGTTGAGTTAAAACTACAAACATATTTGAAATATAAATAATAACAACTGTTTGTTGTACAACTTAAACAAAGGTAATATGTATTTCTTTTCATAAAATCTGAACATAGTTTTCGTGAAAAGTACGAGATAATTCGCTTTCAGGAATTTTACTATTACGATCTACTAAGTCATAACAGACAATTTCTTAGGGAATGGTCTGGCAATCTGACTTAAGCAATTTCAAATTTATGAATACCACACAGATTTTAGTAGTGCTTATATTTTTATGAACATAAATTATGCTACGTATACACTAGAGCTTTTTTATGTAATATTGCGTTGTTGTGAATGCTTGACGGTCGGTTTGATGATATGATTAAACCGTGTTAGAGTCTGTCTATCTAAGTTACTAATTAATTTCCTTTACGGTGTAATTTCTCTAGATTACAATCACGAACACTCACTAGTGATATGCCTTAATTTATATTTAAAACCATTTGTCGACAATAAGTATTTGTATATGAAAATAAATGTCAAATGAATTTGTAAAAAGTTTCTGATGTACTACGAACGAAGCGTTAAACATTTTTTTTAACTCAACTTTGTGTCTTTCTTTTGCCTGTGAGCAATTGTTTTCTTGATTATCTTGGTGATCTTTCGTTACAATTAAATGTACACCCAACTTTATATTGATGATGTTATGAAAATATTATTTCATAAACATGTTACGTAAATATAATCTAATTTATTTTTCGTCCTTATCACGCCCACGATTGGATTCAGTTCTAGAAGTAATAAGTGGTCATTTCTTAAGTTACACAATTTGATGGAATATAAAAGTTGTTACGGTACTGTGGTGTAGTATAACCTTTATTTTTCGAAGAAAATTTAGTTCATACAGTAGTAGGTATTAACATTTTTTATGAGTTTTTTTAAAGAGTCGTTACCAAGAACATTGTGTATATGTTAACACTAATAAAACATGATGCTTTAGTTCATCGATTTAAACAGACGATCAAAAGAAAAGATAAGTTAATTCATGAATAATCTGCCTTAGATACCAATCTACAACAAAAGATGAAGAACAAAGTTAAGACTGGTGTTAATGAAAAGGAATACCCAGTTATATTAATTTATGATTAGAAATTGAGAGGTTTTAAATAATTTTCCATTTGAAACTTCATCTCAGAAAATGAAGGCAACGAAATGAAATACGAACCGGCTTAAAGATACTGACAAGAGATTGCTTTAAAACAGTTGACCTGCATCTAGATCTTCGATACGGGTAGAGATACCATTAGTTTTTACAGCATCTATACACCCCAAGGTGTACTAGTTTCTTTACTTTCCATATCCAATTGTTATTGTTCTGATACCAAGGCATTACCATTTTCCTATTGTCCTTATTCCACAGTTATCTAACCTCTTCAACCGGATTTGCATCCCAACTTCCCAGTGGTAAGGTTGAAATTACATCGACAGCAAAAATTCTTAGGTGTTACAGTAGACTAGCACTAGAATAAAGAATATGAAATTGGCAGAAAAAATCTTCGTCGTTCAATTCAGAAAATAAAGACGCCTTGGTTTTATTTTTAGAGCTGATTTTATTTTATCCGACACGGACGGCCAATTTTCCGTCTATCTATTGTACATAAAATTTCTTATTGTTGATCTACGAATGAATATTTAATTATTTATTCGTTGAACAGAATTGGATTTTTTTGTTGTTGCCCAAATTGAAGTTGTAATAACATTGGACAGATGTAAAACAGAAGGCTATAATTCAATTGGAATCAAAGCTCTAACTTAGAGGTGATATACAATGCTAATCAGATCATTGATTTGTGCATGGATTGAATTCAATTATGGAACCACAAATACCTAATTAGTCACGACCTAATTACCCATTAATGAGATTAGAACTTAAAGAGACGTTAGCGTCAGTGATGTCAACTGTTCTGCTTCAGCCGTTCCCAACAGAGAACGAAGTAGTTTATATTATTTGTAGATTTTTCGTTTAAACATGTCCTTCTGGTGCAATAAGTAAATATTAGTTTGAACTATATATTTTAGATAATCAATATTATCGTCCAGATTTTCATCATTGTCATAACGATTATTTCTGGAAGAGGCTAACTACTTGGCATAGTTTTGTCAAGATAAACGAAAGATCTTTTCATATTTTAGTAAGTTTGTTGATTATATACCATCATCAAACTCCAAGCACTTTAATTTTCAGAACGTACGTAAACTTTTGGAAAGTACGTAAATGGATGGACTATTAAAAATGAGAACAATAGTTTACGTACTTTACGGGTAGAAACAAGCCTAAATGTCTGATAATCAGTCCTGGCAATGTGTATTATGTCAGTTACTGGGTTGTAAAGGTTGCACAGTTGGGAAAAGATTAGATACGAAGGGTAAACAAGCTCTTAGTGCCAAAATCATTTGCTTTTTCATCCCACGCCAATTTCTGAACGACAAGAAACATAAATAATTCCAACTAAATTAACCCACTTACTAAATTTCCTTTAAATTAAACATTCAAAACACCAAACTGAGAGAAATTTATAGCTTTACTAAGAAAATTCAATACAGAAGAGCCAATTGGCCCTCGCATTGAAAGTAAAACGAAGCCAGTCGAGGAGGAGCGATGACAAAGAATAGACGGGTTAAAGTAATCGTTGGCTTTAACGTAAAATACTGGAATACTAGGATGGTGTGTTGTGTCACAAAGGTGGGAATTTGTGGGTGCATACGGCAGGAGAATGTTAGCGGGTACGTGGCGATTATCTTGCTAAGGAGCATCCTCGAAATTCTAAGTGGGTGAACAAACTTATCAAGTAGAAACTGCACTAGAATTCCCGAGTCTTCGGTAATATTGTGTTGTTAATGTTAACGTGCTTGTTCGCTGTTGTAGCTGGAATTTTGTAGAGCTACTTTTATGGTTGGAATTTTGAAGAGATTTTTTTCTTGTGGCTTCTTTTTTTATACATTGTAGTTGAAAATGAGATAGAAGATAGAGTTTTCTACAATACGAAATTTTGGCTGAATGGGTCACGTGGCGCTGCAATTTTGATCTAGAATTTTTGTTTAAGCAAAGACAATTTTGAGGATACTAATCTTACTTTCTTAAATAAATAATAAATATTGAAGTATCATTCCAATGAATATAAAACTCATTCGACATACTTACAACTTTTTGTGTCGGATCTATGATCTAAAATATCATCGCACCATTGTGAATAGCCTAACACATCCGAACATTTAAGTCCGTCGCACGACGCATTTAACAGCGACTAGAAATTAAGCTTTTCCGGTCATCATGGTGTGAACTTTCCACATGGCTCTCTCGTGCATTATAGCATGGAAGCAATCTGCACGCGCGTCCATAAACATAGGCGATGCAAACGTACCGCATGCGCCTAAAAGTGTTGTTGAACTGAGCACTTCACAAAAGTTTAAGAGAAAACTAATCCATACTAATATTATAAATGGGACAGTGTGTCTGTCTGTCTGTCTGTCTGTATGTTTGTCTTTCTTTCACGGCAAAACGGAGCGACGAATTCACGTGATTTTTAAGTGGAGATAGTTGAAGGAATGGAGAGTAACATAGGCTACTTTTTGTCTCTTTCTAACGCGAGCGAAGCCGAGGGCAAAAGCTAGTAGGTATTATAAATCAACAAACATCTTGTTACAACATAATGTTTTCACAACAGAACAATTTCAGAAAATCGATGAGCCTCCGAAAGTTTGTCGGCAACATAAGTTTCTAGACCAATTCTAGCCCCTAGAGTTTTCTAATCAAAATTATTAGCACGCTTTCGGCACAGTTTTGGGTCAAGTGGTTGGTGTTGAAAACCAAAATAGATTTTCTGAGCACGAATCCAGTTTTACGAGTTATATGTTTGGTACATATCAAGTTCACTTGAAGTATGTGGGAGACTTCAAAGCACGGATTATTTGATTAGTAGTCGCGCTAAACATCAAAGGAGGTAATACGGTGATAGTGTGTAGCTGTGAGTTAAGTTAATTATTTGGAGCTACTGAATAAAATGCCTTGAATTTGAATTACAAAAACAGTGTTAAAGTTAACAGTATGGTAAAAAAAATGTTAATATAGTATAAAAGAGTTTTTCGAGGACAGAACTATATTGTAAGACAGTGGAGGAAAATAAAAAAAATATTTAATTAAAATAAGTTAAAGTTAATGTTAAAAACATAATGATTAAATAATAATATAGGTATTATAATTATAAAAATAAAAGATTGATTAAATAGTATGTAAGTAATTTTATATTCTCATGATCGCAATAAATATTTGAAGTTTGAAAAAGTTAAATTCCGTCAAGTCTTAAATATAGATCACTAGCTTTTGCCCGCGGCATCGCTCGCGTTAGAAAGAGACAAAAAGTAGCCTATGTTACTCTCCATCCCTTCAACTATCTCCACTCAAAAAATCACGTCAATTTATCGCTCTGTTTTGCCGTGAAAGAAAGACAAACAGACAGACAGACACACTTTCCCATTTATAATATTACTATGGATTATTAGTTGCTTGTAAAATGCCCGTTTGTAACTTTAAATCAGGATTTTTATATTGTAACTTAACCACTATATTTATTTTTCAAATATCAACGAAAAAAATAATTTGTTATAATGTTACATTATACATATACATTAAAATTGGCTAAAGGTGAACGCAGACTTGGCCGCACCGCACGCGCCGCAGTCCCCGCAGTCATCGCATTTTCTTTGTTGTCGTTTGAGGGTCTGCCGCAACTGCGACGCGGGTAGGTGTGCGAGGTGGCATAGAACTTCATATAAAGAATTCGAATGCGAAGACTGCGGCGCGTGCGGTGCGGCCAAGTCTGCGTTCACCTTAACACCAAATTAGCCTACATACATTATTTATGCAATAATACATAATACCCAAGTATTAGCATACCACCTAATACAGTCCAAAGAGGATAAAGAAACTAAATATTTACAACAAATTCTTTTCAAAAATATTCCACGTCAACACAAAGAAGGCGTTGGACCCAAAATTGGACTCGTGACTACGACGCATTGAAAATACTAGTCTTTTTAAGCCGATATAAGGCTCAAAGAAAATACTGTCGAAGACTTTGAATGAAGAGGGTTAAACATGTGGGTGACGTCTTTTTAATGGCGAGCCGTCTTTAAAACAGAATGCTTGAAGAGATGGGTCAGTAACTTTGGATTTAAGGACTACATACAGAAAAGTAATCGAGAAACGAAAATGCTAATACAGAAAAAAAGGCATACCAAACAGCTTCTCTTAACTTGCTGAAAAAAATCGCGACATTAAGTTAGCTTTTTACTGCGACTAGCAGCCTGTCACTACGTCCTCTTAAAAGTAAATTTTAACGTAAATCATTTCCTATGGCGGTAATGGCATTCTGTCAGTATAAGATTTTATAAACGGATCAGGTACTAGTAGAGATTTTATAAAACTACTATCTGTTTGCAATGACATGAGTATAGTTTCATTTAAAAAGCATTGTACCGATTTAGTTCACTTTTTACTAAACTTTTTACCGATTTAGTGTCTGTTGTGATTTCTTTTAACTTTAAAAGCAAAAAATTGTAATAAAGTCTCTTATTTTAAAAACTTCCATGACTCTCTCACTACAGTAATTTTCCTTTCAAATCTCTCCACACTTTGTTGCTCTCGGTCCGGGTTTCTATCAAATTTATTCAGTCTATTACAAGTGAGCCCAAGTTCCTTATCCAAGTTTCTTTTTATGTTTTTTCACCAACCTTATTCTTTGTGAATACAATGAACAAATGTATAGTTCTCTTAAAGTTTCTAGTATATGTACAAGTTTCAGAAACTTGATTTTGTGTTTTCCTGGACGATTGTTTCTTTGTTGTAAATGTGACTGTATTTTTTCTTTTGTTATTTTAAAGGTTTTGTTGTTATAATCTTTATCATCATGATTCATTGAGGTAAATATATCCTATTGGATAAACATTTTGGTTTGATGTTTCGAAATACCGTTCGGCTTACGAGTTTTCGCGCGAAGAGCTCGTGATTACGAGATCCGTTCGAATAGTCACGAATATTCGAAATACGGTCATGTTTAAAGCCACTTAGATCTATGAAATGGTTCTGTTTTAACTGATCTACTTACCTTTGTTTTGGCTGTAGTCATAGCATTTGTAGATAATCATCTTTAATCATATCTCCTTTACTTAGGTTAATCTTCTTCTTTCAATGCTATCACTGCCTTTCTTTTATTTTAATACACATCTGTTTCTTAAATATTAGAATGGAAATAACTTATTCGTTTTTCTCTCTTTTAATATTTAGCAGACATTTTAGATAGTATTTGTACTAGGTTTATCTAACTAAAATTTTCAACAAGACCATTAATATTAAGATATACAATTTTACAGAAATTATCTTGTAGCAAGATGTCTATTAGTTGAGTAAATACACCCAACAATTTAAGTGTAAAAGATATCTTTACAATTAAATCGTCCTTTGAGTTTTACTTATTTCAATAAACAATTCAACATCTGGGGCCCTTGATGTCTTTCGAAATAATTCATTTGTCAGTTGATTGTAGTAAATTTTCAATCTTAAATATTCTAAATAGTAAAAAGTACTTTGAAATTTAATTTAGTGAAGGTTAGAGATCTTTAGAATGGAATTATATTTCAAAACGTTGAAATACATTTTATATATATAAAAATACTAGCTAAGTCCGAGTCGGACTGGCGCAGTTCAGGTTCAGTACAAACTTTAACGTATGTATGTAAATAGTTTGTCCAACTGCATCATGCGAATCGAGTTTTGTGTATTGAAGTACCGAAAAGATACACTGAATTCACAGTCAAACTTAACTTATTATAGACACTTGCAAAATTCCATTATTCTAGGTCAATGGTATGTGGCTTGCTTTTTATCTTTTTAAGTTTTGATTTCCTTGTGAGTATCCACTCCTCCTGTTCGTCAAAATAAACCACAAAAGCCGTCCTATATTTTAATTGCAGTGGCTTAGAAATTTGAGTTTCCAAAGAAGTCTAAAGTAATTCTTACTCGCGTCTCTGAGGGTTGATAGATAGACAAAGAAGTTATAATATATGGGAATCTCTTCTACATATAAAGTAAAGAACACTGAAAAGAAATTTAATTTGATTCTACTTAGTAAACATTAAGTGCTTGGCAATTTTCACAAGGATAAAATACTTAGTACAGTCTGTAAAAGAATTAAAATACTTGTAGACGCACTTAAGACCTACAAGAAATTCCTAATGTGAGGAAACATTTTAACCTAAAAAAATGTTTTAACCACTTCCAATAAAATTTTGCACACATACATGAAGTTTTCATGACAATGAGGGTTTTCCCGTTTGAAAAATTCGCTAGATGGCAATACCGTGAGTTCCAAATGCAGCATGATTGGTTTTTTTCGACATGACATTGTAAGATATGTCAAAATTCACCAATCACGTAGCTGATAGACTACAAACCTTCGTCTTGACATCTAGTGGATTTCTATTAGTACGCCTCATACATTTCTTTACAAACATTCGCACCCACATACACTTTTCATCAAACTCTTAATATTCCTGTAGGCATACAAATACTTGATTAGACATAGCCAACTGTGATTAGAAATACATTTTTAGATTAATAGCTATAAAGATGATTATTCATACATCACAATACATTTTTATACATAGAACAACCCAGTTCTTTATGCATATCCACCGTCAATTTACTTTCGCAATGCTGTTCTTGTCTGTACAATTGTATAAGTTTTAATTAAACTCAAGGAATAATATGTATATTTTCTTTATCTTCCAGGTATGTGCCAGCGCAAGATGTTTTAATATACGGCAGAAGTTTTGTCGTTTGAAGGTAACAAGCAAATTATATTGTAAGCCGAGTTTATGTTAGTTCGGTCTCCGGAACCCAGATGCTGAGACGTTCGTGGTTTTAGTATTTAAGTGTGTTACTTAGTTTATTTTATTCATATTGTTTGGTATTTTTTACAAATCTTTTAGACTTATGGTCGCGCAGGTAGTAAAAATAGTGTTATTTATACTAATATTACAAAGCTGGCTGCTTTTGGGCGCATAAGTAAAACAGCGGAACTAATGACACATACATTCTCAGAAAAGCATAGAGTGAATAGGGATGACGACTATATTAAAAAAAATGCATTATGTTTAGTCCGCCTGAAAGACCGGCCAAAAATACGGAACACGTATTTTTTGCTTGATCAAATCAATAAGAAAATACAAAGATAATGAGCAACTAAGTCCTGGCTATTGACGTCACCGTCCAGCGTATCAGATCGTGACGTCACGCGAAACTTCAACGCACTGTGTCGTCGTCATTTTACGTTTATGAGAAAAAAGAAAAAATACCTGTCCAATTTTTTTTGATAATCTAACTGACGGACTAATTACTTTATTTTCGTCGTCTCGATTATTGTAAATTGCCAAAATACAGGTATAAAAAGAAATAGGTATTAATCACTATTATAGAGAAATCACAGTACGAGAAGAGGCCTTTTGGCCTGTAGGAGAGACATTAATAGGCTGGTAATATTTTATTCCATTATTATAATAAGAAAAATACCAATTGTATGTTTAGAATCTGTTATTGTTCTATTAAACAGATTTGATTTTTCTACCCACAAAATAATATTAACTCTAACATTTGATAAAAAGATTCTACTATACTACTAAAATGAATGGTGAAATGTGAATGGTGTTTTTAACCCCACTAGCTGTACAAAAATACAATCCTTACATAATTTAAATTTTAAAACAAGTCCCGTCTGTCAGTACACGATAAACTCAAAAAGTACTGAACCGATTTTCACGCTGTTTTCACCAAAATACAGAACACGTTGTAAGCGATAAAATTTACGGTAAAGATTACAAGCATATTATAATAAAATAAGCTGCGAAATCAAAAATTTAAAACACCCAGGTAAATTAATGTTTTGAATAAAAATTAAAAATTTAAAAAACCCCCGACACAAAAAACATAAGCTACCTTTAAAAAGTAAAAAATAATAAAAGAAAATTAATCCTAAAGTACCTATATGTATAAGTATGTATTAATATTTAAAAAAAAACTTCGCGTTGGGGGACCGCTCCTAATCAATTAGTGTTACATGCACTATCTCATCTTTTATCTAAGACTTATTATTATTTTGTACAGTACGCGGGTGGCGGCGGACGGCGGCGGCGCGGAGTGCGTGCGGTCCCCCAACGCGAAGTTTTTTTTTTAAATATTAATACATACTTATACATATAGGTACTTTAGGATTAATTTTCTTTTATTATTTTTTACTTTTTAAAGGTAGCTTATGTTTTTTGTGTCGGGGGTTTTTTAAATTTTTAATTTAATTTTTTATTTTATACCTTTTAAAGGTAAACATACTTATAATATCTCTGGTTAAGTTGTAAATACGTTAACCTATGTATCTAATTGCTCACAAACAATTACTAAGCCGGCACTACTCATTCGAAGTGGAAGTTGCTCAGCAATTTCATCAACATCTTGGCCAAAAAGTACGACGATGCCACTGTCGGCCGGAGTTGTGTTGACGAGAATGGGTGAATCCCGATAAGACCACATAATGTCACTTTTCAAGGTCTAAGAGGATATGGAAATATTGAAAGAACAATGTTTCCCATTATTTTATGTTGGGCGGTTACTGCACATAAGTTGCAAGGGACAACAGTTGATAAAGCTGTGGTTTACTTGGGTAAAAGTACTTTTGCAAAAGGCCAAGCCTATGTAGCTTTAAGTCGAGTGAAAACCTTGGATGGTGTAGCAATTTGCGAACTCGACCAAAGAAAACTATTTAATAATTTGCATGACAAATCATCTTTATCAAAATTGCAAAGACTAAGATCTAGTAATTGATACTCTAACTTGACAAACGGATTTCCATGTCTCAATTTTCTCATTAAACGAAGCTAAGAACACTCTAGAATAAGTTGTTAATATTATCTTTCAGTGCACTTTTCACTTGAGACCCCACACGAGGATGTTTTCAGAGATTCGGTTATTCTTCCCCACTTTCACCCCCCAAAACTTTCAAGTGGCCTTGTCCTAAAATGACTCAACTAATTTTTTAAATATAATATTTTATACATGCTTATGACACTTTTTCATTTGCGACCATACTAGAATATTTGCTGCAATTCGGATTTCCACTTCATTTTTCCTCTCACAATATTTGAAGGCTTTGGGTGTATTCCCTACTTTTAGGCCCGAGTCACACCGGAATGGCAGCGGCCGGCAGCGGCCGCCCGCGGCGCCGCGAGGCCGCCAGCGGCCGCCAGCGTCGCTAGAAACAATAGGCGCGCGGCCGCTCGCGGCGCCGTGGGCGGCCGCTGACGGCCGCTGACGAACGCTGGCAGGGGTGCCCTCTATCTGGCAGAAACTTGTTTCTCCGAAACCTATTTGGCATAACTCACTTGGCTGAAACTTTTTTAAACGAACATTGTTAAGGTATAAAAAATATTTAACATAATTGTTTTTTGCCCTAATGTTTTTATGTCCGAATATTAAATGGGATACTTTTAAGAAGGCAGAATTGTATCTATACTTATAATAAAACTGTAGAGAGGTCAATTCTGTACATTGAATATATATTCAAAATTTTTATTGGAGGATGATTGGTGATCGATACTGATACCAAAAATGCAATTAGTAAATTTTTTGTCTGTCTGTCTGTCTGTCTGTCTGTCTGTCTGTATGTGCACGCATGGGTTAAAAACTACTGAAGGGATTTAAACCAAACTTGGTACGATTGTAATCCATACTTCCGGGCAGGTTATAGGCTATATAACGTAACGCTAAGACACATAGGAGCCGAGCAGTAATGAAATATTTGACAAAAACGGGGAAAAAAATGTTCCTTTTGAGAGATTCCGTTGCGTGCGCTTCGTAAATGGTAGAAGTTACGCAAAAATCATGTACTAAAGAATTGTTCCCCTTAAAAAGTTCTAAAAAAAAGTCCGCGACAGCATATGTCTAATATTTATAGTTCACTCACTATAACCATTTTTATGGCAATGAAATTAGCTCTAAGATAATTCATGATTTGCCAGGGTGCTTTAATGAATATAGTATTAATCCTAATCGATGTAAATTCGTTATCCAATAAAAGTTTTTAATTATGTACAAAACTGTCGTTTACATCATTAAATTTCAATAAATAATATCTTCGGAGACACACAGTTTAAAATTACTCCGCAGCAATATAATAATGGTACGTACGGGTAGTAAAAAAAACAAAGTAACAAAGCTGGCCGGCTTTGCAAGATATTCGTAGCTTATTCATCAAAATAACACATAATATTGTTCTTCATTACATTGCGCCATGAGCCACGGAAGCCAATCAGTAACCAAAAACCTAACATAACGCGGGTACGCGAGGATTGTGCCTTAGTGGTGACCTCTCGCGCCCGTTGCTGGTTTAGGCCATGCTCCGGGGCGAGACTGAACGGGAAGCCGTCACCTCCTTCTGCGAAACAGTCATGCTGAGGCAGCCTCAAGCCATGCGCGGGTCTACGGACGGCGAGCGATGGGTAGCTCGTCGCCCGACTAGGACCAGGCCCGTGTCGGCGGCACCAGAACATAAAGGGCAACCGAAGGAACAAGGGTGGGTTTTAGTCAGTAAAAGTCTGCCACTTCCTCATGAGAAGTCATTTGATCAATTCCCATCCTTTAAAAAACATAACGCAGGTGAAACTGCGGTATATAATTACACATTAAACTCACTGACTAATATTAAACGCGTTTGTTATTTAACTAACTACAGACATGAAACTTGGAAGGTTTATTCTTTGTGAAGAGTAAATAGCCACTAATCATTTAACATCTTCAGGGTTAAAATAAAGGACAGAAGTACGACATCCACGCAGGCGAAGCCGCGGGCGAAAGCTAGTTGGGAATAATTACCTTTGTCAGAGTTACAATTTTGCATAATTTCGTTTAGCATAACGTTTATTTAGAGCGCCGATTATTTGGCATAATTTGACTTAGGGCTGATTTTTCAATCATCAGTTATCTTCTATCTGAGGAATAAATATGACGGTTTGACATATTTCCTATACAAAAGCTGTCAAAACGTCAAACTTACTCTTCAGATAAAAATTATCTGGCGATTGAAATATCGGCCCTTAGCATACTACAAAGATCACAGAATTTTAATAGAAATAATTTATTAGTCATATTGAAAAAAAAAATTGTTTTAAAAAATCACTATGGTGTGCTACAAAAGTGAGTGACAGAAATGAATCGCTGCAAAACCGACTTCACGTAGTCTTGTCTGCCCTACCCCTAGAGTGTAATTTAAGCCTGCGAAGGCGCGGAGGGGCGAGGCGGCCCGCGAGCTGAGGAGCAGGTGGTTTTAACGCACACCGCCGCGGCTGAGGCTGGCCGGCGAAGCCGGCCAGCAAGCCGAAGCTGCGGTGGTGGACGTAAAACCATCTGCGACAATTAGCTCGCGTGGGGCCGCAGGAGCCCCGCAGCGCCGGAGCCGTGATAGAAGCCATGCCTGCTGCATGTTGCATGCTTGCTGCATGTTGCATGCCTGCTGCATGTTGCATGCTTGCTGCATGTTGCATGCCTGCTGCATGTTGCATGCTGCATGCCTGCTGCATGATGCATGCTTGTTGCATGCTTGTTAGCATGCTTTTTAATTAAATATACGTAATAATAATAATAATTTCTTTATTTCCACAAAACACTTAGTACATTGTTACAGGTACCAATGTTGTATTATTTTCTAGCAAATGGATGTAGCTTCTGTAACCGCGCTAGGCAAAGCCTGTATTAAGGTTATCAGTGCCATTTCCCTCGAGATATAAATAATAAAATTAATGCCAACAGTTACGAGATATACTCTGTTAATTTATCGATAAAAACAATACAGTAATTAAAATTGAATAATATAAAAAAATGAAAAGTAAGAAGAAAGTCCTGTCCTGAGAGAGGGTGTGTGGGTTTCTGGTAGGTATGTGATATAAATATGTAAATGTGAGTGTGTGTGTGTGTGTGTGTGTGTGCATGTGTGTGTGTGTGCGCGAGTGTGTGCGTATGTGTGTGTGTGTGCGTGTGTGCATGCGTAATGTAACCTTTAATAGTAAAAAATATTGTTTTAATAAATCACTATGGTGTGCTGCAAAACCGACTTCACGTAGTCTTGTCTGCCCTACCCCTAGAGTGTAATTTAAGCCCGCGAAGGCGCGGAGGGGCGAGGCGGCCCGCGAGCTGAGGAGCAGGTGGTTTTAACGCACACCGCCGCGGCTGAGGCTGGCCGGCGAAGCCGGCCAGCAAGCCAAAGCTGCGGTGGTGGACGTAAAACCATCTGCGACGATTAGCTCGCGTGGGGCCGCAGGAGCCCCGCAGCGCCGGAGCCGTGATAGAAGCCATGTCTGCTGCATGTTGCATGCTTGCTGCATGTTGCATGCCTGCTGCATGTTGCATGCTTGCTGCATGTTGCATGCTTGCTGCATGTTGCATGCTTGCTGCATGTTGCAAGCCTGCTGCATGTTGCATGCTGCATGCCTGCTGCATGATGCATGCTTGTTGCATGCTTGTTAGCATGGTTTTTAATTAAATATACGTAATTATTATAATAATTTCTTTATTTCCACAAAACACTTAGTACATTGTTACAGGTAGCAATGTTGTATTATTTTCTAGCAAATGGATGTAGCTTCTGTAACCGCGCTAGGCAAAGCCTGTATTACGGTTATCAGTGCCATTTCCCTCGAGATATAAATAATAAAATTAATGCCAACAGTTGCGAGATATACTCTGTTAATTTATCGATAAAAACGACAAAAATGAAAAGTAAGAAGAGAGTCCTGTCCTGAGAGAGGGTGTGTGGGTTTCTGGTAGGTATGTGATATAAATATGTAAATGTGAGTGTGTGTGTGTGTGTGCATGTGTGTGTGTGTGTGCGTATATGTGTGTGTGTGTGTGTGTGCATGCGTAATGTAACCTTTAATAGTAAAAAATTTTTTTATTGAAATCGTTTCATCCGTTCGGGAGCTATGATGCCACAGACACACAGACACACACAGACAGACAGACACGTCAAACTTATAAAAGTTGTTGTTTTTTGTGATGTGCGAGTCATAACCTTTCATTTGATACCCTACTTGAGCATATTTGCAGACATTCGGTTTTTCTTCCCCACTTTAACCCCCCATAACTTTTAAACGGCTCAATCGATTTTCATCAAACATGCCTAAGAACACTCGCCCGTAAAACACCCGTAATACAAAAGAAACTAAATTGAAATCGGTTTATTCGTTCGGGAGCTATGATGCCACAGACACACAGACACACTCACAGACAGACAGACAGACAGACAGACACGTCAAACTTATAAAAGTTGTTGTTTTTTGTGATGTGCGAGTCATAACCTTTCATTTGATACCCCACTTGAGCATATTTGCAGACATTCGGTTTTTCTTCCCCACTTTAACCCCCCATAACTTTTAAACGGCTCAATCGATTTTCATCAAACATGCCTAAGAACACTCGCTCGTAAAACACCTGTAATACAAAAAAAACTAAATTGAAATCGGTTCATTCGTTCGGGAGCTATGATGCCACAGACAGACAGACAGACAGACAGACAGACAGACAGACACGTCAAACTTATAACACCCCTCTTTTTGCGTCGGGGGTTAAAAATCAACTACCAAGAAATAAATGACACACTCCAAGCAGAGACAAACGACAAACCTACTTCCATCAAATTGTCCACAATCGTATAGGATTTCCTAAATACCCAGAATCGGAGAGATTTATACAAATCCACGGAGACGGTATTCCTTTAGACAATTAGCCATGCCTCGTGAAATTGAGAACATAGAGAAATAGCGGGACGGGTCCCGTTAAATCTATACTTTGATGGACATTCTTCCGTTGTGAGCTTTAGACAATGGTGCCGATTCTCTTGTGCACAAACTAACGTAAATTTAAGTTAAGTGCATCTTTCTCTTTCCATTTCTTAAAGAAAAGGACAAAAAATACATTTTAATGTAATCCTGTCAAATTAGACAGCGCCTGATGAAAATTGACGTATATTTAGACGCCATGTTTTTAAATTGCGTCTAAATTATCTATGGAGTGACTAAATTTGACAGGACTTAACTAATATTTGATCTTCTGTCCTTTTCTTAATGAAACGGAAAGAGAAAGATGCACTTAACTTAAATTTACGTTAGTTTGTGCACAAGAGAATCGGCACCATTATACGAGTTTTTAGTGGAAATACGTATAATGGTGCCGATTGTCTTGTTCACAAACTAACCTAAATGTAATTACAGTAGCTGGCCAAATTATTAGGGACAGTGTCATGATTTTTGTATTATGAAGTTGGATTGTTTTTTTCAGAAAAGTGATTGGTTGTAGACTTCAGTGGTATTTTTTATTCAAAAACCTTATTATTTAAGATTATAAAAATAAGAAATATGAAGGTGAAATTAAACCTGGTAATTTGTTAAAAAAAATAACGCATTAATAAGTTGAAAGTAAATATTTTGTGTATAACTTAATATTTTGCGACGCCGCCTAATGCTGTAATAACAGCTCGTATAAGACGTTTTATACGTTCTATACATTATATAACAGGTTGTTTAGGCTTGTGTCATGATAAAACTCATTTCTATGAACTGCAATGAGCTGGTGTTTAGTGGTTACGAAGACCTTAACGATAGCCCTCTTGATGAGCTTCTGCATGTTCACAATAGAGTTCGTATCTGGTGAATTATCTAGTTAGTGCAAAAAATATTTATTTATTTTTCAGACAGGAATGCTTTAACACTCTTGGCTTTGATACACAATATAGAATCGTGCATAAAATTTACTCTCCGGCTACTGGGCACCCATTCTTCGACTTGCGGCCATAATTCAGTTTCTAGTACTAACTTGTACAGATCTTGCCTTGTAGTCACTTTCACGAAAGATAGGCACCCCATGCTTTTAGCTGAGATGTTAAATCACACAATGATGCTACCTGGTTGTTAAATTTTCCCTAAAAAGCAAACTGCATGGAGCTGTTCTCGAACAATTCCACGATGTGTACGACTGGAAATGAGCTCTTATCGACCTCCACTTGAAAAAAATATTCGTCGGAGAGGCATACACAGAAAATAATGCAATAATTACTAAATAGTGTATTTCAGACCTATGGGAATATTAAAAGTAATATTATTAACCGATTCCATACTGCCACTTTCATACTTCGGTGTTGCCAGGCCCACTGCAGTCGCTTCTACTTCATGGCCTCGGTGAGGCGCGATTTTTTGATCGGCCGGCGATTTATCCAATTCTTCTCGGCCAACCTCCGTCAAACTGCTCGATCGAATACTTCTATTTTCTTGTCTTATCCCTCGTTTATAATCGTAGTCAGGGAAACAATACACTTTTTATCATGTTATAGGCAGATATCTCTGTTTTTAAGGTCAAAACAAAGAGTGGTGATCCGTTTTTTGCCACATTTTTTCACACTCTGTGTTTTTAGAAGTTTGTTCTGATCAGATTTTACTTTAATACTGATTACTTCAGACTTTTAAACACTTGTAATAGCTGTGAAATCTTTCAGAGAATGTGTAAACTACAGAAACAACGTTTTTATTTTTATAAACTTTCGTAGAGACGTGTCTACAGCTTTGTCCATTTTAAAAAGGCGAAATTTTAAACATATCACGTAATATCGTTCTCAAAACTTAATATTTTGTATACAATATAAGAAAAATAGGACATCATCAGAAACATTATCTGCGGTTTGATTAGTTTTAACAGAAACATCTTGTAAAATTAAAACGAAAAATAGTTTTTGCCATCAATGAAACAAAAGTAATTTTCAACTGAAGTTAACAAAATTGCTACATATTATAAGCTATACCACTTTTTTTGAAAATGACTCGATCACATGATGGTATCACAAATCAAAATTAATAATAATAATACCAGGAGTAAAACCAAACCAGAAAAACCTATGTAACATTATTTATTTTCCTGAAAAAGGTGTTTGAACAAAAAAATGTTGCTCAATGAATACTGTCCCTAATAATTTGGCCACCGATGGTAAGTGCATCTTTTCTTTCCATTTTACTAAGAATAGGACAGATGATAAAATATTAGTCAAGTCACCCCATAGATAATATAGACGCGATTAAAAACATGGCGACTAAAAATACGTCGATTTACTTCAGACGCTGTCTAATTTGACAGGATTAAACTTAAATGTATCTTCTGTCCTTTTGTCTAAGAAATGGAAAGAGAAAGATGCATTTAATTTTAATTTAGTTAAGTGTGTTAACAAGAGAAACAGCGCCAAATGTGTCAAATCAATATCTATATTTAGATGCGTTTACTTTGATGCAGTAAAAATTTAATAAAATCAAAAAAATATTGAAGCTACTAAGAAATGATCAGTTTTCCTGGCGACGTCCGTTTCTGAACATGCCGCAAGATTCAGCACAGCAGTGAAAAATTCATTTTGCTATAAATTACGGTTCATGAGATATTGCATAGAGACTGCTAATAAACAGACGGACCGAGGACGGAAGTCTTTGGCATCCTTCAAGTATTTAGGGGAAAAAAATTGCAGATAAACTAATTTTATGTGAAAACTATCATTTTCAGGACAGCTACTTTAAAATTGTCTAAGGATTTTTAAATTGACTTAAAGTGTACGTAAATGACACGCGAAGAGAAAACTTGGTACAATTTTCATACATTTTACGCGCATGTAGAAGTGTGAGACTTACTAAAGTTAATAAAATTTATATTTTTCTACGAATTGCAATTTTCTATGTATTATGCTGGCGCTTGAACCTTTTGCTTCCGGTATTACAGTTCTGTGTATGAACTACTATTAGCTGAAGACTATGAACTTTTATTATATCCTATTTTATAGTAAATTGGACGCCACCGAGTCGATTTCAGAAAAAAAGAGTGCTATTGCGAGTCGGACTCGCTCATGAAGGGTTCCGTAGCAGCAAGTAACATAATATACAGTTCTTGTTATATTTGAGTTGATTGAATGAAAGGTAAATTACGATATACGGTTTATGACGTATTAAAAAAAAACTATTTACTAGATCTCGTTCAAACCAATTTCCGGTGAAAGTTTACATGGTAATGTACATCATATATATTTTTTTTGATTTATCATACTCTTATTTTGGAAGTTACAGGGGGGGGGGCAACATTTTACCACTTTGAAAGTGTCTCTCGCGCAAACTATTCAGTTTAGAGAAAAATGATATTTTAGAAACCTCAATATTATTTTTAAAGACTATTATTTATGATGAAAAAAAAAAAATTTGAGGTTAATTTCTATGTATGGGGACCCCCAAAAATTTTTTATTTTTTTTTCTATTTTTGTATCAGAATCTTAATGCGGTTCTCAGAATACATCCACTCAGCAAGTTTCAACAGTATAGCTCTTATAGTTTCGGAAAAAAATGGCTGTGACATACGGACGGACAGACAGACAGACGGACAGACAGTCAGACAGACATGACGAATCTATAAGGGTTCCGTTTTTGCCATTTGGCTACGGAACCCTCAAAAGAGACGAAATGATTTAGACACTGATGAAAGGTTGTTCCAAGTTACGCAAGAACAATAATTAATCGACGATTCTAATGTTCTGAGATAGGCATTTGTACAATAGTGGGACATTAACGGTTAACATAAAAGATTAAATATTGGGGAGAGCTATCACAGGTTGACAAAAAAAGGGGAACAGATAGTCCACGAAAAACAATTTAGGTAAACATTTCTTTGATTTTTTTTTATTAAACCTTTGAACACGTGATTTGAGACACAATAGAAAGACAATAGCAGCGCAACAGCCGGCTGTCGCTTGGTCGTTGAAAGGGTAATATACAAAGGTCTACTTATTCACAGTCCATAATACAATCAATACACAGAGAAGAGCACATAATTATTAATATATTCCTGTTATATAATAATTATTATTCCTTACTAATCTATATCGTGTTCCACTGTTCGATTAGATTAATGTTAAGCTCGTTACTCGGTTATTATTCGCAAGTCAGAATACATAAATTGTATGTCTTACTTTGATTCCACCCATGTTTCTAATGTAGGTTAGATTAATGGAAGACTACACGCTTCTGTGTAACTAATTTTAGATTATTTGGCTGGAGAATATTATATTTGAAGCACCTCTACTAATTAAGCCATTTTCTTTGAATACTTTGTTCTAGTATTTGCTTTGGTAGCGATGAAAGATGTAATCGGTAATATTATATAATCATTCAACGTCCAAGCGACAGCCGGCTGTCAGGCTGCTTTTGTCTTTCTATTGTGTCTCGATTCACTTGTATTCGAAGGTTTAAACTTAATGTTAATATGATTGAGGTTCACATTATTCTTTTTTACACTAAAGTGAAGCAAAAAGAAAAGTAGAGTCGTATTACTGACTAATAAACTTGCTTATATCATACAACCTGTGTATTGTCGCGTCTACAAGAAGATTCGAAAAATAAGTTTGTTAAATAGGAATATAATCTGTATATATAAAATGATAAACTGACTGACTGACTGATTGAGTCATTGTAACAACGCACAGCTGGAACCGCTAGTCCTAGTCACATAAAGGCTAAGAACTCACGGAGCGGTTTTCACCCGCGTCCGCCGCGGTTGCGGGCCCGCAGCTTCTGTAGAGTGCAGATACACACATCAAAAGTGTCTAGGGATATTTTAATTAAACCTAAATAACTAAAATTCTATTAACTTTTTGTTAAGACACCTACACTTTAAAATAAACCTTGTTTAATTGCCTATCTAATCTGATAATAAACTTTTAGATAAAGTTAAATTAAAAAAAAAACTTAGAAGAAGAGGAAAAACTCAACAAAATTCCAATTTAACTTTATTTTTGAAATTTCAAAACCTAAACAACAAAACAATTTTTTTTATAAAAATTGTTGAAAACTTAAAATTAATAATTCGCGGATCCACCTAAGACTCTCCTGACATCTGGAGCGGTTCTGCATACTCAAAACAAGGGTGTCAATATCCTGTTGTGGAGTACTGTCCAAATCCTGCTAAGATGCAAGAAAAGCTGGTTTTGATGCACAATATCAACAGGGAAATTCCTACGAGCTCTTCTCTGAAGCATATTCCAGGCATGCTCAATAGGATTTAAGTCAGGGGATTGTGCAGGCCGGTCTAAAGCTTGGATAACATGCTGTTGTAACCAACTTGTAACGATACGCGCCGTATTGCCTTGTATCCAAACGAGGTCCGTTCTACCGCCGAGACGAATTCCTGCCCAAACCATAATCGTGCCACCTTAATATGCATGAACTTGTTGTGGGTGCTGCAGTCGATTCCAACGTCCAGGTTTTCTCCAAACGCGTACTCTTCGCGAATCAGGATGAAATCCAAACCTAGATTCATCAGTGAAAAGCACAAGTGACCATTGAGAATGGTTCCAGTTTTCGTGTGCAATAGCCCATTGTAATCTTCTTCCTCGATTACCTCTCCTTAGTGCTGATACCCAAAATGGCCTACGAGCACGTAGATTGACTTCATGCAGTCGCCTTCTCAAAGTTTGACCGCTTACCAGCAAACCATACTCTCTCTGTAGCCTTTGAACCAATTGCATCGCCGCTGCATTTAGTTGACTTCGTGCAGCATTTACTATGAATCGGTCCTGTACATGTGTTGTAATGCGTTGAGGTCCTCGGTGCCGTTCCACCACTTCCTCCGTGACACGATAACATGACCAAAGCCTGGATATAACGCTCTGACTGGTCTTCATGGCTTCAGAAACGGCAATTATGGGACAGTATTCCACAACAGGAAATTGACACCCTTGTTTTGAGTATGCAGAACCGCTGCAGATGTGTCAAGAGAGTCTTAGGTGGATCCACGGAATATTAATTTTAAGTTTTCAAGAATTTTTATAAAAAAATTTGTTGTTTTGTTTAAGTTTTGATGTTTCAAAAATAAAGTTAAGATTGAAATTTTGTTTGAGTTTTTCCTCTTCTTCTAAGTTTTTTTTAAATTTAACTTTATCATAAAGTTTATTATCAGATTAAATAGTCTATTAAAAAAGGTTTATTTTAATGTGTACATGTTTTAACAAAAAGTTAATAGAATTTTAGTAATTTAGGTTTAATTGAAATATCCCTAGACACTTTTGATGTGTGTATATATGTAAAAAATTTAAGCATATTTCACGACGCGTTTTACGCCCGCGGCGTATGCGATTGTTTGCGGGCCCCGCTGCACCGGCGGTCATCTTCTAACGGCGGGCGCGGGTCGCGGTCCCGCAGCCGCGGCGGTTTGCACCCGCGCGCTCTGCGGTCGATTGGCGGGCGACCGCAGTGGCAATCTTTAATTCATCTTATCATAAGGGTAACAAATAATCCATAACGATCTCTATCCTGAATCAGTGGAATCAGTCTTTTTTTTTTTAATTCTTCTGCTAAGTAAGTATAACGCAACTGCTGGACTTCAACTGATCGTTAACTGCCTGTCTTGCGATCATCGCCCGCCACGTTTGCGGGCGATAATCTCAACCGCGGCGGCTGTGTAACCGCGCCAATAATCGGTCTCGTGAGTTTGGAAATAAAACCGCAGTTCCGCCACCGCGACGGGCACGGTTCAAAATCGCTCCGTGAGTTCTTAGCCAAAACGTGAGTATCCGCTAGTAGAGATTTACGAAGACTATCTCTAAAAGGGTAAAAAAGAGGACGAAAGTTCCGACGTTCTCGGGGCCAAGACGCGGGTAAAAGCTAGTCTTGTAAATACGTTTCTATGTTTACATCTCCGTTCGATTTTCGACATAGTCTGAATTTAAGATTTATCACCACAAATAAATCAGACCATAGTACTAAGCTTCAATTTGTTCTAAATAAGCCCTACTATCAGCAAAAACAAAACAAAAGAACCCTGAACCCTTTTTTGCTTGAATTACCATCCCATTCAATTCTGTCAAATAGGGAACAGTGCTCAAAAAACGTCTTAAAAACACGCCCAGCTCTAGATAATTGTTCACCTGTGTCCCTGAAGCGATACTTCTCCGATTTCGCTTCCCACTTGTGCCGAAGACATTACGCCAGACCCAACAAATTGCGTTATAGCTAAATTAGATTCCCTCTGAGCCCCTGGGGTCTCTGTAATCCGTATAAAGCCATGTTCTAACAGACCATGAGTGGATTCCAGTTTGCAAATTTGTTGGTTCTGTGTGAATATAATTTTTGGTTCAGGAAGTCAAAAGTTTCCGTATCAGAAAAAATCCGGTGTCTTTCCGTTGCTCTATTCATTGTTGCGATGATAGATGCTTTTATCCGGGGGTCATTTTCTGGGATATTATCCTTCGACCTGTGCCCTAGTAATAGTAGTAAAAACGCCCGTGGGATGACGCTCCTAAAATAATAGGATCATACTAAAAGCAAGTACAAACGAACCACGCGTCGGTTTATGTAAGAAGCTTCTCTTTTGTTATAGGTTGAAGGCCTTCCGATAATTAAAGTATAATAATTGTGACTTCTCTAGCTAAGAAGAATGAAATACAATTTAAGAAACATCCTCTCTTAGTTCAGAATGCCAATTTAAATAATTAATAACGTTCTGTATTCGGTCAAAATCTTGTCTAAAGGACGACCAATAAAAAATGTGGAGGCAGAATAAATGACTCGCTTTATTTTAATAGGTATTAACTGTAAAGTCTACTACGAAAAAATCCTAAGGTCGAGATTAATAAATGCTAAGCTCTATTTCTGTCACTTTCACACGACTGTCAAACTCATTAGTTTGGGCCAGAGAGAGACAGGGACATTTAGTTTTCTATTTGGCGCAGCCGCGAGACACGCAGTTTTTTTTTCTTTTCTTTTGTTTTTTTTTTGTAACATGTGGTTTTCTGCTCTGTATTTGTCTATACGTGTGCCAAATAAATATATTTCTTTCTTTCTTACTTTTTTCATCCTTCTTTCTTTGTTTCTTTCTTTCTTTTTTTTCTTTCTTTCTTTCATTGTTTTTTTTTTTCTTTCTTTCTTTCTTTCTTTCTTTATTTCAAACATAAGTTACGAAATTCTTCCAAGAGTTGATAGTAGTAGCCGGTACAACCCATACGACTTATCTGTGCATTTCGCTGGAATGCGAACTTTCTCTGCTTCCTCACGCGGCCCCGAGTTCGCTTCGTTCGTTTAGTAGCGATTGCATACCGTCAGCGTTACGTCACGGCGCGAGGTGTACAGCCCCCTTACCATGACGTTTGAAGTAAGATTGTTTTATTCCTGTTCAGGAGTGTGCAAGTGACAGCGTTAGACACGTTGTCTAGCACCGTCTCTTTTCCACTGAAAGTAATATCAAAGAAATACTGCTATAAGGGCCTGTGGTAGGCCCCCAGTTAAGTTATACATGTAGTTTTTGTATGACTTATTGGTATTTGTACTGAATCTGGTATGTGACTTTATATGTTTGAATAAGCACGACATACAGAAGGAATTCCTAGTGTTAGGACAACGTTGAGTTATTAAAATGACCTTTACATAATTAGGTATATAAATAATTACTTTTAATAATTATACCGTGACCAACACCCAAATATGTTTAACCGTAAATTCATAAATTTCTTTTCAGACTATTATATTTTACATTTATTTTTGAACTATTAGGGCTTTACTTACCACAATGAGTGATGGAATGAAGTAATTAAATATTTAACAAACAAATGACAGTATTGGATTGCTTTCATTGAAATTTCAAACAGACATGATATTGTGGCTATCGATGAATTTTCTAAAACAATATGAAACACAATGTGACAGGGCTTCTATATTAAAATACTGTTGAATTTGAGTTTTGATTAATTTATCCACTTTGTTTTATTTACTACCTGTGCCCGCGTTGTCCCTTGAAAGGACACAGCTGACATAATTGTAAGGACTTGAATTGTTTTGCATGAAACCATCAATATTTCTCAAGTACACGTGAGAAAAGTTTTTCTTATACAAAATGCTTAATTATGCTTAAATTGGTCTAAGCCGTTCTTGAGATAAGCCGGAACTTTCTAAAAAAAATTTTGCTCAAGTATCATAATACTTTTTGTAAGAAAAACTGTTATATGACCTAATATTAAATTCATTCATTATCATTAACACTACAGAACTATGGGTTGTGAAGGTCTGAAAATCAGTCGTTTTACGTAAAACATTAAAATCAACTGAATCTGGTTAGTCTGGACATTAAAATAATAGGTAAAAAGGCGAGGATGACATTGTATGGCTAAAATAAAAAAAAAATTACAAAATCTACTAATCTATGTTGTGATGGCCTAGTGGTTAAGGCGTCAGCCTCTCATGCAAGATGATGTGGGTTCGAATCCGGAAAATACCAATGTGACTTTTTCAATTCATATGTACTTTCTAATGATTATCTTAGACATCACAGACGTCGGTGAAGGAAAACATCGTGAGGAAACCTGGACTTGTAGTTAATATGAATCCGTAATCGCCATTTTCTGAAAAGAAAGAAGTGACCGCCTGGAAAGGACCGTTTGGGAAGCGCAGACGCGGTAAACCACGGACCCGCTGGGAGGATGAAATTGCCCAAATAGCTGGACCACACTGGCAAGAACAAGCAAAAAACAGAGATGCCTAGCATTATCTGGAGGAGGCCTTCACCTCAGGGGTTCTCTAATATTAAGAATATTTTTATCTATATCTTCAAAAAAATAGTTGTATCAAGTTAGAGAAATATAAGGCTTTTTTTTTATTTATTTTATTTATTTAATCACCAATTCGCCTTGAGCAAGCGTGGTGATCAATGCTCGTGCCTTCTCTGTATGAGAAGAGGCCTTTGCCCTGCAGTGGAACAGTAATAGGCTGGTATTATTAATATTTATTATTTAGAAATTCTACAAAGTTCCTCGTTGACTACGGGGCCCTGAAGAACCGTTGCAGTAAAGAAAGAATAAAAAGACACAGAACCACAAAATTCAATTAAGACAAATAATCTCCGAAACCAGTGATTACAATTCCGATAAAGTGAAAAACAGTCCATTCGTTCCCACTAACCCTCTAATGTTACAGTGTACCAAAGCAATTTGCGAATTTCAAGTTCTGACGTAACTGAACACATAAATTTTGTTGTTGTGTCTAAACAAGGCAATTCTGCGTTCTGACATTAATTTAAACGCATTCATAACCATTTTAGTTAGACCTTTCGAATTTGGCTTAGATATTAATGCTTGAACTGAGTACGCGAGTAAACCGACTTCACGCATTGTTTGTGTTATTTTCTTCTAAAGTGTGGGTGTTTAAATAGGCCAGCTATTCTGTTTCACTATTGAGTGTTTGTAGTACTAACAGCCATCACAGTGGAGCTGTTTACTGTTTCCAAGCTACGGTAAAATTCCATGGAAAATATTCCTCATATGGAAGTTCTAAACCGATGTGGCTTAAACAATAGTCAAATGTTTACGTTCTAAGTTTATCTAGGACGTCATTCATCACTGACTTTCCAATCTTCAGAGAACACGTAAAGTCTTGCCATTCGTAGATCTTTGGCAGTTGTTACGAATAGTCAGAAGCTTAAAAGTCTGATCAGTCTAACCAAAGAGTAGCTTTCCCAGTAACTGGATCGACTTAAGCGCCAGGCCACACGGTGCGGCAACGCACCGCACCGCATTACTCCGCACCGCACTGGCGGCCACACGAGCAGTCCGGCGCCGCAATGTTCTTACGGCGCCGCTGCGGCACCGTATGATATACATGTAATTATTATTAATGAGCGAGCACTTTTGCCTGCCGTATAAACAACTGAGCGGCGCCGCTGCGGCACCGCACTGCTTGCACCCCTCCCCGCCTTGTCTGCGTCGCGCCGTTGTCCGGTGCACCTGGGGTGCGGCGCCGGAGCGATGCCGGACGTACCGTGTGGCATACCACACAATTTTATATGTAGGAAAACGTTGCGGCACCGCTTAGGCGCCGCGCCGGAGCCGCACCGCACCGTGTGGCCTGGCACTTAGTCCTTCCCACCATGTAAAACACTTGTATTTAGTTAGATCCGGTTAGATTGGATGCCAAACTTAACATGTAGTTAAGAACAGGTTAACCTTTCGTCGGTATCTCGAATCACGTGTGTTAAAAGGTTTAAGCAAATTAAGCACAGTAAAATTCCATTACGTCACCAACATTTTCAGTTTGATCTTTCAATAAAACCGTTTCTAGATCAAACGAAAGCAAAGCTAAATCTGTTATATATTTTTCCGTTAAGATTGGTTCATCAACAACGTTATACAAATACGCGTTGGATCCAAGATCATTGTTTACCTTCCCTCAAACAAAATCGTTAATTTCTAAATCACGAGTCTGTTTATTCAGGAACCCTTCTACCCGAAGTTATTCGAACGAATAGATTCTATTCCAAAATAAACATTCGCTAATTATCTTTGCAAACTAAACGTCAACGTGACATTATTTTGACATTTGAAACGGGGCTTGGTGTAATATGAAATCTGTTTCTCTCTGGTTAAATGAATATGGTCGAGCTAAATTCTGCCTGAGTTTGGAAGTTCTGGATAATTTCAATTCGTGGCAACTCTCGCGAGATCTCTGTCTGCGGTTTTTGCTTATACTATATTTGTCTTGATTAGTGTGAAATTGTTTTGAGTTATTTCGAATTTGGAAGTTAATTAATGCGGTTACAGAAGGCAGGCTTGAGATTTATTATTTCTATTTGGTGAATGAATTGTGCCGTTAGTGCTTTTAATTAGACAGGGTTGAGCAGCTTCTGTTGAAATATTGGACTGGAGAAGATCGTGTAGGTTTACAAAGATTATGCAAGTAGAGCATCTATAATCAAAGTCATTTGTATTATAAAATTAATATTTATGTACATAGTTTATCTTTGCAATTCGTCGTCATCATAAATCATCGATGTCGTGATGACACAGTTGTTAAGACGCCCGCCACTCAAGTGAGGGGTTGTGCCATCTTGGCAAGTACCACTGACATTTTCAATTCATATGTACCATCTAAACTTTATCTTGGACATCACATAAAGCCGTTGGTCCCGGTTGTCATTTGTAGAATTTTGACAGTCGTTGCGGGTAGTTAGAAATCATAAAGTCTCACCTGTTTGGTAAACCCAACCAAAACTGAGTGACAGTAACTGGGTAAAGGAAGGTTGTAAAGGTCTGATATGCAGACGCTTCACGTAAAACACATGAAGCGATTGTTGGAAATCCCTAACGTAGTATTTATAAAACAAACTCACGTTGTCTGTCCCTATCTAAAGCCTCTAAAACAACGCAACGGATTTTGATGCGATTTTTATAGACAAAGTTATTCAAGAGAAAGGTTTATATGTATAATACATGCATGATATAGAAGAGAAAAGCCGAGAATTTCAAAGATTTGTAACACCCGAGCAAAGCTGAGGCGAGTAGTAAATAATAGTTTGTTTCAAACTGGTTCAACACCTTGTCTCAAATAATTATATAAATATTCCCAATAATATATACTTAATACCAGCCTATAACTGTCCCACTGCTAGGCAAATGCCTCTTCTCATACAGAGAAGGCACGAGCATTGTTCACCACGCTTGCTCAAGGCGGATTGGCGATTTCGGAGTTTTATTCACTACAAGTCCAGGTTTGCTCGCAATGTTTTCCTTTACCGATATTTGCGATGTCCAAGATAAACTTTAGAAAGTACATATGAATAGAAAAAGTCATATAGGTACTTCCCCGGATTTAAAAATTGAAAAGTCACTAGGCCATCACGACTTTAAATATTCCTATAATCAAGTAACCTACATTATTCTATTTGGTAAATAGCCTAGAAATAATTTCCAACAATGTGCAAAACTGCAGCTTAAAATCAAATTCACGTATTTCGTGTTAACGTCATACGCTTCACGGTTTGTGGTCTTTACAGTTCAATGCTAATCTATAGATAGCCGCAAAAATTTCAGCAACTAGAATTTCAACAAATTAATTGAATGTTTATTTGGTAGGAGAATAAAGTAACTGACATAGCTTACCGAGTCGCAAAGCTGAAGTGGCAGTGGGCTGGGCACATGGCTCGAAGAACGGATAGTAACAAAAAAAATCATTAACCAATCAATAAACCCAACCCGAAACCTCAATCGGAAATCGTTAGCTTTGTTTCATTTAATGTAATTGCCACCAACTTCCGAAATTGCAATTGTGTTTTTTGATTATATATTTTATTGACGGGCCTGTTGGTCTAGTGGTTAGTGGCCCTGACTTCTGAGCCAGAGATCGTGGGTTCGATTCCCACCCAAACTTTGTGTGATGAGCATGATTGTTTGTTCTGTGTCTGGGTGTAATTTATCTACAATATGTATGTATTTATAAATTATATAAGTATGTTTATCAGTTGTCTGGTTACCATAGTACAAGCTCTGCTTAGTTTGGGATCAGATGACCGTGTGTGAGTTGTCCTAGGAATATTTTATTTTATATAATATTTTTTTATTAATACACCCTATGTCAATCCCACAACTGAGATGAATTTCAGCGACACCTCATATGACGAAATTCGTTTAACGATTTAGGATGTAGAGCGTGCCTTCGAATAAGACATGAATGCATAATTATATACATAGATACGATCGAAAAACATAACCTTCGTCAAAAGGTTCTTGAATAGCGGCCTCGTTTTGGAAAGCATAGCTTTGGACGGCCTCCCGCCAGATCGACGGATGACCTTTTTAAGGTCGCAGGGAACTGTTGGATGCAGGCGGCACAGAACCCCATGCGCTGGAAAGTGTTGGGAGCGGCCTATGTCCAACAGAGGACGTTTATAGGCGGATGACGTGTTGAATATTCGTTTTCTTTTCGACAGCCAAGCGACAGCGGGCTGTCAGGCTGCTATTGTCTTTCTATTGTGTCTCAAATCACGTGTGTTCAAAGGATTAAATTGTACAGATGATTAGTTGCTCGATTACTCGGTTCCGAGAACCATTGTTTTGATTTGTATTCGAGTAAAGCCTGTATCAGGGGATTTTTAATAATGAGGTCGTTTCTCAGAAGAAGCAGTTTAGATTGGGATTTGAATTTGTTTGTTTCTATTATGCGAGGACTAATAAAATATTGTTCTTCCATCAATGAATGTGTAACTACATGTTTTATCAGAATTATATTTAAATAAATAAGGTTTATAAACCTTATTTATTTTTTATATATTCCAAACTTTCGTCCGCGGCTCCGCCGATCACCGCTTTTTATGAGCACGATTGCTTGTTCTGTATGTGAGGTTAATTTACCTATAATATGTGTGACTTGTCCCTAGATGTCCTTTTTTATGTTTTCCTTTACCGATGTCAGTAACGTATGACAAAGTCAGAAAATACAAATGAAATAGAAAGTCACACTATTTCTCACAGAACCATTACGAAATTAGACATATTTTTTCACAACATTATGTCTTGTTATTGTTTCCTATCACTGTATATTCTCTCTGTACTCTCTATCTACTATATTCAATTCTTGGATCTCATCCAGCCTCATATTTCTAGTCTCCACCTTTATGCTGTTGCTAAGCCGTTAGCGACGACGTATATGGCTGGAACAGCTGATACCTTGAGAATAGAATACACTAACCGCCATTTACTATGGCGGTTATTAATTATTATTATAGCGGATAACTCATGTCATAACTATGCTAACTACTCGAGCCGTTGTCTTGAAATTAGTATGAATTTGAGAGAAAACCAAGTGTAGTTGTAGCTTGTCTTGCTACCTTAGAGACCCTATTTACATAATTTGCATCGTGGTTTCGCAAACACATTTGTGAACAAAATAATGGAATACTAGCTTTTGCCCGCGACTTAGTTCGATTACAATAATAATTCCTGTTCCCGGGGATTTTCGGGATTTAAACTATCCTATGTCCTTTCTTGGGTCCCATACTATTTATCTGTATCAAATTTCAATCAAATCGGTTCAGTGGTTTAGGCGTGAAGTATAGACAGACAGACAGATTAACTTTTGCATTTATAATATTAATAATGGACTAGCTATTGCCCGCGGCTTCACCTGCGTGAATGTCGATATTTTCTATTCCGTATTTTAGGCTTGACATTTCCAAAAATCCTTTCATAGTGGTTACATACATTTTACAAAGAACACATCCTGTAAGTTTTATGTATCTAAGACCAGCGGTTTGGGCTGTGCCTTGATATAACATCAGACAGTCAATTTACCATTTCATATACATAGATACCAGCTGTATTTCGTAACTTTACCCGAGGTCTTGAGTAACTGCTTCCATCCCGTAGATTGTGGTGTGAAGATACACAGCCCGGGTTGCGGAATGTTTAAAATAGTTACCGTGACCCTGGAACATAAAGGGCAATCGAAGGAACATGAGTGGGTTTTAGCAGGCGTCCGTCACTCGCTCAAGGCCACGCGTTTTATGCCTACTGCTTCGCGTATCTCCGACGATACAACGAACACCGGGCTGTCGCGCGCCCGGCTGAGTGCTCGCGCGTCACGGGTACAGCGCTGACTATCAAAATGCCGAAATCACGTAATTATTGCGTGATTATTGTGCAATTCCCCTGTTTCCCAATTCTCCTGTTTCCCTTTTGATTATTTATTAAAATTATTTACGCTTTTTTGGATATTTTCGACACTAAAATATAATAATCGGGAATTCAAGGAACGAAAAATATGCATCAGTGATTTTATTAAAAGAAAAAATATTTGATCAACGAATAAAAAAATATTGTTTTTCTAAAACATTCGTTTTATTACCATTATCATCATACGTATAACCCTAGCAGATTTGCTGGACAACACGCACACACGTTAGTCGCGCGGCGGGCAAAAGAATCTCAACTCTCTTTGTGCGTACTTATGGTACATTTCTCCTTGCTGCAAACAGCTGGTATTATTATTATGATTTTGTAGGCTATTATAGCGTAGGTTTTTTCGTTTTTGTATTGGAGTGAAGTATCTGTTACGTAGTAACTATTTATTAATCTGTGGTTTTAGTCAGTAAGAGTCCAACACGCCCTCCCGCCGCACCCAGGACGGGAGCAGTCATTTGTTGATTTCCCACTCACCAAAAAAAAAAGATACACAGCTTATACTTTTTCTGATGAACCAGGTTATTTATTCCAATCGGACTAAAAGTCTTAAAGCTAAGTCTTCTTAAATAAACAAAAATAAAACACGCTTTCGTTTTATTAAGTACATTAGCACTAGCGCCAGTGTTACTAATGAAATGATTGATAATCCCGGCTTTTGTCTGCAAGCATTGTACAGATAAACCCTTGTCTGAAATCACTGCATTAATGAAAACTGAATAAAATGTCGAAGTAATTTAAATGACGTTGAGTTTAAATGATGTTTCTACACGTATATACAAAGATAAGAGTATGAAGCGTATTATATAACGTAAATATAAACAAAATAAATTTCATAAAATTCTTACATTATTTTGCAAAGCTTTAATTTTTAACGGTGTTGCATTTTAAAGTAGATAGTAGTAGTAGTAGTAGATTAAAAACAACGTTGTTGAAATTTTACCTCATAGTGCCGTATCATTTTAAACAACAAAAATAAAGTAAAACGAACAACATATTTTTTGTTTCAAACTCGATTAACAATTTATCGAATTCACCGTGACGTTTTTTTCCTAAAAATTTTGACTGTTGACATTTTTACGTTGTTACGTAGAATAAACTTTTATTAAACTAAATTCGATACAAAAGGGTGTTTGCCTGCCAGAATAAATAAATAATAAACTGGCCAACAAAGCCTGCATAATTAACAAAACTTTAACGATGTTGGCAATGAACTCGACAGAAAAAAGATATAAAAAACTCTTTTTGAATTGGTCTATGCAAATTCTCTCGGTGTACCTTTGTTTTAAACAGCTATCGTTTGATTTCATACTTTATGACGAGAAGTTTAAAGTTGGTTTTGATTTGTGGATGATGAAGGCTTAGGAGTGTTTGCTTAAATAGTACGATTAGCGATGTTGAGTAATAGTTATCCCGGTTAAGATGGGTGACAGTTTACATCGCATAGTTATTTTAGTTCTTGTTTGTATAGTTTCGCATTAAATCGGTCTATTTTCAGTGCTACGGCGCGGCGGTTGGAGATCCGACTCTAATGTCTTTTGTATTGACGCTAGTTTTGAATGATGTATTTATTTCCGATTATGGTTGTTGGTATTTTAAATTTTGTTTATATAATAATTATATAGGTAAGTATATAAAATAAAATATAAGTAACATATCTTTTTGTACGATTTTTGCAATTAAACTCTGCTGTATTGCTTAGTAACTTTGTTGTTCTACTATTATGTTTTTGTTTAAAAATATTTTTTTGAATACAAATTCGATCAGAAGGCAGATTCTGGTTCAAGAAGTTGCAAGGTCCAGTAGCATTAGCGACTGAAATATTATGGGAACAAATTAAACGCTCAAAATAATATTCTTGTGTACCAAAAATAGCAAATGATCACCAAAAAATAGTAAATGATCACCAAATTGTGACAACGCGCCAGATCTACTAGTGATTAATTTTATTTACCTTAGTCAAAATCAAAATCAGTCTAATTCATATAATAATGAAAATTTTGTAGAATACTTTATGAAACATAATAATTATGGTCATCATTTACTATTTTTTGGTGATCATTTACTATTTTTGTCTGTCAGTGTCATGTCATTATGTTACTATATTTGGTGGTAAGTTAAACATAAGCCAAATATTATTGTTTTCTGCGGATTCACCCGCGTTAGGTCATGCCTTTGATTATAACTGCTCTTCTCCCGGAGATCATCGCGTGATGTTACGTAGTCTGTGTTAATCTGTTATAAGCTACATTATACATACAGTAAAATTTGATAGATATCTCAATCTATTATTATTTTTACAAATTCTTCTTTGAAGTCTTCAAAAGTAAAGATATATCCCCGAAATGTGATCACCCACTTAAAATCCTGGAACATAAAGGGCAATCGAAGGAACATGAGTGGGTTTTAGTCAGTAAAAGTCTGACACGCTCTCCCGCCGCACCCAGGACGGGAGCAGTCATTTGATGATAACCCACTCACCAAAAAAAAAACACCCACTTAAACCTTAGGCTCTTATCTATAAAGACCAATTTACTCTGCCCTTATAGATAATACGGCTTAAGTACAACACATTTAGACCATTACTAAACTTAGTTAAACCACGCATTTTACGAGGTTAGGTTTATTAATTAAGATGTAGGATTTGTGGGAAACACCGGACTTTCTTGGTAACCAGCGGGTTTATGAGCAGTAGAAGTTATTTTAAACGAAAAGTTTGTAATTATTTTGCCCTAGTTTTTCCATCGTAACAAGCTAGATTACATTTTTCTAATGGGGTTATACAAGAGTAAGCAGGTTATAGCAGCCTTAAATCTAAAGTTAATTCAAGTTTGCAAAAAAATCTTTGGAAGCTGAAAGCAGCAGAAATTACATGACGGGTAAACTGATTTGAATGCGGTTTTTTTATACTTGATGATAGATTATCTAGAGATGTTTTTAGGCATATTTGATCAAAATCAGTTCACCCATTTCAAAGTTATCAACTCTTAACTGTTTTGTCTCAATCAACTCTTTTCTCCGCAGTCGTTTTTTTCGAGTTGTCGAGTGCCAAGCCGAGAATCTGTTAAGCACTAGTAAACAATGTTTCATTATCACTTGCTTTTCCATAACGTTCTTTGATGACCGTCCGACTTATAAAATTGTAAACTGACTTACTGACTGACAACTCACAGCCCAAATCACTGCACTGGTCCTAGAGAAATTAAACTTGGAGGGTGTGTTGTTTGTAAAGAGTAGGTCCACTAATAAAGGATTTTTAGGAATTCGACGAGGGTTAAAAAAGTGGATGGAGGTTCGGCGACCACGCCGGCAAAGCCGCAGACGAAAGCTAGTTATTTATAATCGTCATCGACATCGAAAGCTCTTATCTACTTCTAAAATTGACCGCCATAACCAAAATACAGCCAGGAGGGCTTCTATCCCGTTGTTGAAACACATAGAATATTCTAGCACTGACCTTCGGATGATTGAATATGATTGATTGTGAAGGCTGCAGTAATTTTCTTTGTCTAATTAGCTGTCAAGTGGGTACATGGTATCTTGGAGCGTCTTTCTTCGAAATTTATTTTAGTTAAGTGTGTTAATATAAGATAATCTTAAGTTTTACACATCTTTGCTTGTTTGTTGATCTTGATCTTCTATTGAGTAGTTTTTTTTTTCTTAACCTAACTAGGTACTACTTTTTAAAACCAAAATTTATACTGATCAAAACATTCTAAAAAAAAAGTAAACATGAAAATTGGATAGCAAAGTTTCACAATCCCCTTGATTGGTAACATTGGGGTACAAAACACAGAAAACAAAGGACTGTAATCCTATTTTACAAAAATCTTAACATTAATTCATTCATTATATAGACATTATTTATTGTCCCGTTTCGTAATTCCCACCGATACCATCCCATCAATCTCAAACAGGACCCCAAAATTGCAAAAGAAGGAAAATGTTTTAAAAATTCACTTCCAATATGTATCAAAGAAAAAAATCCATTGTACCCTCAGGCGAAAAACTCCGTACCGGTTCAGAGCGGTTGTATCCAGTAAATTCCGAATCATTCTAGAACTCTAGCCCATATTTTGTGCGCAGCGTGCCGACATCGCTTGGCAGTAGTGAAATTTAATTCCCAAGCTTCTTGTGTTTAGTTTAAAGCGTATGTTGTAGTAAGATGTGTTGTATGCACGGTCTCTCAGAAATAGGTTACTAAAATTTAAAGGTATCTGAATACAATACATTTGGCTGGTAATAATTTTGTGTGCCTGTCACCTTGTTAATTCCCAAGGGTCCTTCGAAACAGTAGGCACTTGTCTTAGTTATATACCCGTATTTAGACCTTAATTTACTTTAGGTGAGCATGAAAAGTAACTTAACGTATTAAAATAGCTTAAGAAAAGTATACAATCTTGTTTAAGATTCTCGAAATTTCCTAAAGGTCAGTAAAATGTCACTTTGCGAAAGTCAAGGAAATTGTTACTTAGCTAATGGTTTTGGACAGGGCCCAGTTGGGCAATCTTCAGATTACTATATTAATGGATGTGGTGGAGTATGGCAGGACATAAAGGTATAATATGAAGGTCGTTATGGAAGATAATATATTGTTAGAAACAACAAATTGCTTTTGGGATGTTACATATTGTGTGATAACTTTATATAGACGATCTAATAGTATTTAACACCCATGTACGATGATAAAGCAAAACAAAGACCCATCAGCATAAATTCAGTTAATAGTTTATTATCTCAATGTAAGTTCAATAAAAACAGCATGACCACAAAAGATTTTCCTAACCGATGCAACTGCAAAACCTATCAATCGTAATAAAATAAAATCCATTAATAAAACTTAAACCGTTCAACTTGCACACGATACTATTTTTCGCAACCACAGAAACATGGGCTACATTTTATTCAGGAAAATGTATGGATCCCTCGACAATACAGAAAGGTCGCTTCAGATTCCCAACTGAGACTTCCGTGGACCAAATACCTACAACCAACAAACCTAGCAAGCCTTTGAAGAATACTAAATTATTTTTGAACTTTCCGCTAAGTTAATTAGTGAAAAAACGGCGCAATGAAACATTTATGCTAAGGAATAGATGGGTGTTAATATTCATGAAAGAAAAAAGGTGAGTAAATAAAATTTGTGTGAAGAATTTAAAGCAATAAATCTCGGTAAGGCAAAATATGTTCACTTTTTTGACGAGACGGCTTTTTAGAGAGTATTAGTTTTGTCAATTTTCTAATTTCTGGTAAGACATGACCTAGATGGCTTTTTCTGTGTTTTATTTTTAATAAGATTTTGAAGAACTTGAGAAACTTAGAACATTATGTTTCTACAAGGTAAGCTAAACTAGGCATCGACTAGACCTTGAGTGTTGCTCAAAGCTAATGAAATCTTACAAAATGTTGTCACAATTTCGTCTCAGTGATGAAAACTTAAGACAGATTGAGACTAAGATACGAATGTGAATGACTGGCCTGTTGGTCTAGTGGTTGGTGACCCTGATGGTTAAGCCTGCGGTCGTGGGTACAATTTCGACCCAGGATTTTGTGACAAGACTGTTTGTTCAGTGTCGGGATCCAATTTGTTTTATGTGTTTATATAATAATGTATCAGTTTTCTTGCATAAGCTCTGAATAATTTGGACTCAAACGACCGTGTGTGAATTGTCTCAAGATTTATGTATGACAAGAAACAAGAATTGCTTCTGGTCTATCTTGTTTCACTCCATAAAACAAGTTTAAGACTCGTTGACTTGAAATTAAAACCCAAGTGACAAACAGCTGACGGCAGTAATCTACTTTTGCAAGTTGAGAAAACCCAACTCAAGGTTACCTTTACAGTCTGCACCTTCTGTTATTATGCTCCTCCCCTGTATTACGCAGTATTGCAAAATACGTCAGCATTTCAGCAAAAAATGGGAAACGTCCACCTTACACCTGCGTCCACAGTTCTTCCTCCATCTCTCTCTACAAAACCAAGAACGAAAGAGATGCAACATTATTTATGTCACTGATATAGCACGAGAAATTTTAAACGAGCAAGGGCTTTTCTTTGTTTCACTCGTTATAGTAGAATAATAAAAAATAATACGGTCTGTATTTTGAGTTCCATTACGATTTTGTAATGAAAGAAAAACATTATAATTTAATGCGGCTTATTACACTGTCGGGGGTAAAAATAAAAATGGCGGACAACTGTTGTTTGTAATTATTGTTACTGCTGGCTTAGTTTTCAAGAGTATAGATTTTTATTGCTAAGTGAAAATTTAATAACATTTTTCTTGGTTTGCAACAAGAAAGTTACCTACGGTTTAAGCATTATTTTTTTAAGTAACATTTACTATTATATTGATTCTTGGTAACAAAATATTGTGATGGCCCAGTGTAGGTCGCCTCACAAGTATGATTTGTTGCGGTTCCAAAACCGAATAAATGCAAAATCTATTTCAATTCATCTACTTTTTTAGTTTATATAGGACATCTTTGACATACCGTGCCTCAAAAAGACTTGAAGCGTTAGGGCTCGTACACAATAACACGATACGACGTCGCAACGTGCTACGACGCCATATCGTGTCACGATGCGACGTCATGTCGTGAGACTCTACGACACAACGATGCATGTTGTTTCCATTTTTTTTTCTTCATAAGTTTTGTTTTATAATACGAGACGCTTTTCGACTAGTGTTATTAAATATTCAATAAATGAATGCGACAATGGTTTAAACGACATCGTTGCACGTTGCGACGTCGTGTCTTAGGTTTCCACGACGCGACGTCGCGTCGTCGCATCTTGAAATGATGTTGCATCGTCCCAGGACGCGACGTTGTATTGTGTTATGGTTGTCATTTGTAGATATTTGGCAGTAGTTACGGGTAGTCAGAAACCAGTAACTTTAACCGTCACTCTAAGCAATGTAAATCGTGTTCCTCAGTTATGGAGTCTTAGGCTAGCCGCACACACACAATAATATTGACAATAAAGTACGTATTGTCAATAATATTGTGTGTGTGCGGCCTGTATTGCGGTATTGGATAGATAGAATCTAGATTATTGACAATCTTGTATTGACAATATTATTGTGTGTGTGCGGCTAGCCATAGGCCGTCGCTCCTTGTAACACACTGGTATTTAGCTGAATCTGGTTACACTGAAAGCTGAAACATTGTTGGGAAAACGGAATTCATTCTTGGTAAAATTAAATTTAACGTTGTACAGGCTTGGGACGTATTTCGGCCGACGAGATTCGCCCGGCCCGGTTGAAACAGGAATTTCAATATTATGCATATTTTTTATGGGTGTTTCGGACGATACTATTTTTATGGTCATTTTGTACGGTTAGAATGAAAGACCTGTTCATTAACACAGTACAAAAAAAAAATAACGGTGTGAATGAAAAGATTTTCAATTTACAATCGCGAATCTCATCGGCCAAATTACATCCTACAACTTTGAATTGAATCTTATTAAGAATGAATCCCAACCTCTTAACAACCACAGCTTTTTACAATATTTGTAAATTTTGACATAATGAAAAACAAATGTAGTCTTATTCATACTAATGTGTGTACGTTTGTCCGTCTTTCACAGCAAAACTACTTAACCTATTTAGATAAAATTTGGTATAGAGATAGTCCATAGTCTGAAAAAGGACATAGATTAGTTTTATTCCTAAAATCCTACGGAAACGGAAACTACGCGGATAAAACCGCGGAAGACAGCTGGTCCATTATATCAAAACCTTTTTAATTATTGTTCAAAGCTTTGTCGAATACGACTTTCTAGAAAGTTCCACGCGTACATGTCACACAATAGTTCGTGTCGCTTAAAGTTGTGCAGTACCATGTCAATACTTTGAATATCCTTAGAATACTAACCCATCAAAGCGGGATATAATAACGCCTAGTGTCTAAAACATTGTTGATATCGTACTCTTGGGTAACCTCTTTTCGAAGCAATATGCAATTATGCACTGGTACTTAATTAATACCAGCCTATAACTGTCCCACTGCAGGGCAAAGGCCTCTTCTCATACAGAGAAGGCACGAGCATTGATCACCACGCTTGCTCAAGACGGGTTGGCGATTTCGGACTTATATTAACTACAAGTCCAGGTTTCCTTCACCGATGTCTGTGATGTCTAAGATAAACTTTAGAAAGTACTGGTACTATTTTCTGAAAAATAATTGTTATAATAATATTGTTCCACGTTTAGGCAAATGCCTATATTTATATATCCATTCTAATATTATAAATGCGAAAGTATTTCTGTCTGTCTGTCTTTCTGTCTTTCTGTCTCTTCTTCACGTCTAAACTACTAAACCGATTTGAGTAAAATTTGGTACGGGGGATTTCCGGGATAGTTTTTATCCCGGAAATCCCCCGGGAACGGGAACTATTATTCCACGCGGACGAAGCGGGCAAAAGCTAGTAAAATAATGTATTTATTTATTGATTTATTGATCCTTTCTCTGTTAACATTACAGGTTATTAAGACCCAATGCGATAACAGGGTATTTTAATACATTGCATATCTACTTAAACTAAAACCATACACCATTATAAACTTAATACTAAATAAAGTGTCTGAGTGACTGATTGCTGATATATTAACGCACAGCCCACACGGCTTGTCCTAGAGGCATGAAACTTGGAGGTTATGTCCTTTGTAAACAATAAGTATCCACTAAGAAACGCTTTTTGGAAATTCCCTTTAAGGAATAAAATAGTGGATGATAATTTCATGCGGGCGAAGCCGCGGACGAAGGCTAGTTCTTTTATAAAGTAGACTTGATCGTTATCACCATGTTGCGGAATGTTTATAATAGTTACCGTGACCCTGGAACATAAAGGGCAATCGAAGGAACATGAGTGGGTTTTAGTCAGTAAGAGTCTGTCACGCCCTCCCGCCGCACCCAGGACGGGAGCAGTAATTGGATGATTTCCCACTTACCAAAAAAAAAAAATCGTTATACCATTTTCTTTCAAAATAAATACATAATGGCGTTTCCAGTATTTTATGTTTAATTACTGGCTATAACACACGCGATAAATAATCTTATTTATAAAAAGCTAATTCGAGTGCTTTGTTTATATCAATTAAAAAGAGGAAAAAGAAAATGTTACCTTAAAATATATAATCTGCTTTAAGACTCTCGTTTTCTAATATTTTCCTTAATACTTCCCTTTTAAATACCACTTATAAGTCTTCCTGTTACACCGGTGCGTAATTTAAATATCCATACTAATATTATAAATGGGAAAGTGTGTCTGTCGTCTGTCTGTCTGTATGTTTGTCTTTCTTTCACGGCAAAACGGAGCGGCGAATCGACGTGATTTTTTAAGTGGAGATAGTTGAAGGAATGGGGAGTAACATTGGCTACTTTTTGTCTCTTTCTAACGCGAGCGAAGCCGCGGGCAGAAGCTAGTTACTTTATAATTTATTGAACTCGAGTGAAGCAAACGATTAATCTATAATTATAAACTGTAAATACACAATGGTAAATTGACTAATTAACTGCCTGTTGATATATCAACACACAGCCCAAACCGCTGCCGCTGGTCCTAGAGATATGGAACTTTTTTTTTGTGTTGAGTGGGAAATCATCCAATTTGTGCTCCCGTCCTGGGTGCGGCGGGAGGGCGTGCCAGACTTTTACTGACTAAAACCCACTCATGTTCCTTCGGTTGCCCTTTATGTTACGGGGTCACGGTAACTATTATAAACATTCCCCAACGAGATATGAAACTTGGACGTTGTGTTCTTTGTGAAGTAGGTTCGGTTAATAAGAAAGGAAGTATAAACTAAGAAACTATTTTTAAACTCGAACCCTAAAGGGTTAAAATAGGGGATGGTTTCCACATCCACGTGGGTGAAGCCGCGGGTGAAACCTAGTAATATATAAAGATACAGAAACCTAGTAACCTAAACCTAGTAATATACGGCAAGAAATGTAGAATTTTGCATAGTTGTTACTTTTTACTTGACAGGCCTGTTGGTCTAGTGGTTAGTGACCCTGACTGCTAATCCGGATGTCGTGGGTTCGATTCCCACCCAGGACTAACTTTGTGTGATGAGCATGATTGTTTGTTCTGTGTCTGGGTGTAATTTATCTATAAAATGTATATATTTATAAATTATTTAAGTATGTTTATCAGTTGTCTCGTTACCATAGTATAAGCTCTGCTTAATTTGGGATCAGATGACCGTGTGTAAGTTGTCCAAGATTATTTAATTAATATTTATTTATTTATTTTTATGACGCATAGAAGAGACTAATATGGTAAGATGAAATTCAACACCGGTGCATCGGTGTAAAAAGGCCAATTAAAATTTGAATGAATGTGGTCAGGCAAAGCTGTTTTAAACAAGTAGTTAATAAAATAAAATAGGTTAATACCGCAGATATAAATACTATTACTTACTGCACCTATTAGGTAAAGAATATCCTAAATATATCTTCAAAAATGTGACTAAAGGCGAAGAAGTAAAGAATCACTAAGATATTTCCAACAATCGTCGCTAAAGTAAAACAGCTCAACAACGTTATTTTGCTAATATAAAAGAAAATCCAAGATGCCATTTCCCTTCCGTTTGAAGAACAACATGATGCCTATTGTCTTATCTTCCTTTATATTTTAAGAAATCTCTGTATTCGAAATAAAAATCTTTCTCTTTTAATAACGGTACAATATTCTTATCTTCTTTGCACTCCGGTGTAATAAGCAAACCCAAGGCTTATTCTTCAGAAATTCCCACCCTGGGACAGTCTAGAACGGCACAGTTTAAGGCTAAATTCGAAAAAATATAACCAATAAGAACAAAACTTGGAGCATTCATAAAATTTTCTGTTGGCATTTGTGCGCTTTTAAAAAGGTCTTGAAATAAATGGTATTTTCATCGCTCTGTACTTTTAAGGCTGTTTTTCGCTTGGACGAAGTAATAGGAGTTTCAAATTTGCACCTGACTCTTTCTTTTTCACGCGTCTGTCCCTTTTGGTTGAGTGCAAATGAATACAATTTCACCTTTTAGTTTTTGTTTCTCAAACTCTTCCTTGTGTGAATATTTAATGAATCACTTTCGGCATTTCATATGCGTGGTTGAAATGATAATTCAGACAAAATAGAAATAAAAATGCATATAACCCAACTTCAGCCGTTACCAAAAATAATGTAGTACTAAATATTCACACAGTACCAGCCTCTATCTCCAATTTTAATTTTACCCTATTAACTAACTGATTATAATAAACGTCAGATATATTTCTGGTATGTGGTAATCTACAAATCCTACTTCTAATTTATCCTGACTAAGTAAACTTTCCAACCGTTCCAACCCTTCAAATCCTAATTTGTAGGTAAGTACCGTCAAACTAATTTTACTGAGATATTTGTCTCTCCAACGTCTTATGAAGAGGAACTTTGTGCTTGAACAATATGCGGTGGCAGCTGTAAGGAAAGTATTTCCTCTTCTCATCCCTTTCTTTGATGTAGCTCTATTACTTTTGTTTCCTCATCAAAGGTTATATGAGTGTTATCGAATCCATTATCAGTATCGTCTTTTAGTGTGAGAACCATATTGGGATTATCTTCAATATGAGATGTTTCTTCTACAATAACAACAGTGTTAATAGTTATTATTTTGTTTGGCTTGACTAGTCTAATCTCTAGACAGAACTATGAAATGGCTATCTGAGAAAAATAATTCTTACTTTTTTTATTAGTACTATGAAGTAATAAGCGATGATGTTACTGAAAATAAAGTTCCACAAATAAAGAGTCAGGTTATTTTAAAAAGCTGGACTTAGGGCACGAGAAAACAATGAACCTCTGAAATATGAGATACAACATTCCCTAAATACTCCCAAAAAACATTTAAACCAAGCCTACGTATTGCACTAGCTTAACAACCGAAACGTTAAATCATTCCAGCACAACCGTTGAGCCGAGTAATCCTTGCTATATGAGTACTTGAGAATCCACTGTGTCACTGTAATTTCGCTTTTATGTCTATATAAATAAGTACTCCACTTGCACACGTTGGATTCGTGGTTATGAAATGCCTTGTGCTATTTTGCTTCGGCGAGAGGTTACGGATTAATT